>CM057341.1:667186735-667530291 GCA_030015575.1 Agapanthus africanus | reverse complement strand
AAATGCTAAACTTTTCGATCGAACAATTGAACACCCAAGTTTCCCGATACAGATCAATACATGAAACAAGCCTAACAACATTCCGTTCGTGCCTCAGTACCAACGGTCCAGCCGTAGAAGGGTCAAGCCAACGCCTCACATGTGGCACGCCGTACTGCCCCAAACCGAAGGTTCAAAGGGCAGTTCAAGACAGTCACATAATCGAGTTAAGGTTTGTGTCTTCTAGAGGGACCATCGCGTTACTTGCACTACTTAGAACGTCGTTAAACTACGGAAAAATCCAACACTTGGAAATTTCCCGACAGGGGAAAAATTGGGTATTTATATCCGGTCGAACTTTTTAGCATATTCTAAAATTTATCCGGAAAGCCACACAGACAAAATTTGATACCCGATCGAAATACCGAATTCCCAAAACAACTGCAGAAAAATTCAACTCTTGAAAATATATTAAAAATACCCAGGAATACCAGCACAGCACAATATGAATTACTGTAGAAATTAGGATGCCAGAAACGACAAAATGGCCGCGCTTGCGCCGCACGAGCCAAGCTCGTGCCGCGGAAGCGCGGTGCACTGTTAGAATTAGGCAGCCGAATTTTACAGTCTTTCTTAGAATTGCCTGCTGATTTTCTGAACATTTTTAATATGGAAAAATCCCAGATTTTAAAAATTGTACAGAGAGCATGTTTTGGGTTTCGGTTTTGTGTCGTTCGGACTTCAAATTCCGTCTGGACTTCGCCTAAGGCTCTAGCTAGGCTCTGATACCATTGTAGGGTTCCTAGGCACTCTAGTGAGGTCTCCCAAGCCATCAACCATGGCAATTTCAAAAAATATGGTGCCTACAAACCCTAAAGTACGGATCGTTTGCTAGATGTCTAGGCGAACAAGCTAACTAGTTAACACTTAACTAAAAGATACGGAAATACAACCTTTGTAGATCCGGTGCTCCACCTCCATGGCTCCGCAACGAGGTCCTCTCCGCTGTCCAAATCAAATCCGAGCTCTAGGATCGGCTTCGTCGGAGAATGGGCAAGCTAGGTCGTCGATTGTCCATGCCGAAGATGATCTACGTCGAAGCATCGATGAATCAAGCTCCACCTTCACCAAGTCATGAAACTTGTGAAGGAAACACACTCTACTACTTGGCAAGAGGTAGAGGATGAAAAAATAGGAAGTGGGTAGACTTAGAATTGGATTTCTCACTCATTTCCATCACTTGCCATTGATGGGGCAAGCTTTCTTCACTTGAAGAAATGGAGGAAGAAGAAGAATAATGATAAGATGAGATAATTCAAAAAGAAAAGAATTATCCATTCTTATCATAAGTGAACCATGGTAAAGTGTAGAGAGCTAATCATGGTTAAAGGAATGGTTAGGTTAAGCATGAGATAAGAATGGTGGACAAAGTCAAAGGTTCATGAATCTTCATGAAAAAACAAAGAAAGCCTCCATTCTTCTCATTTCATTTTCCATAAAGAAAATAAATAAATAAATAAATAAATAGATATGAAAAACAAAACCCTAACCATTTGAATAACCATGGTTTAATCTTTACACAAACTCAAGTTAGCATGCATCATCAACATGATACATACAAGTGCACAAAAACATATCGCATATGCAATGCGCACGAACCAAGTGAGAAAATCCGTCTAAAGTGAACCGATACTAGTTAATACAAAGTAATATATCAAATATATAATTATACATTAAATCATTAAATCAACACTTGATTCAATGATCCGGTCATGCGCACATAACCGACTGGTATCATTAGTAACATCTTATCGAATCAACACTTGATCCGATGACCCGGCTATATCGCATATAACCGATCAATGTCACATCGCGAGAATCGAATACAGTATCACATACTCGTATTATTCTCGGTCCCGCACATATCTCATATGCGCTCCTATTTCGTTTCGCTTGAGCCAGGAAACCTCTGTGTAGGACTCTAAAGACTCGTCAATACGCCGGCAGCAGATGATGATCATATCAAGCATCCACAAGCCGCAAGCGGTCTGCTAAACGTAACGGCCACCCGGGTATTGAGCGATCTGAAGATCGACGAGCAAGCCCGCTCACACTCCAGTGAATCCGACCAGTAACACTACCGTACAGTCCGGTCTGATCGTATGAAATGTCGCATATCTCGCCTAGGGGTGGTAAACGTCAGACCCCAATAGCTCAATAAGTCGTGTCGATATGAGGTCTATAACTATTCGAGAAACTACTGGTAACACTTACCAGTAAATCTCAGCAACCCTGGCCAGGGATTTCCTGTTATAGCCAATCGAACACAGCGCAACATCAACCCCCATATACCGGGAGAGACGAATCCCCTCCTATCGCTCATTGCCTCCATGTGACTTGGGACTGTACCCAAAAACCACCGTTTTGCACGCCCTCTTGGACGTGGTAAGATGGAAATCAAAGCACAGTGGGAACCACACAAGACTCTATGACGATCTCGGGTCAACAGACTACTCTGTACCAGTGTCACCAGAGAACTGCCATCTGACGTGAGGTATAATACCATCTGGGAGTTCTCGGCGAGTCCGTCCAGTGTACCCAGTCTCTACTGAGCACCCGTATATCTCCTCTGATGTCAAACACCGATGGATATGGGATCATCCATCGCCCATCTGTATGGGTCGAGAAGGTACGCGCTAGTCTACTCTGGTATATCGATGCCCCGTCTCGATACACCCACGACTAGGGGACTTTGAAGGATGTACTTATAGACTACCATGTCCCCACTAGTATGATCCGCATCATAGTCCAGGTAGTCAAGTACAGATCCTAAGGGCTTTACCAACATGTAACAGAGAGACAATCAGTATACACGTTAAGGTAAAGATCAACCAGATAGCATACTATCATGTCGAGCAAGAAAGTCCTCCCTATATATGTCCCAGCATCCACTACAATATACATCCTATGTACAGTAATGGCCTCTAGGGCATACATATAACTAACAAAACAAGCAGGCTTTTCTAAGCAATCCGTACAAATTTGGTCACGTGATCCCACTTAACCACCGCGGATCCGCAGTCAAACCTAGGGTTTGACCGCGCATCCGCGACGGTTTAGTAGGAACAGTGCACCAAAATTGTACAGGGGCTTCTATACAAGGAATTGTGGTTTTTGGTAATATTCTTTTGGGCCTAATTTTGGTTACTTTACAGCAGATGTTTGTGGGGCCCACTTCGGGAAATTTTGTCGATCGAAATTTTAAACGTGTTAGTTTACAGTACTTACTTTATATCTCTGACCGGGAATGTCATTTGATCGGTAAACCGTGTCTGATTGCTATAGTTCTTTTAGACGGGTTTGCGAACGTGACATTCGCGTTGATGTTCTGTGTTGTGCTGTGATGTTGCGGATTTGTCGTGGTGGATAGCAGGGTGCAATGATAGTGCAGTTTGGATTTATTTGTACATTTGATATTGCGGGGCGAGCGTCCAACATGTGAACTGCCGTCACTGCCTGTTGTATAATATTTTTTTGGGCACGACCGGGTTGAGGTCGATGTACCGTTGTACATATTTTTATTTCTGTACTAGGTTTATCCCGCAGAAGAGTGCACGGATAGCCGGGTTCTGGAGGGCAACGGGTCCGTATCTCATGGCTTTGAGAGGCAAAGGGACCTCACTCTAGAATTGGCAGACTATTCGCCGCACTCGTAGGGGGTACAGTTTGACCCAAGGAGGGGTGCTCAATTTACCGGATTCCGTGAAATGCCGGGTGTTCCATTCACTATGCTGTGGGGGACTACCTCGCTTCAGGTTTTGGCGGGTAACTTGCCACACCCGTAGGGGTCTAGGTTTCATTGCACAGGCTATCCACACGACCAGGGGAACGTCAGGTTTCAGCAGCGGCTCTGTGAAACCCGGGGATCCCAGATTATCTGTATTGTTCTGTGATGCTTATTACTTTTCTGTAATGTTGCATATTATCACGCCTGGAGCGATTATTGTATATTGGTATATATACTATTAGATGTTCTATATGTTTTACACCCGCGCTAGTCCAGCCCCCGCTCTGTCGTTAGTTAAGTAACCTAACGGGTGATGACGGGGCCCAGTGGCGAATGCGGATGGCATATACGTACATTTTATTTTCGTTCTTTTCTGGTGTGATTGATTGATGGGACTGCATTGATTCTAATTAAATGCAAGGATAAAACAAACCTATATTTGATGTTGTTGGAACAAATTTTAAAGGGAGTTATTACAAAGACGTTTCCTATTGTTTTGCATAGCGGTATTCAGTTAGAATATCTTGCACCTCATTCGACGAGGCAGGGGCCAAGATCCCTTCACCGGGAGTGACTTCTTTAGCAAAAGGTTTTCGCTACTATATTTTTTATAAAATTCTATCAGATTCCTTCAACGAGATCAAGTTCATTACGTTAAAGGTTTTTCGCCAAAAACCAGCCGTAATCCTCCGTCGTTTCTTATGGATGGTCAGTAGTATTCAAGCTATGTTTGTTGGCCTACGTCAAGGCGTAGTGTTTGGTAGCTGCTGGGTATTCATTTGTTGCACAGATAGATGCATTAGTTTAGGACAGACGTACAGCCTTGTTGGCCTACGTCAAGGGCATGTATGATGACCTAAATTAATCAGGACAACGACGGGTAGAACTTGACATGTGGTTTATGATTTGTTGGCCTACATCAAGGTCATAAGTGCATGGGATAAAAATTATATCGGGAGTTTCAAACATACAGGAAACTTGCCAGACTTACGCATACCTTCTAGAGTATGTTAACTTGAGTGGCTTCCATCAAGTTATCATGCGATGATAGTTGGATCCCGATTCTCACTGATGAGTTGGTTTACTCTTCGGGTGATCCCGACTGATTCTTCTTTCAAGTTTGGAGGAGAATTTGAGATTACAGTGGGAGGTTTCCTAATTAGATAAAATGATAACCATTATGATCTAGTTTTGAGTGCACACAGAGTGTTTCTTTTCTCTCTCTCTCTCTCTTTGGCAGCGACTTTTGACCGACCCTAGACTATAACTCAGTGACCAAAGTTGACCGAACCTTCTTAATATACTGGCTTTTAGATTGTCTATAGTTGCATAAGTCATTGCCGCTCTTTCTTTTACCCTTTGTATTTCTCAGAACAACCCGTATTACTACGGACATCCACTTCCATTGGATAGATCCATCGTATGGTTATATACGAACTCAAAGGGACTTCTTCGAGGATGGATCCAGGTTCAGGAGAAATAGAATTGGTTTATTCAGTTGTCTTCTATTATCACCTTCTCTCAGGTTACGAGGGCTCCTTGGTTTAGGAGAGTACACCTATTACGCTTATTGGATAGTCTTATTTCAAACCATAGGCAGGTGCCGAAAGGTAGGGAATGAAGAAAACCAATTAGCCTAAGTAGGGTGTGCAGAAGGTAATATTTAAAGACAAATAAAGGAATTAGAAAGAGGGCAAAGTGAATTGCGATTGCTATCATTCACGACCAAACAGTGTACTTCATCGCCACTCCTACTTCACCTTTTATTTCTCCAGAACAACCCGTATCACTACGAACATCCAATTCCATTGGATAAATCCATCGTATAGTTATATACGAACTCGAAGGATATTTTTTCGAGGATGGATTCTGGTTCAGGAGAAATAGGAATAAGGATTATTCAGTTGTCTTTTATCATCACCTTCTCTCAAGTTACGAGTACTCCTAGGATTAGGAGGGTACACCTATTATGCTTACTGGATATTCTTCTTCCAAACCATAGGCTGGTGCCGACCGGTAGGGAAGGAAGAAAACCATTTAGCCTAATGATGGTGTACAGAAGGTAACGACTAAAGACAAATAAAGAGAATTGGAAAGGTGGCAGGGAAATATACGGTTAAAGTCATGATTTGGATTATGGAAGAGGTATTACTAGGAATACCAGGATACCCCTACGAAACATATTTATGTTTCATATTTACTGTGCATTGTTAATAGAAAACTGATTTCCCGATTAAAATACTTACTCCAGGGTATGTATTTACCAGGTATGATTCTCACATCTGTATAGTTTTACAGATGTTGAGTGGGAGCAAGTTATTGGGAATTAGGTGATCATCCTCATTATATCAGAATTCGTTGTAATTGGTGATATTTGAGGAAATCGCCTGGGGACAGTTTTCAACCTACGACGCACAGGTTTTGAGTTATTCAACTCAGCGGACTTATACAGAGTATTGTATGTTGTCCAGTGTCCATCAGGACAAAAGGGTTGGTCCTCGTACTATATTCTATTTACTTGTGACTTCTCTAGTTTATAGACAAGTGTTTCGTAGAAATACAATGTCTAAGTATTGAGAAGTTGTGGGTATAGGAATAAAGTAGAGAACCATGTATCGCAAGTATCGGGATTCTTCAAAGAAATCGAAGATGTAGATTCTTGTGATTAGTATTCAGTTGATAGTAATGGTTTTGAGAAACTTGTTTCTCTTTCAGGTTACTCATAATTGGATGGATTCCTAAGTTGAGTAATGCTGATTAGCCTCTCTCCATTAAGTTGATATGCACTGGAGACAGCTGCAGGATTTGAATCTGGTTCCAATTAAATAAGTGCCTATGTTTCTATATTGGATATAGATTGCTTCATATCTTAACGATGTTAAGGTAAGGGGAGTTGTCCAGCTTATGCTTAAAAACAGACACTGGATAACTCAATGCACGTTTCTGTAATGACAGTTTGTGGATTGACCCTGGCTTTGACGAGGGTTGATTTTCTACCATCTGGAAGATCAATAGTGATATTGTTCTTGACTCCCCACAGTTTTATTAAAAATGGATTTTTTCAGAAAAACAGTAGTGGGAGTATGGTAGAACTGGAAGTGATTCCAGAACCACAAACGATTACGGAAAATTTAATAGAACCTATATATTCAATCAGGTTTGACATTCCATTAGCCACTCCGCAGATATGGTGGGTAACCTCAGACACCCGAGAGGAACTCCGGTAGCCTCAAGGACGGTGACAGGGAAGTTCTTGTTTCCCCAAACTTGACACTGCTGTTGTTCCAGACTATGAGACCCGGCAGGAGGATATGTATAGCGTCGTTCTAAACTAGTTTTAGAAATGTACGTATATATATTATTCTGCCAGAGGGTTGTCATAGTCAGTGGGAGCAGCGGAAGCATAGTGGGTAAGTAGCTTATGTCTATTTATAGACTTAAGCACATATAGCAGAGATAAGATCATCTAATTTTTGATGTGACAGTCATGGTTTTGACTTCATCAGAATAGGGGATGGATCTGTTAAGAAGGTAGTAGGGTGTAATGTCTTGGTATTTGGATGACATACACAGAGTAGGAAGTAAAATTCCTATACTACGATCGGTTGTACTGTGGTCGTCACACAGTTGTTTCTCCACAAAGGATATGGATATAATATCTGACATTCTGGTTACTAGATCTATGGTTTTAGATCTAGATTTAGGTAGTTTCCCAATGTGGGTACTTTGACAGTATTCTAATAGTATTTTAGAATAGATGACTCCTGGCATGGTGGTGTACCTGCAGGTGATGGAGTCACCCTCTCTAAAAGTGTCTTACAGACTAAAGGGGAGAGGGACGTACATGATTGACAGATCACTTGCTTAGGAAATTGAGTCAATCGTGAGATGTCAAGTACCACACCAGATGTCGTTATTGCACTAGATGCGATAAGTTTATATTAATCCAATCCTGAAGAAACATACGGAAGCAGTTATAGAACATAAGTACATGTTCTACGGATTAGATGACGGCAGCCTCCTTCGGGAGACGGTTATTATTCCAGGCTTCAAAGGTGACCTAGATGACAAAGTGATTGTCAGAGTTATAGTTTTCCCGCAGACGAGGGACAGTATTATGGACAGCTGGTCCAAGGGGATACTGTGGGAAGCATGGTGCTGGACAGTGATTAGTTTCAATGATTGATACAGTCTAAGAAGTTTGGATTTAGAGTTCATTTATGAACTAGGTCCCATCAGATATCCAGACATATTCTAAGACAGGTATTACTCAATTCGAGAGATGGTTTTCTCCGCGAGGTTGAGATATAGAGAGATACAGAAAGAAACACCGAAGCGGATCCACTCACTGAGGCTATTTCTCGAACACAATAGTTTTGCAAACGAGCTTTGTGAAACTGATTGGTAGAGAAGTTGGATGCTCGGTATCACACGAGCTGTGAGTATACGACATCGCAATAATTAGCCTTAAGTGCAAGTGGGAGATTGTTGGATATAGTGCCCTCTAAGTCAATTATTGGATCACAGGTACGTGATTGCAATGATTGAGGAAGGACCTATACCAATATAACAATCTTACTCAAGATGGTAGTATGCTATCTGGTCTGTCTTTATCATCATATATAGATGTTGATAGAGCCCATAGGATTCTTTCTTGACTACCAGCAGTATGATAGCGATCATATAAGTGGGAGCTGGGGTCTATAAGCATATCCTTAAAATGTCCCTAGTCATGGGAGTTTCGAGACAGGGCATCGATACTCCAGAGTAGACTAGTGTATACAGTCGAGACCCCGACGAGGGGCGGTGGCCGGTCTCACAAGCCACTGGTGTCAGTTGGATCACCTAAGATGTATACAGGTGCTCATTAGGTTATGAGTACACCGGACAGGACTCGCCGGGAACATGCTAGTTGGTATTATACATATCGTCAGATAGCAGTTCCCTGGTGACATGTATACAGGTTAGTTCATCGACCCGAGGTCGTTATTTGTCTCGTGTGAGTTCCCACTGTGCTTTGATTTATACCCTACCACGGGTCAAAAGAGTCGTGCAAACAGGTATATTTTGGGTACAGTCCCGAGCCACATTGGAAGCAAGTGAGCGGATCGGCAGGGGATTCGTCTCTCCCGGTATTGGGGGTGAGATCGCGCTATGTTTAGGAGAGCCATTACACGAAATCCCTGGCCAGGGTAATCGAGATTTACTGGAAGGTATTCCAGTAGTATCTCAGGGTGTTCTGGGCTGCTCTCTGACACGACTTATGCAGCTTTTGGGGGTCTGACGTTTACCGACCCCCTAGGCCTAATATGCGATACTCATAGACGAACGTTCCGGACTGTACGGATATTGTCACTGTCAGGCTCAGTAGGGTTTATAGATGAGTTCGCTCGTCAGCTTCCCTTCCAATCAACACATAGGCAAACCGTTACGTACAGCTTGTAACTCTGACGTGCTAGTGGTTATACCCAGTGCCAGTGTATTGATGAGTCATTAGAGTCCCCCACGGACACTTTCCCAAGTTCGGACGAAACGTTATAGATGTCGTATGGTATTATGGCAGGGTTCGGAAAATGCACGTGCGTTTTCGCACGTGTCATTCTTCGGGCAAATAATACTGGTAGGCTTTGGTTTAAGCCGGATCCCAGTATTATACTGTGTAGATATAATATCTTTGTCTCAGTTGCATTTGTATTCGGTCGTAATACAAATGCGGGTATGTTTTGTAAGTGCACGGCGGCGCCCCGGCCGTCAATCCGACGCCGGAATGCAGAAGCGATGATTTACTTTAACTTTTTGAACCGGCACCACCGCGCACTAAAAACCCGGATCGTGCCATTAATCTAGTCCTAGCTATCAAGAGAAGGGTTAGAGAGATATACCGAGCGATTCGTGTCCTTCGGTCTTCTCGTCATCGTCCCGATCACCCCGCGGAATCTCCGGTCTCCACCAAGTCGCCGGAAGGGCACCACGTCGCCGGCTTCTTTTACGAGCTCCCACCTCTGGACCGAGGCAACTCGGGCACGAAGTTGGCGAGTCGACATGCCCAAGATTTGCTGTAGAATATAGTGTAGTGCTATGTCTCATTTTGGGGTTATGAAGTTGCCTTATTGGTGGAGGAAATGAACTAAGCTTTTGGAGATGGAGTAATGGGAATTTTGCAAGCCAAAAGAGATCAAAATTCCCTACTAGAATTTTTGGACAGCCCGCTATCCTTGGCCGGCCATGGCTTGGCTCCTTGAAAAATGAATACCAATGAGAAGTGAGAGAGGGAGTGGGCAATCAAGCAAGAGAGAGAAAAGGGGTTATCATTCACAAAAGAAATGATCACAAAACAAAGTCCAATACTCCACCAACCATCACCCTTCATCATCACCAACAATCATGACTCTAAAAGTCAAGCCATCATGGTCAAAAGAAGTCAAATGATGGTGCAACCATCATGAAACAAGGATATGCAAATAACACCCTCCACAAATGCTTATTTGCACAAATGCAAATAAGCCCTCCTCCACCAATCTTCGGCCAATGAAAGATACAAAGAAATATGGCCGAAACGCAAAACAAACTGGCAACTCCAAAAACTGATCCCGTAATAAATTACAGGAAAACCCCGCTACTGTGTATACACACCCGCATTTGTATTCCGACCGAAATACAAATGCAATGAGACAAAATCTACACTGTACAATACTAGGATCCGGCTTAAACCAAAGCCTGCTAGTATTAACCGTCCGATCCTGATCCGTGCAATGCCGCACGTATCTGATCGAACCCTGCCATATCTCCATACGGCCTCTACAGCGTTTCGCCCGAAAACTTGAGAAACTGGTCTGTGGGGGACTCTAAAGACTCGTCAACACCATGGCTGTGGATTTAACTACTAGCACGTCAGAGGTATTAGCCATACGTGACGGGCTACCAGCTATTGACCAAAAGGGACGTCGATGAGCGAACTTATCCTGACACCCTACTGAGCCTGTCAGTGACAATATCCGTACAGTCCGGTCCGTTCGTCTATGAGCATCGCATGGCGGGCCTAGGGGGTTGGTAAAAGTCAGACCCCCAAAAGCGGTACAAGTCGTGTCGGAGTGTAGCCCAGAACACCCTGAGATACTACTGGAATACCTACCAGTAAATCTCCTGCCTTGGCCAAGGACTTCGTGTAAGGGCTCTCCTAGACACAGCGCGACCTCACCCCCAATACCAGGAGAGACGAACCCCTGAAGATCCGCTCACTGCCTCCATGTGGCTCGGGACTGTACCCAACTAAAACCTGTTTGCACGTCTCCTTTGAGCGTGGTAGGGTAGTAATCAAAGTACAGTGGGAACTCACACGAGACAAATGACGATCCTCGGGTCGATGAACTAACCTGTACACATGTCACTAGGGAACTGCTATCTGACGTCAGGTATAATACCAACAAGCAGGCTCCCGGCGAGTCCTGTCCGGTGTACTCATAACCCAATGAGCACCTGTATACATCTTAGGTGAACCAACTGACATCAGTGGCTTGTGAGACCGGCCACCGCCCCTCGTCGGGGTCTCGACTGTATACACTAGTCTACTCTGGAGTATCGATGCTCTGTCTCGAAACTCCCATGACTAGGGACCTTTTAAGGATGTGCTTATAGACCACCAGCTCCCATGTATATGATCGCCCTCATACTGTTGGTAGTCAAGCAAGAATCCTAGGGGCTCTATCAACGTGCAATAGTGATCAGTAAAGTCACCTAAAGCAGTACACGATGATAAAGGTAAACCAGATAGCATACTATCATCTTGAGTAAAACTGTCCTATCAGGATAGGTCCTCCCTCAATCATTGCAATCACGTGCCTGTGATCCAATAATTGACTCTGAGGGCACTATCTCCAACATGTTTATACTGTTACAGGGTTATCCTGAAATTCGTTTCAGGATCACTTTTGGAAGTTGCCAGTTTCCAGTTTTCTATCACCCGTGTTTAATATTCGGTTAAATGCGGATTTATCTTTTCTTTAATTGGGTGAGTCATGAGGTGAGTCAGAGTTCTAGAAGGTTCTAGAGAGGGTGATTAGGCTTGTGACTCATTTGTTCATTAATGGTGCATTTAATGTGTTCACACATGACTCATTCTTTCTTTAATTGTTATGATAAGTTTCATTTGGCTTAAGCTCACCCTCCCCTCTCCTACACTCACCCTCCCTCTTCTATATAGTGGCCGGCCCCTCATTGTGAGGATGGGTATGGTTGTTCATTTTGTTTTGAGAGAAAAGATTATGATAGTTGAGTGTATGGAAATTTCATAGCCCAATTTCCATTTACCCGATTCCAATTGGCAACTTCATTAACCGTTCGTCCATAGCCTTGGACGTAATGAGACAAAGTATTCTACTCATTCTCTACTTCATCTTGGTCGTCTCTTTTAGCAAATTTGACGACCGAATTGCCTCGGTTCAGAGGCGGGAGCCCGTTTAAAGATCCGTCGACGTGGTGCCACCTGGACGACGAGACTGGAGTTTCAGAAGATCGAAGCCGCCGCAACAAAGCGTGGGATGATGGTTAAAGACCGAAGGACTCGGATCGTTTGGTATAACAATTCTACCCTCTTCACAATATGTTAGTTTAGTTTTAATGGCAGATCCGGGTTATAGTACGCGATAGCGCCAGTCGTAAAAGTTTTGTTCCGCATATTGGCGTCTGTTAGACGGCCGGGGCGCAGCCGCATACTTACAGTTTTGGGGGATGGAAGATGGAGGAAGAAGAGGGAAAGGAGCAGGAGCAACAGCAGCTCAAGGGAAGGGGAGAGAGAAATGGGTGGAAGAAATGATGGGGGTCATGGTTCGAAAAGAATGGTTGACCTACACCATTCTCTCCCTTCATCATTCTTACCTTTTCTTTTCTTTTCTTTTCCTTCTCACTCAATGGTAACCCTAGGCAACCATACACCCACAACATGTAAGAAAATGTGGCAAGTGTGGAAAAAATGATATGTGCATGTTTTGCACCAAAAATGCTTAAAAACCGAATAGCGATTTTTTAATCGCGATTAGCACAAAATTAGCATATAATTAATCATGAAAACTTAAAAATGGCATAATTCCACAAAATACCCTAATTTAGAATTTTCCATAATTTTTCCAGAATTTTCCCCATTTATCGGTATTTAATTATACCGAAATATTAAAATATTCATTAAAATAATATTAAATTATGAAAATTCCCAAAAATAATATTAAATTTTTGTTGAAATGTTACAATCTTCCCCCCTTAAAGAAATTCGGTCCCCGAATTTAAATTTAAACCCCTAAATTCTAAAACATTTCAATAAAATGTCCAAGTCGTCGGGGCTCCGAAATCGTCAATACATAAAACGCATCATAGCGCAATGCATGCGCATGAATAATGAGCAGATAACTCAAAATCAAACTCCGTCAAGCATCCCGCAATCAGCGGAGTCAAGGTGAAGACACGAATGCCAAATCCAAAGCAAAACCGATATGCTATAAATCGGAACTATACATGTAAATACCAAATCTATACATGTAAATATCTGGAGGAAATGCATGCCAAATCTTTTAAAGTCGCTGTGCAATGCGAATAACACTGTACAGTGGCGGACGTCTATCGTAAGAAAATAACTCTATGTATATATCCTTTGTTTAATATGTACGTTACGCCGTTTTAGAAACAATTTAGAAGGGTTTCCTTATTTTAAACGTTTCGTGTCATATCAGACACGTAGGTAAATACTGAGACTATAGCTCGCTTTTTGGAAATCCCTTCAATAACTATCAATGCATGCAAAATCTACTCAGGTACTGTCATCTGACTAGTCCTGCTCAGTACGAAAACAATAATAAAACATCATAAAAATGTACTGATCCATAAGAAATCAATCCCAAAATGTGCATATGAATACTACGTGCGTCTGGTGCGCACGGAAATCAAAATCCATGAATGTGCCATACATGCGCACAGAAACAATATCTAAGTGCATCGGGTGGGCATGAAACATCTGTCAAGGGCAACAGGTGTGCCTAACAGCAAAAATTGGTGCATCTGACATGCACGAAGAATCTCGATTTAGTGCATCTGGTGTGCACCAAAATCGTATCTCATAACATGCGCCCAACACGCGCGAAAACCCAAATCAGGTGCATCCATCATGCACGAAATCATGAAATCCAATATCAAGTGCCTAACATGCGCAAAATCCAATCAGGTGCACAAAACAAATATCTAGCATTACAATCGAAATCGAAGTCCAGTGCAACTGTGGTGCACAAAATGCGTATTACTGCACTGCAAGCATATGTGAACTATACCGAGTGCAAAACCCAAATCATGTGCATACATATGCACAAAACCACTCAACTGTATGAAACCCATAAAATCATAAACATGTAAGACCAAGGCACGAAAACAATAACAAGTGCAACAACTGTGCAAAAGTCATAAATACTCAGTAGGTGCAACCATGGTGCATGAAAACAAATATCATGAAACTCAATCATCAAAATCAGTCATGCGAATAGATCGCCCAAAATACCGAAATCAAGTATGGCGGAATAGTTCCGCTCAAGCATATCCTCCAAGAATCTCTGGTCAACTGTCGTGGTCACTCATAGCATGTCTCGTCGACGATCATGAACTCTGGCCTGCTGGTATGCGTAACATGACCACTCCTGGGTCCAAGTCTTATCGTAATTTATTCCAGAAAGGTCTTGTCGAGGTCTCTCCCAAATCTCGTCTCTGCCTAACTGTCCGGAAGTCATCGTCCTTTACTATATCTGTTTCTTGTTCCGGAACGACTGCATACTCATCGCGACTCCTTCTGGAAGGTATATCCAAATACAATGCCTCGGCATGCGTATCGCCTCTCTGATTTCGGCGGAGTGGAACGTCATCTTATCCAGATCTTGTACGAACCTCTTACTCCACTTTTCTCTAATGTCGACTGCTTCGGACTCGTCTCGTCGTGGCTGAATGGACTGAGCTCCAACGGCTATCCTCGTATCTGGGGTCTCCCAAGAAATGCATCTCACCACCTAGCATCCGAATGAAGTCGAACCATCCGATCGATTCGTCAAAACCTCATAATCCCCTAAGATCTCAACATCTTGGGTACAGTATAATAGTATCGAGTACATACCACAGCATCGGTGGTCCAGCCGTAGAAGGGCAAACCCAAGCCTCACTAATGGCGCCGCGGAACTGCCGCAAACCCTAAGGTTCGAAGGCTTTCACACGGTCATTATGTCGAGTTAGGGTTTCATTCTTCTAGAGGGTCCATAGAATTGCCTGCATGTCTTTCCGAATACTTTAAACTTGGAATAATAGGTTTCTGACATTCGAACGTCTCTGTCGACTCTCAACGTCTCCGCGTGAAGTCGTCTCTAGCTGGAATCAATCTATATGATGACCTCGCATCGGGGTAGCGAACGAACTATATGTCCTAGTCATTCATCCTCGGTGACTAGCGACCTTCTATCATCTCTTAGTACAACTCGTACCGCAATAGCTCCAACGTCTGGGGCGATATCTCGTCGTTCGCAGCAACAACTGGCTCGCTCGGCTGCATGCTGAACAGTGCCTCAATCATCATGAATAAGCAATACTTCAACGGTCATCAAAATCTGGCTGGCCTCTGTCCGTGGCCCAATCCTCTGGTGCTGATCTGCACATCCGAGTAATCTTATACAGCGATCCATCAAACGCTCGTGGCGCAAAAATACCATAAAAGACACATCTCTGCAATCGTGTGTCGTCGGAATCACGCCCTGGTCAGTCCTCGTTCGTGACGAGCTCGTGCTGACCGCAACTTTAGCCGTAACTCTCCCTGCCCGTAATCGTGGCAGCAAAACCATAAACTGGTATCGATGAGGCTGGATCATGAATGAATATAATACTGAGCAAAGAAATGTACATCCTAAGGCTTCTTAAGTGGAGTAACGTATCGTAAATATGTCGTGGAACATACGTACGGTACGTCACTCTACTCAAGCTACCTACTCCATCAACCAAGGGTCATCCTACGCTCCAAAGGTAAAACCTAACGGCTCTGATACCAACTTTGTCACGACCCGAAAGTACGAAACATGACCGGCACTTAAACTACGAAACGTCTCGAGGCGTACGTAATCTAAGTAAGCCGAAAACCCAGAAATCCAAACCAAGAAAAGTAGTAGAGTGAAGGAAAAACCAATTTAAATCAAATAGTTTGCAACACCCGCCGAAATGCGCATTTTAAAATCACAAGTCTTTTCTAAAAATTTCGGCAGAGTTTCTTTTGTAAAAACCGACCCCAAATGGGTACAAAACCTGATAAAGCATATATAATGAAAAAAGGCATCCCCAAGCGGGAGCTAGCTCTTCGTCAATCGACGGTCACAACCACGCAAGCAATATAATATACAACGCCAAAGGGCGAGGATCACAACAGAAAAGGAAACTCAAAACAGCATGAAATCCAAAGAAATATAACGCGCGACTCTAAGGTCGAAAGAATAAACAACACTGGTCTCTAACTGAAATAAATACATGTTTGGTTGGTGGACTAAATACCACTGAATAATAATATACAAAATATACTGATGGTCACGATACAAGTGAACCCACCTACTAGCAAATCACCCGGAAATGGAAGTAGTTCCAGCAAAGCCGTAATGAAACCTGTATGGCAAAACCTGCAAGAAACTGTGGCACAACGGGGGTGAGTTGCCAACTCGTGTGTAGAAAATATCTACGAACAGAAATCGCATGAACAACGCAATCCTAGGTCATACGATCATAATATATCCTCAAATATTTGATCTACAGCCTATAACAATGGCTAGGGTATACCTCAAAACAACTGTAATACCAAGTGCTCGTGTCAGTGCCTCAGGTAGCAATATACCATATGGATGAGGTATGGATGCATGAAAACAGAGTAAATGTAAATGAAGAAACTGCTTTCATAATTTAGTGAGATTTCTGTATTTTCAAAACGAGGTATCATAAATGAAATCAGTATAAACCGTGTCTAGCATCGACACAAAACATAAATCCAAATATCTCAATATCTCAGGCTCCGACTACCCGGACTGGCCTGGATCATCAAATCTCAGTACCTCGATATCTCAAATTCTCAATGTCTCAATCTCACTATCTAGGGCGCCGTCAGTCTAGACCGGCCCCTAATATCCATCACAAGACCACGACGGTATCCTCCGGATATCCGACGCGTCGGATAAAATCACCGGTCGGTAGTGCTCCCCTACTAGGCTCAACGCCATCCTCTGCGACCTTCTCACCCAGGGGTACCGCACCGGGCCCACCATGTACCCGAAATGGTTCATCCAACTTCTCGAATCGGGTCTCGAAATCCATCAGCAAACTCATGGTGGACGACTCATACATCATGGGAAAACCGCACTTTTCATTTAAAAAGAGAGAGAAAAGAAGTTATAAATGTTTTTGCGGTTTTCCCCCAAATCCAGGAAATCTCATGAAAATCCGAATCCAAATCAACAATAGCATGTAAACAGTGAATATAGGCCTAAAAATCCATGACTGCGGCATAACAGTGAATAACAATATGCATGAAACAGCAAGTAATAACTACAATGTCTAAACTGGCATGTAAGGCAAGTACACTAATATCATGTCGAAACTATTAGCTAACAAGCTATGTCAATGCAATAGTATTTTCTAAGTGTACGTGACATGGCAATTACCGATGAGGATGTGTGTGAGCCGGCAAGTAAGTGTACGTGGAACATACGCATCATCGGTAATGGTGCTGGTGTCCTAACAGCATGATATCAACAATGGAATATGAAATCACAATATAAGTATGCAATGCAGAGCGAACAGCAATAATGTGCGGGAGCTGAATACTAGACACAACGATAACTGATCTGCATTTAATATAAATCTATTCTAACAACTACACTAAACTATAGGGCTGAACTAACAGACTAACTGAAGCTAAGGAAACCGCCTAACATCTGAGTCGATCCATATATACATATATATTAGTCGGTGATCCCATCTCGATAATATCACATTCGATACCATATCTATAATCAGATATTCCCAAGTCAAGAGTGCGGATCAATCATCAATATATAGCTCGTACGTAAATCCGTCGTACGGCATCCCCATATCTGGGTACGGTTCAATATCACATTCATCACATTATTCATCTGGTATCCTCTTTATCAAAGATCATAATCCGGGGTACTGACCTACGTCTAGTATAATACTAATATAATCAATATAATCATGATCTGACTACTGATCGACAGTCTCGTACCAACCGATATCATCAGCACGTATCATCATAAAGAAGTATACATCGCCCAATGCGACCCATTATAGCTATCTTGACATATCTTATCTCATGTCTCGATCACAAGTCAACTATTCTATTTATATCACCATTCACATGGTATCGTCGTCCAAAGATCCGCTATAACATCATGACGTATCTCTAATACGAATCCTGCCATATCACCGATCTCACGGTCTCAAATCAAATCACATCGACTCACCTCAAACCCAAATACTATCCTCCAATCCAGTATATGAACACATAGTCCCATACCCATGTGAACACATAAATATATAATCCTATATACGCATATATGAAAGAAGAATGTATGCAAGTATGGGTGTGTATGTGTATGCGTGGTGCAACCACTACTCTAAGATTTCGCAACACTAAACCAATCCAATCACACCTAGAATCCATCTTTATCATCAATAATCTCAAACAACATAAAATCAATATATGTGTGTATACGTATTCGTATACATCACCACGAACTGCGGGGGTGCTATACGCCATCCACCCGACTTCTCTCCGTAGATATAAATCTACTCACCTTGCTTCTTGTGTGCCGATGCCGATATCGCCATCTTTATCTTCAACGCCTCAACGTCACGTGGGGTACCTACAAGGATATCAAAAATGCTAAAGCATATGAAAATCACATCGGAAACCCAAAACGGCACATGCTACTCGCATAGGTAAAAACCTATAGTCTCGCATGTAAACACGACTAATAACCCTTTGCCGTTGACGTTCAAACGCCACCCGACAGAAACGAATCATTAAATCCCAAAATCCATGCTAAAACAAGTCGTAAATCATGCGCCAATACAAGAAAACTACCCCAGATTCTACCCTAGATGGAACCATTCAAAATTGCATATACCAAAGGTCAAATTTACTGGAGATAAGGCCCTGAAGCAAAAACGAGGAGGTTCCAACCTGCTCTAGCTGCAATTTGTGGCCAGAAAGAGTAAATTGGCGGCCAGGAAGAAAGGAGAAGGGCTAGGGCTTTGGGTGGTGGTTCCTAGGTGCCTGCACATCTTACTGTCAAACCAAAATTATTTTTAGGTGGCTCGGGTGATAACAGATTTTCAAAAACACTCACAGAATTACAGTTTTCCCCGATATCGTTTTTATAAATCCGTATTCTGGGTTTTAATCTCAGGTTTGGTCCAATGTAACATCACACCAGGGGTTGTAGTCTCTAATTACACCTCAATTCATCTTTGATTTCAAATCAAACCCTAAACCCTAACTTGGAATTTCCAAAGTCCATCAAAACACACAATATCGACATGAAACAAGTATAGATGCACAAGAAATCGAAATACTACTCTAAGGGTGCAGAATTTACCTCCTTTGGCGACTCAAGAATTTTCTTGAGTTGCTCAAAGTCCTCAAGATCATCTCTTTCTAGGTCCAATGTGTAGCTAGTGAGCTTGGGAACAATTTTTATGAAATGGGAATGGGGTTTTGGGGTTGGATCCATGGTGTTTTGGGGGATGGAAGATGAAGGAAGAAGAAGGAAAGGAGCAGGAGCAGCAGCAGCTCAAGGGAAGGGGAGAGAGAAATGGGTGGAAGAAATGATGGGGGTCATGGTTCAAAAAGAATAGTTGACCTACACCTTTCTCTCTCTTCATCATTCTTACCTTTTCTTTTCTTTTCTTTTCTTTTCCTTCTCACTCAATGGTAACCCTAGGCAACCATACACCCACAACATGTAAGAAAATGTGGCAAGTGTGGAAAAAATGATATGTGCATGTTTTGCACCAAAAATGCTTAAAAACCGATTAGCGATTTTTTAATCGCGATTAGCACTAAATTAGCATATAATTAATCATGAAAACTTAAAAAAGGCATAATTCCACAAAATACCCTAATTTAGAATTTTCCATAATTTTTCCAAAATTTTCCCCATTTATCGGTATTTAATTATACCGAAATATTAAAATATTCATTAAAATAATATTAAATTATGAAAATTCCCAAATATAATATTTTATTTTTTTTGAAATGTTACAATTTTCCCCCCTTAAAGAAATTCGGTCCCCGAATTTAAATTTAAACCCCCAAATTCTAAAACATTTCAATAAAATGTCCAAGTCGTCGGGGCTCCGAAATCGTCAATACATAAAACGCATCATAGCGCAATGCATGCGCATGAGTAATGAGCAGATAACTCAAAATCAAACTCCGTCAAGCATCCCGCAATCATCGGAGTCAAGGTGAAGACACGAATGCCAAATCCAAAGCAAAACCGATATGCTATAAATCGGAACTATAAATGTAAATACCAAATCTATACATGTAAATATCTGGAGGAAATGCATGCCAAATCTTTTAAAGTCGCTGTGCAATGCGAATAACACTGCACAGTGGCGGATGTCTATCGTAAGAAAATAACTCTATGTATATATCCTTTGTTTAATATGTACGTTCCGCCGTTTTGGAAACAATTTAGAAGGGTTTCCTTATTTTAAACGTTTCGTGTCATATCAGACACGTAGGTAAATACTGAGACTATAGCTCGCTTTTTGGAAATCCCTTCAATAACTATCAATGCATGCAAAATCTACTCAGGTACTGTCATCTGACTAGTCCTGCTCGGTACGAAAACAATAATAAAACATCACAAAAACATACTGCTCCATAAGAAATCAATCCCAAAATGTGCATATGAATACTACGTGCGTCTGGTGCGCACGGAAATCAAAATCCATGAATGTGCCATACATGCGCACAGAAACAATATATAAGTGCATCGGGTGTGCATGAAACATCTGTCAAGGGCAACAGGTGTGCCTGACAGCAAAAACAGGTGCATCTGACATGCACGAAGAATCTCGATTTAGTGCATCTGGTGTGCACCAAAATCGTATCTCATAACATGCGCCCAACACGCGTGAAAACCTAAATCAGGAGCATCCATCATGCACGAAATCATGAAATCCAATACCAAGTGCCTAACATGCGCAAAATCCAATCAGGTGCACAAAACAAATATCTAGCATTACCATCGAAATCGAAGTCCAGTGCAACTGTGGTACACAAAATGCGTATTACTGCACTGCAAGCATATGTGAACTATACCGAGTGCAAAAACCAAATCGTGTGCGTACATATGCATAAAATCACTCAACTGTATGAAACCCATAAAATCATAAACATGTAAGACCAAGGCACGAAAACGATAACAAGTGCAACAACTGTGCAAAAGTCGTAAATACTCAGTAGGTGCAACCATGGTGCATGAAAACAAATATCATGAAACTCAATCATCAAAATCAGTCATGCGAATAGATCGCCCAAAATACCGAAATCAAGTATGGCGGAATAGTTCCGCTCAAGCACATCCTCCAAGAATCTCTGGTCAACTGTCGTGGTCACTCATAGCATGTCTTGTCGACGATCATGAACTCTGGCCTGCTGGTGTGCGTAACATGACCACTCCTGGGTCCAAGTCTTATCGTAATTTATTCCAGAAAGGTCTTGTCGAGGTATCTCCCAAATCTCGTCTCTGCCTAACTGTCCGGAAGTCATCATCCTTTACTATATCTGTTTCTTGTTCCGGAACGACTGCATACTCATCGCGACTTCTTCTGGAAGGTATATCCAAATACAATGCCTCGGCATGCGTATCGCATCTCTGAAGTCGGCGGAGTGGAACATCATCTTATCCTGATCTTGTACGAACCTCTTACTCCACTTTTCTCTAATGTCGACTGCTTCGGACTCGTCTCGTCGTGGCTGTATGGACTGAGCTCCAACGGCTATCCTCGTATCTGGGGTCTTCTAAGAAATGCATCTCACCACCTAGTATCCGAATGAAGTCGAACCATCCGATCGATTCGTCAAAACCTCATAATCCCCTAAGAGCTCAATATCTTGGGTACAGTATAATAGTATCGAGTACATACCACAGCATCGGTGGTCCAGCCGTAGAAGGGCAAACCCAAGCCTCACTAATGGCGCCGCGGAACTGCCGCAAACCCTAAGGTTCGAAGGCTTTCACACTGTCATTATGTCGAGTTAGGGTTTCATTCTTCTAGAGGGTCCATAGAATTGCCTGCATGTCTTTCCGAATACTTTAAACTTAGAATAATAGGTTTCTGACATTCAAACATCTCTGTCGACTCTCAACGTCTCCGCGTGAAGTCGTCTCTAGCTGGAATCAATCTATCTGATGACCTCGCATCGGGGTAGCGAACGAACTATATGTCCTAGTCATTCATCCTCGGTGACTAGCGACCTTCTATCATCTCTTAGTACAACTCGTACCGCAATACCTCCAACGTCTGGGGCGATATCTCGTCGTTCGCAGCAACAACTGGCTCACTCGTCTGCACGCTGAACAGTGCCTCAATCATCATAAATAAGCAATACTTCAACGGTCATCAAAATCTGGCTGGCCTCTGTCCGTGGCCCAATCCTCTGGTGCTGATCTGCACGTCCGAGTAATCTTATACAGCGATCCATCCAACTTTGTCACGACCCGAAAGTACGAAACATGACCGGCACTTAAACTACGAAACGTCTCGAGGCGTACGTAATCTAAGTAAGCCGAAAACCCAGAAATCCAAACCAAGAAAAGTAGTAGAGTGAAGAAAAAACCAATTTAAATCAAATAGTTTGCAACACCCGCCGAAATGGGCATTTTAAAATCACAAGTCTTTTCTAAAAATTTCGGCAGAGTTTCCTTTGTAAAAACCGACCCCAAATGGGTACAAAACCTAATAAAGCATATATAATGAATAAAGGCATCCCCAAGCGGGACCTAGCTGTTCGTCAATCGACGGTCACAACCATGCAAGCAATATAATATACAACGCCGAAGGGCGAGGATCACAACAGAAAAGGAAACTCAAAACAGTATGAAATCCAAAGAAATATAATGCGCGATTCTAAGGTCGAAAGAATAAACAACACTGGTCTCTATCTGAAATAAATACAAGTTTGGTTGATGGAACTTCTAGATACCACAGAATAATAATATACAAAATATACTGATGGTCACGATACAAGTGAACCCACCTACTAGCAAATCACCCGGAAATGGAAGTAGTTCCAGCAAAGCCGTAATGAAACCTGTACGGCAAAACCTGCAAGAAACTGTGGCACAACGGGGGTGAGTTGCCAACTCGTGAGTAGAAAACATCTACAAACAGAAATCGCATGAACAACGCAATCCTAGGTCATATGATCATAATATATCCTCAATTATATAATCTGCAGCCTATAACAATGGCTAGGGTATACCTCAAAACAACTGTAATACCAAGTGCTCGTGCCAGTGCCTCAGGTAGCAATATACCATATGGATGTGGTATGAATGCATGAAAACAGAGTACATGTAAATGAAGAAATTGCTTTCATAATTTAGTGAGATTTCTGTATTTTCAAAACGAGGTATCATAAATGAAATCAGTATAAACCGTGTCTAGCATCGACACAAAATATAAATCCAAATATCTTAATATCTCATGCTCCGGCTACCCGGACTGACCTGGATCATCAAATCTCAGTACCTCGATATCTCAAATTCTCAATGTCTCAATCTCACTATCTAGGGCGCCGTCAGTCCAGACCGACCCTTAATATCCATCACAAGACCACGACGGTATCCTCCGGATATCCGACGCGTCGGATAAAATCACCGGTCGGTAGTGCTCCCCTGCTAGGCTCAACGCCATCCTCTGCGACCTTCTCGCCCCGGGATACCGCACCGGGCCCACCATGTACCCGAAACGGTTCATCCAACTTCTCGAATCGGGTCTCGAAATCCATCAGCAAACTCATGGTGGACGACTCATACATCATGGGAAAACCGCACTTTTCATTTAAAAAGAGAGAGAAAAGAAGTTTATAAATGTTTTTGCGGTTTTCCCCCAAATCCAGGAAATCTCATGAAAATTCGAATCCAAATCATCAATAGCATGTAAACAGTGAATATAGGCCTAAAAATCCATGAATGCGGCATACCAGTGAATAACAATATGCATGAAACAGCAAGTAATAACTACAATGTCTAAACTGGCATGTAAGGCAAGTACACTAATATCATGTCGAAACTATTAGCTAACAAGCTATGTCAATGCAATAGTATTTTCTAAGTGTACGTGACATGGCAATTACCGATGAGGATGTGTGTGAGCCGGCAAGTAAGTGTACGTGGAACATACGCATCATCGGTAATGGTGCTGGTGTCCTAACAGCATGATATCAACAATGGAATATGAAATCACAATATAAGTATGTGATGCGGAGCAAACAGCAATAATGTGCGGGAGCTGAATACTAGACACAACGATAACCAATCTGCATTTAATATAAATATATTCTAACAACTACACTAAACTATAGGGCTGAGCTAACAGACTAACTGAAGCTAAGGAAACCGCGTAACATCTGAGTCGATACATATATACATATATATTAGTCGGTGATCCCGTCTCGATAATATCACATCCGATACCATATCTATAATCAGATATTCCCAAGTCAAGAGTGCGGATCAATCATCAATATATAGCTCGTACGTAAATCCGTCGTACGGCATCCCCATATCTGGATACGGGTCAATATCACATTCATCACATTATTCATCTGGTATCCTCTTTATCAAAGATCATAATCCGGGGTACTGACCTACGTCTAGTACAATACTAATATCATCAATATAATCATGATCTGACTACTGATCGACAGTCTCGTACCAACCGATATCATCAGCACGTATCATCATAAAGAAGTATACATCGCCCAATGCGACCCATTATAGCTATCTTGACATATCTTATCTCATGTCTCGATCACAAGTCAACTATTCTATGTATATCACCATTCACATGGTATCGTCGTCCAAAGATCCGCTATAACATCATGACGTATCTCGAATATGAATCCTGCCATATCACCGATCTCACGGTCTCAAATCAAATCACATCGACTCACCTCAATCCCAAATACTATCCTCCAATCCAGTATATGAACACATAGTCCCATACCCATGTGAACACATAAATATATAATCCTATATACGCACATATGAAAGAAGAATGTATGCAAGTATGGGTGTGTATGTGTATGTGTGGTGCAACCACTACTCTAGGGTTTCGTAACACTAAACCAATCCAATCACACCTAGAATCCATCTTTATCATCAATAATCTCAAACAACATAAAATCAATATATGTGTGTATACGTATTCGTATACATCACCACGAACTGCGGGGGTGCTATACGCCATCCACCCGACTTCTCCCCGTAGATATAAATCTACTTACCTTGCTTCTTGTGTGTCGATGCCGATGTCGCCATCTTTATCTTCAACGCCTCGACGTCACATGGGGTACCTACAAGGATATCAAAAACGCTAAAGCATATGAAAATCACATCGGAAACCCAAAACGGCACATGCTACTCGCATAGGTAAAAACCTATAGTCTCGCATGTAAACACGACTAATAACCCTTTGCCGTTGACGTTCAAACGCCACCCGACAGAAACGAATCACCAAATCCCAAAATCCATGCTAAAACAAGTCGTAAATCATGCGCCAACATAAGAAAACTACCCCAGATTCTTCCCTAGATGGAACCATTCAAAATTACATATACCAATGGTCAAATTTACTGGAGATAGGGCCATGAAGCAAAAACGAGGAGGTTCCAACCTGCTCTGGCCGCAATTTGCGGCCAGAAAGAGTAAATTGGCGGCCTGGAAGAGGGGAGAGGGGCTAGGGCTTTGGGTGGTGGTTCCTAGGTGCCTGCACATCTTACTGTCAAACCAAAATAATTTTCAGGTGGCTCGGGTGATAGCAGATTTCCAAAAACACTCACAGAATTACAGTTTTCCCCGATATCGTTTCTATAAATCCATATTCTGGGTTTTAATCTCAGGTTTAGTCCAATGTAACATCACACCTGGGGTTGTAGTCTCTAATTACACCTCAATTCATCTTTGATTTCAAATCAAACCCTAAACCCTAACTTGGAATTTCCAAAGTCCATCAAAACACACAATATCGACATGAAACAAGTATAGATGCACAAGAAATCGAAATACTACTCTAAGGGTGCAGAATTTACCTCCTTTGGCAACTCAAGAATTTTCTTGAGTTGCTCAAAGTCCTCAAGATCCTCTCTTTTTAGGTCCAATGTGTAGCTTGTGAGCTTGGGAACAATTTTTGTGAAATGGGAATGAGGTTTTGGGGTTGGATCCATGGTGTTTGGGGGGGTGGAAGATGGAGGAAGAAGAAGGAAAGGAGCAGGAGCAGCTCAAGGGAAGGGGAGAGAGAAATGGGTGGAAGAAATGATGGGGGTCATGGTTCAAAAAGAAGGGCTGACCTACACCTTTCTCTCTCTTCATCATTCTTACCTTTTCTTTTCTTTTCTTTTCATTCTCACTCAATGGTAACCCTAGGCAACCATACACCCACAACATGTAAGAAAATGTGGCAAGTGTGGAAAAAATGACATGTGCATGTTTTGCACCAAAAATGCTTAAAAACCGATTAGCGATTTTTTAATCGCGATTAGCACTAAATTAGCATATAATTAATCATGAAAACTTAAAAATGGCATAATTCCACAAAATACCCTAATTTAGAATTTTCCATAATTTTTCCAAAATTTTCCCCATTTATCGGTATTTAATTATACCGAAATATTAAAATATTCATTAAAATAATATTAAATTATGAAAATTCCCAAAAATAATATTTTATTTTTTTTGAAATATTACAGGTAGGTAGTGCTCCCATGCCAGGCTCACCGAATACAACTCGGACTTCTTGCCCCGGGGTACCTTACCGGGCCCACCATGTACCTGAGACGGTTCATCCAACTCCTCGAATCGGGTCTCGAAATCCATCAGCAATCATGAAAACTCATGGTGGACGACTCATACATCATGGGAAAACCGCACTTTTCATTTAAAAAGAGAGAGAAAGAAGTTTATAAATGTTCTTGCGGTTTTCCCCAAATCCAAGAAATCTCAGGAAAATCCGAAATCCAATCATCAATAGCACGTAAAAAGTGAATATAGGTATAAAACTCCATAATACGGCATAACTATGAATAATAATATGCATGAAGTAGTAAGTAATAACTGTAATGTCTAAACTGACATATAAGGCAAGTACACTAATATTATGTCGAAACTACCAGCTAACAAGCTATGTCGATGAAATAGTATTATCTAAAGTGTACGTGACATGGCAATTACCGATGATGATGTGTGTGAGCCGGCAAGTAAGTGTACGTGGAACATACGCATCATCGGTAATGGTGCTGGTGTCCTAACAGCATGATATCAATAATGGTATATGAAATCATAATATAAGTATGCGATGCGGAGCGAACAGCAATAATGTGCGGGAGCTGAATAATAAACACAATGATAACTAATCTGCATTTAACATAATTATAAGTCATACAGTAGTGCCTTTTGAAATAATACGAATCATGGTGTTTTGAAAATAAGGGTTATGGTGTTTTTAAGAAAAGATGCGTCATTTGAAATATTCATAGAATCTCTTGGCCTGTCTTTTAAAATACCCACGATTCGTTAGTTTTGAAATAAGTAGGAATCGAATCTAGTCTAACAACTACGCTAACTATAGGGCTGAGCTAACAGGCTGAGCAAAAGGTAAGGAAACCGCCTAACATCTGAGTCGATACATATATGTATATATAGCAGTCAGTGATCCCGCCTCAAAAGTATAACAGTCGATACAATATCTATAATATGACATCCTCAAGTCAAGAGTGCGGATCTATCATCAATATATAGCTCGTACGTAAATCCGTCGTACGGCATCTCAAATCTGGGTACGGGTCAAAGTCACATCAATCACACTATTCATCTGGTATCATCTTTGTCAAATATCATGATCCGGGATAAAGACCTACGTCTAGTACAATACTGATACCATCTATGTATGCATGCAGGTGTATGAAACACTACGCCAAAGGACCCGCTAAAACATCATGTCGTATCTCAAATACGAACCCTATCATATCACCGCGGCCTCAAATCGAATCTCATCGACTCATCTCAAATCCCAAGTACTATCCTTAAATCCAGTATATGAACACAGTCCCATACCCATGTGTAAATATACACATCCACATAAACGTACAGGTAAAAGAAAGAATGTATGCAAGTATGTGTGTGCGTGTGTGTGGGTGCAACCTCTACTCTAAGGTCTCGCAACTAACACTTAAATCAATCCAAGAATACCTATAATCCATCTTTATCATCGAAAAACTCAAATCAACATATAAATAATATATGTGTGTATACGTATTCGTATACATCACCACGAACTGCGGGGGTGCTATACGCCATCCACCCGACTTCCCCCGTAGATATAATCTACTCACCTTGCTTCTTGTGTGTCGGTGTCGATGTCGCTTTCATCTTCTTCATCATATGAAACCCACGTGAAGGTACCTACAAGGATAAAACAATCGCAAAAGCACATGAAAATCACATCGGAAAACCAAAAAGACACGCTAAGGCCTATAGGTTAGAACCTATGGACTACGCTTTCAACACCATCAAACAACCCTTGATATCGTCGTACAAACGTCAAGTGATCGAGGTAAAACGCAATACGTAAATCCAGAATTCAAAATACGGAAACACAAATCAAAACAGCAACTTAGAAAAAAGGCCCCAGATTCTACCCTAGGTCAAATTGGACAATTTTGCACATGCCAGGGGTCTAATCTATAGATGTAGGAGCTACAGAACCAAAACGAGGCAAATCCACCCTGGTCTGGCCGCAATTTGCGGCCAGAATGGATTTAATTGCGGCCTGAAAGAGGGGGTAGGGGCTAGGTTTTGGGTGATGGTTCCTAGGTGCCTGCATGTATCACTGTCAATCCAAAAAAAATCAGAGTCTCGGGGTGATAGCAGATCTCATATAACATTCACAGATTCCATAAATCTTCCGATATCGGTTTCTAAATCCGTATTCCAGGTTTCAAGTCTCGGGTTTGGGTCTTAACTCAAACACTAGGGTGTTTGTGTAGCCTCTACTGAGCTCAATTTCACAACACAACTCTCAATTTCCATAAACCCTAACTAGAATTTTCAAAGTTCACCTAAATCACACAATATCGGTTCTAATCTAACATGGATGTAAAAGCAATGGGAAAACTAAGCTAATGGTTCAGAAAATACCTCATTTGGAAACTCAAGAATTTTCTTGAGTTGCCCTAAGTGTCCAAAATACAAGCTTTCATGGTCTAATGTGTTGCTTGAGGGCTTGTGCATCTTTTTAATGAAATGGGTGATGGGGTTTGAAGTGTTTATTGTGATGAAATGAAGGGGTAGAGGGGGTTGGAGGAAGGAGGCAGCAGCAGCAGCAGCAAGGGTGAAAGGGAGAGGGGAGAAATGAGTGAATGATGAAGAGGGGATGGCCAAGTCAAAGCAACCCTCACCGTTCTCTCTCTTGCCCATTCCTCTTGACTTTTCTTTTCTTTTCTTTTTTTTTTTAACCCAAATTCCTTCTCACACCAATAGTAACCCCAAAACAACATGGTAGAAATGCCCAAGTGTAAAAACTAAATGATATGTGCATGTTTTGCACAAAAATGCTAAAAACCGATTAGCGATTTTTAATCGCGATTAGCACTAAATTAGCATATAATTAATCATAAAAACTTTAAAATGGCATAATTCCATAAAATACCCTATTTTAGAATTTTCCAAAATTTTTCCAAAATTTTTCCCATTTATCTGTATTTAATTATACCGAAATATTAAAATATTCATTAAAATATTATTAAATTATAAAAATTCCCAAAAATAATATTTTATTTTTTTGAAATGTTACAACTTTATCGGATGGCCCCGATGGAGTTGAAGGAACTCAAAAGTCAGTTGCAAGAGTTGTTAGATAGAGGACTTGTTCGTCTCAGTGTATCACCGTAGGGAGCTCCTGTGTTATTTGTAAAGAAGAAGGACGGTAGTATGAGACTGTGCATCGACTACCGACAGCTGAATCGCGTCACTGTACGAATAGGTATCCCTTACCTCGTATCGATGACTTGTTCGATCAGTTGCAGGGAGCTAGCTACTTCTCGAAGATTGATCTGCGATCAGGGTACCACCAGTTGAGAGTTCGGAAGGATGACATTCCGAAGACCGCTTTTCGTACCCGATATGGGCATTATGAGTTTCTGGTGATGTCGTTCGGACTCACCAACGCCCCAGCAGCGTTTATGGATATAATGAACTGCATTTTTAGGCCTTTTCTTGATCAGTTTATCATTGTATTCATAGATGATATCCTTATTTATTCCCGAAGTCGGGAGGAGCACGAGCAGCATTTGCGTATTACGTTGCAGACCTTGAAGGAGCATCAGCTTTTTGCAAAATTCTCCAAGTGTGCTTTCTGGCTAGATAGTGTGAAATTCTTGGGTCACGTAGTTACAAAAGATGGGATATGTGTAGACCCGAAAAAGATTGAAGCGGTACAGCACTGGCCCAGACCTGTGTCAGTTACAGAGGTTCGGAGTTTCTTAGGTCTGGCAAGTTATTACCGATGCTTTGTGCAGGATTTTTCTCAAATCGCTGCCCCGTTGACCGGATTGACTAGGAAAGAGGTTCCATTTCTGTGGACAGATGCATGTGAGCAGAGTTTCCAGCAGTTGAAGACTCGCTTGACGACTGCACCTGTATTATCGTTACCTTCTGGGTCAGGTAGCTTTGTTGTGTATTGTGATGCCTCTAGAGTGGGTTTAGGCTGTGTGTTGATGCAGCACGGCAGGGTTGTAGCTTATGCTTCTCGACAGTTGAAGAGGCACGAACAGAACTACCCCACTCATGATCTAGAGATGGCTGTTGTGGTATTCGCATTGAAGATTTGGAGATATTATTTGTACGGAGAGTCGTGCCAAATCTTCACACATCATAAGAGTTTGAAGTATATTTTTCAGCAGAAGGATCTGAACCTAAGGCAGTGTAGATGGATGGAACTAGTGAAAGATTACGATTGTGAGATCTTGTATCATCCAGGCAAAGTGAATGTTGTAGCAGATGCTTTGAGTCGGAGACCTGGAGGTAGCTTATCTCATTTGCGCAACTTGCAGAGACAGTCTTCTATAGACTGGCAGATTTTATGTGATAGTCGTATACAGTTTGAGTTCACCCCAACATGAGGACAGCTAGCACATGTTCGCACCCGACCTCAGTTATTGGATCGTATTCGAGAGACAAGCCCGCAGATGCTCGTATATCAGAGATTATGGATCAGGTTAGGCAGGGCAGGGAGTCGTAGTTTGTGATTGATGACCGTGGAGGATTGCGTTTTGGGACTCGTCTTTGTATGCCAGATTCGGATGGACTGAGACATGAGATCTTAGAGGAGGCCCATAGATCAGCATACAATATTCATCCTGGTTCCACCAAGTTGTATCATGATCTGAAGGATGTCTATTGGTGGGAAGGAATGAAGAGGGATGTTGCGGAGTTTGTTTCGAGATTCTTGACTTGTCAGCAAGTCAAGGCAGTGTTAGTTATATGTATGCCCTAGAAGCCATTACTATACATAGGATGTATATTGTAGTGGATGCTTGGACATATATAGGGAGGACTTTCTCGCTCGACATGATAGTATGCTATCTGGTTGCACTTTACCTTAACGTGTATACTGATTGTCTCTCTGTTACATGTTGGTAAAGCCCTTAGAATGTGTACATGACTACCTGGACTATGATGCGGATCATACTAGTGGGGACATGGTAGTCCATAAGTACATCCTTCAAGGTCCCTAGTCGTGGGTGTATCCATAGTCACAAATTCGTCGTTTGGGAATAATTCGGCGAGGTCGAAAATTCGGATTCGGAGAACTATTCGGAAAAAATCGGCAGGTATTCGGGAAAGATTCGGTAAGTGTTCGGGAACTGTTCGGGAAGAATTTCGAGCAATAAATTAATATATGAGACGCTAGGTTTTGATTTTGTAAATTATTTGCTGTTTTTTGAATTATTCGCTGTTTTTTCACATAATTCGGGAATAATTTGCGAATTATTCGGCCAGTTCGGCAATGGCTATTAATTCGGAGATTAATTCGTTTGATCAAAAATTCGCGAATTATTCGCGAATTCGGCGAATAATTCGCAAATTATGTGACTATGGATGTATCGAGATAGGGCATCGATATACCAGAGTAGACTAGCGTATACCTTCTCGACCCATAAAGATGGGCGATGGATGATCCTATATCCATTGGTGTTTGACATCAGAGATGATATATGGGTGCTCAGTGGAGACTGGGTACACTGGACGGACTCGCCGAGAACTCCCAGATGGTATTATACCTTACGTCAGATGGCAGTTCTCTGGTGACACTGGTACAGAGTAGTCTGTTGACCCGAGATCGTCATAGAGTCTTGTGTGGTTCCCACTGTGCTTTGATTTCCACCTTACCACGTCCAAGAGGGCGTGCAAAACGGTGGTTTTTGGGTATAGTCCCGAGTCACATGGAGGCAATGAGCGATAGGAGGGGATTCGTCTCTCCCGGTATAGGGAGTTGATGTTGCGCTGTGTTCGATTGGCTATAACCGGAAATCCCTGGCCAGGGTTGCTGAGATTTACTGGTAAGTGTTACCAGTAGTTTCTCGAATTGTTATAGACCTCATATCGACACGACTTATCGAGCTATTGGGGTCTGACGTTTACCACCCCTAGGCAAGATATGCGACATATCAGACGATCAGACCGGACTGTACGGTAAGTGTTACTGGTTGGATTCACAGGAGTGTGAGCGGGCTTGCTCATCGATCTTCTCATCGCTCAATACCCGGATGGCCGTTACGTTTAGCAGACCGCTTGCGGCTTGTGGGTGTTTGATATGATCATCACCTGCTGCCGGCGTATTGACGAGTCTTTAGAGTCCTACACAGAGGTTTCCTGGCTCAAGCAAAACGAAATAGGAGCGCATATGAGATATGTGCGGGACCGAGAATAATGCGAGTATGTGATACCGTATTCCATTCTCGCGATGAATGTATCGAATGGTTATATGCGATATAACCTAGTTATCGAATCGAGGGTTGATTCGATAAGCCGATACATTGGATACTAGTCGGTTATATGCGATATGACCGGATCATTGAATCAAGTGTTGATTTAATGATTTAATGCATAATTATATATTTGATATATTACTTTGCATTAACTAGTATTGGTTCACTTGAAATGGATATTCTCACTCGGATGTACACATTGTATATGTGATATACTTTTGTGCACTTGATTGTATCATGTTTGATGATACATGTTTGCTAGGGTTTTTGTGTAAAGATCAAACCATGGTTACATGATAATGGTTAGGATTTTGTTTTATTCACTTATTTATTTATCCATTTCTTTTTGGAAAATAATTTGCATAAAGAGAAAAATGGTGGCTTTCTTTGTTTGTATTGTGAAGCTTCATGAAGCTTTGACCAAGTGACCATTTTGTCTCATGCTTAACCCTAACCACTCCATCTAACCTTAGTTAAATCTCTACACTAAACCATGGTTTGTATATGATAAGAATTGATTTTTCTTTTCTATTATGATTATTCTTATCATATCATTATCTTCATCTTCTTCTTCTTCTTCACATGAAGAAAGCTTGCCTCATCAATGGCAAGTGAAGAAATCAAGTGAGAAATCCAATTCTAAAGTGAACCCACCTCCTATTTCTTCATCCTCTACCTCTTGCCAAGTAGTATAGGGTGTTCTCTTCACAAGTTTCATGACTTGGTGAAGTGGGAGCTTGATCTAGCGATGCCTCGACGTAGATCATCTTCGGCATCGTAGTCGATGACCTAGCCCGCCCATTTCTCCGATGAAGCCGACGTTAGAGCCCGGGATTTGATTTGGACAGCGAGGAGACTTCATCGCGGAGCTATGGAGGTGGAGCACCGGATCTACAAAGGTTGTATTTCCGTTCTTTTAGTTAAGTAGTTAACTAGTTGCTTGTTTCGCCTAGACATCTAGTTAACGATCCGTATTAGGGTTTCCCGGCACCCGTAAAATTTAAAATTGGCATGGTTGATGCCTTGTGAGACCTCATTAGCGTGCCTAGGAACCCTACAGTGGTATCAGAGCCTAGCTAGAGCCTTAGGCGAAGTCTAGACGGAGTTTGAAATCCGAACGAATCGAAACCCTAATCCATAAAGTGCTCTCTGGACATTTTCTAAAAACTGGGTTTTTTCCAGATTAAAAATTGCTAAAAAATTCTGCAGGGAAATATAAGAATTACGGTGCAAAATTTAACTCATGAACAGTACAAACGGCGGCGGAACCGCGGCAGAAGCCTTGCTTCTGCGGCGGTTCCGCGGCCAGATGATGACGTCACCCCTTCAATTTTGCACAGAAATTCATTTTTTTAGGTGCTGAGTTTTCTGGGAATTTTTAATATTTATTCAAGAGTTGAATTTTCTGGGTTGTATTAGGGGTTCGTAGATTCGATCGGATTATCAGATTTTGTCTATGTGGTTTCCGGATAATTTTTGAATATGTTAAAAAGTTCGACCGGATATAAATACCCAATTTTTCCCCTGTCGGGAAATTTCCAAGTGTTGGATTTTTCCGGTGTTTAAAGACGTTCTGAGTAGTGCAAGTAACGCGATGGACCCTCTAGAAGACAACAAAGCTTAACTCGATTATGTGACCGTCTTGAACTGCCCTTTGAACCTTCGGGTTTGGGGCAGTACGGCGTGCCACATGTGAGGCGTTGGCTTGACCCTTCTACGGCTGGACTGTTGGTACTGAGACACGAACTGAATGTTTTTTAGACTTGTTTCATGTGTTGATCTGTATCGGGAAAACTTGGGTGTTCGATTGTTCGATCGGAAAGTTTAACATTTTCTATCTTATTCGGAATGTGATAAATAATTGGAATTCACAAGTTGTTATGAGATAACTGAATGAATGTTATAAACGTAGCACTTTAGTCTCAAATGATCGGTTGCCACGGAATTTTGATGTGATCAAAAGTCCGTCACAATCACGTAGCGTACGCGGATACTCGCCGGGTAAACTTAATAGACAGCCTCACTCCATAGCCCCGACCAAGTGACTGTAGGAGAACCTCGTCGCCGAAAGCATCCGTTCGGGTGCTCGCGGCAGCGGTGTTCCGCCTTGGTGCACTTTGTCGACGGCGTCGGGGGTACGGCCGCCTACTAAAGTTTGCGACGAGCATTCGATCAGAATGTCGGGAATCCTGTTGAATTCGCCGACTTAATATTGAAAAGTGTTTTCGATTTTGAGACTAAAATGCGGGGTTTATAATTGTTAGGCATGTGATATCTAAGGTATTCATTTGATTAGGCATGCAATGTCTATGGAGATTGCGGATTCCAACTATTGTAGTTTTACACTTTCTTTTCTGTGACCGTAAGTGTAATATGTGATATCGCCGGTTTCGTTGCTATATGTCAACGACAATTGGGATGCGCATATTTACTTACGTTGATGACATGTGATGTTATGTGTTGCTTGATATGTTATATTGGATCGTCGTGTTCGAATAGCCGGGGGTTTTTTATGTGAGATGAGTGTTTTTCATTTTCATTCATGTAAAAAAACTTGTATGTAATATTCTTTTATTGGGGCACTTCCAGGTTGCGGAAGATGTCACCTTTTGTATATTACTTACTTTTCCGCACTAGGATAGACCCAAGGAGGAGGGCACAAGTAACCGGGTTCTGGGGTCCAGGGAGACCAACTCGAGGAGTCGAGTCCGGGTCTCCTAACTCCAGAATTGGTAGGGTTGCTTGCCGCTCTCGTAGGGGTCTAGGGGTGTGGGTTTGGTTATTCATCACGACCGTGGAATCCGTGTTTTATACTGGCTCGTATTGAAAACACGGACGTCCTAGTATATCCAATATTTCATATGTTTCTTCTGCTGCGATATCTGTGATGTGATCATGTGATGTTCTGTGATGGATACTGTATATAGTATATATGATATATTATATAGACGTTACTTATGTTTTACACCCGCGCTAGCCCTGCCCCGCTCTGCCGTTAGTTACCTAACCTAACGGTGCACGAGGGGACATCGAGGCGAATGCGGATGGCATAAGTGTACGTCGTATTTATCTGTGATGTTTAGGTAACTTAAATGATGGGACTTCATTAATGTGATTAATGAAATAAAAGAAACCTAAGATGTTGTAGAATCGAATTTCAAAAATAAAACAGGTAGCTACAGTTCTTGCTTTGCACAGCGGTATATATGATATATCCTGCACCTTATTCGATGAGGAAAGGACCGAGATCCCTTTACCGGGAGTGACTCCTTTAGCAATAACTGGCAGATGCTACACACTCGGTTTGTTTTTTGATTGCTTTTAAGAGTTTTTGCTTTGCACAGTGATATATATGATATATCCCGCACCTCATTCGACGAGGAAAGGACCGACGATCCCTTCACCGGGAGTGGCTCCTTTAGCAAAACTAGAAAAGCCTCAAAAACACTCCATTTTAAAATCATTTGATTCAACAACGATATCAAGTTCATTACGCAATAGGTTTTCAGAAAAACCTGTCGTAGCCCTCCGTCATTTCAGATAAGTACTAGTTAGTATTCGTGCTGCGGTAGTTTGGCCTCCGTCAAGACGTAGTGTACGGTAGCTAACTAGTGCTATCTGCTAGCATATGATGCGATTGGATTAGGGTATTCGTACGGCATTGTTTGGCCTCCGTCAAGGGTCGTGCGGGTGGGTTTAATTCAATCAGGAAATGACGGGTTGAACTTGACTAGCGGACTATGGGTTGTTTGGCCTCCGTCAAGGTCATAGGACGCTAGGGGCAAAATTATCGGGAATTTCAAGTGTTGAAATTTGCAATGAGATTGCATACCTTCTATGAGATAGTTGGATCCCGATACCCGCTGCGAGTAAGAGTTACTCCTGGGAGAATTTTACACATTACAATTAGCCGATCAAGTAGGTGTCTAGAAAGGTGTTAACGAGGTTACGCCTCTGGGAAAACGAGGTTTACATTAATTAGGTTCATGCGAAAGCACGGGGGACCTCCCCCAAAGTACCGACACTGGCCTGGCTGAAAGATTGGCGAACTTCTAGTGTGTAATTAATCCCGGCTAGTCTTTCCTTTTAGGGTTTGAAGGAAGATTTGATAAAAATCAGTAGGAGCCATCCTGATTAGATAAAATAATAACCAATCTATTCTTGCAAGAGCGCACGCTGAGTGTTTTCTTCTCTCTCTCTCCTGGTAGCGACCATATCACGCCTTAATCAAGATAATAATACGGAATATTGACCGAACCCGCTTGTTATTCTGAGCTGGGGAACGTTGGTCCTGGTCCAACTTATAATTGTTATAAGACAGAGCAGGATTTTGGGGAATACCAGATTTCCCGTGCCGCCCAAACGAAGTAAGTGCATGCTGATGCATCATCTTCGGGTGTGTTCATTATACAGAACTGTTTCTCAGTATCCTTTACGTCCTGGGTATATGATACCGGATCAGGATCCCGCATATGTAATCTGTTACATAGGGCTACAGAAAGGTAGAGAACTGAGAACGGGTGATAAGTTTCATGAGGCAGAAAACGGGGCAAGAGTTGCAGCCAAGTCTGTTGGTCACTGTCACCCTGTATTCCAAATACATTGATTCTGAACGAATGTTATTAGATACCGAACCTGATATACAAAATCATATCGGTCTCTTTATTAGTAAAGAAATGATAAAATTTTGTATTGTTGGATAATGTTTTGAACATTTCCTATATCAAAAGTTGATCGGTTCAGGCACGTTATCTAAAAGCATTGATGTTCTAAATCAAACTACAGTTCTTAGTTTACGGAACACACACAAGAGGAAGAGTTCAGAAATGAACGAATCCTTCTTGAGTCATTGTAGACTGGGTCATATCAATGCGATCCGACTGGCTAAAGTTACATTTTAGATGCATATTTAAATCAGTTTGAATTTACATCTTGTGAAACTTGCCAGTCATGTCACAGAGATAAGATGACCATAGCCCTGTTTATTGGAAACAGAGAAAGAGTTAGTGAACTCTTGGGATGATACATGTTGATGTATGTAGGTCCCCTGTCTACACATGCCAAGACCGGTTCTTTGTACTTCGTTACATTCTCTGATGATCTTTCGAGATTCAGACCTATGTTCCTGTTGAAACACAAGTCCGAACCTTTTGAGATATTCACAGAATATAAGTTAGAAGTAGAAAACCAAAACACGGGTAAAAGTATTATGTCCTTTGATGAGATCAAGGAGGAGAATACTTGAGCACGGAATTCTTGGACTATTCTAAAGGAGAATGAGATTCTCTCTCAGCATTACTCCTCCGTATACACCATAGCACGATGGTATATCGGGGTGGAGCAGATACACCCTATTTGATATGGTGTGCTCTATGATGAGTACTACTGAGTTACCTATTTCCTTTTGGGAGTTATGCGCTTGAGAAGCTGCATACCTATTGAATAGGGTTCAAATTCAAATTAGTTGCCTACCACTTCATATGTGATATGGAAAGGGAAGAGCCCATATCTTAAGTTAGTTAAGATTTGGGGTTGTCCGGCCTATGTCTAAAAGCAAAATCCGGACAAGCTCGAGGCAAGGTCAGTAATGTAGAACTGGAAATGTTCCAGCTATACAAACTGCGGCTGATGATTTGAAAGAACCAAAGGAACCAGTAGTAACCAACGAACCTCAGCCTCTCCGCCGATCTAGTAAGGTTCCTCACCCGCCTGAGAGATACTTCGATTTCTCTATGACAGTAGGAGCGAGGATTGCATCATGAGATGATGACCCAACTAGTTTCGAGCTGGCCATCAGGAGTAAGACTCTGTAAGAATGACTGGATGCTTAGTGATCTGAGATGGAATCCTTATACACCAACAAAGTATGGACTTTGGTTGCTATATCTGAAGGGTTAAATCCCCATCAGGAGCAAGTATATCTTGAGAAGATTACTTGGTGTACTTGGAAAGGTTGAGACTTTCAAAGCTGGACTTGTTAAAGGTCTTCGTCATCGACCAGGCGTGGATAATGATGAAACCTTTTCCAGTAGCTATGCTTAAGTCCATCCAGATCCTACTTGCCACGGCTGCATACCATGACTACGATATCTGGCGGTTGGGTGCCGTGACTGCTTTTCTAAATGATGTTTTAGAAGAGAACGTCTATAAGTACACAGCCAGAGGGTTTCGTAGACAGTGGGAGCAGCGGAAACGTGTGCAAGATGCTTTATAGGATAAAGCAGGCATCGCGGAGTTGGAACATCTGTTTTGATGGATTAGTCAAAGAAGTTGACATCATCAAAATGGAAGATGAACCCTGTATAAACAAAAAGGTAGTAGGGAGTATGGTGACGATCCTCGTAGAGTACGTGGATGACATACTCTTGATAGGAAAGGAGTTTCCTATGCTACGCTCGATCAATCTCCGCTTATCACAATGATTCTCCATATAGGATCAAAGTGATACCTCCTAAATCCTGGTGTTTGGATCTATGAGATAGATCTAAATGGAAGTTAGGATACTCACTAGATGTAGTGAGATCGTATCAGTTGATCCTAGGGAGAATCACTGGAAGTGTTCCAGGGTGATAAAGACGACTGAATGTCAGTCGCAGGCATTGTCTTTTCCCTCAGTAAAGGGACGGTATGTTGGAAGTGTTAGTTATATGTATGCCCTAGAGGCCATTACTGTACATTGGATGTATATTGTAGTGGATGCTGGGACATATATAGGGAGGACTTTCTTGCTCGACATGATAGTATGCTATCTGGTTGACCTTTACCTTAACGTGTACACTGATTGTCTCTCTGTTACATGTTGGTAAAGCCCTTAGGATGTGTACTTGACTACCTGGACTATGATGCGGATCATACTAGTGGGGACATGGTAGTCCACAAGTACATCCTTCAAAGTCCCTAGTCGTGGGTGTATCGAGACGGGGCATCGATATACCAGAGTAGACTAGCGTGTACCTTCTCGACCCATACAGATGGGCGATGGATGATCCCATATCCATTGGTGTTTGACATCAGAGATGATATACGGGTGCTCAGTAGAGACTGGGTACACTGGACGGACTCGCCGAGAACTCCCAGATGGTATTATACCTCATGTCAGATGGCAGTTCTCTGGTGACACTGGTACAGAGTAGTCTGTTGACCCGAGATCGTCATAGAGTCTTGTGTGGTTCCCACTGTGCTTTGATTTCCATCTTACCACGTCTAAGAGGGCGTGCAAAACGGTGGTTTTTGGGTACAGTCCCGAGTCATATGGAGACAATGAGCGATAGGAGGGGATTCGTCTCTCCCGGTATAGGGAGTTGATGTTGCGCTGTGCTCGATTGGCTATAACAGGAAATCCCTGGCCAGGGTTGCTGAGATTTACTGGTAAGTGTTACCAGTAGTTTCTCGAAATGTTATAGACCTCATATCGACACGACTTATCGAGCTATTGGGGTCTGACGTTTACCACCCCTAGGCAAGATATGCGACATATCAGACGATCAGACCGGACTGTACGGTAGTGTTACTGGTTGGATTCACTGGAGTGTGAGCGGGCTTGCTCGTCGATCATCTGATTGCTCAATACCCGGGTGGCCGTTACGTTTAGCAGACCGCTTGCGGCTTGTGGATGTTTGATATGATCATCATCTGCTGCCGGCGTATTGACGAGTCTTTAGAGTCCTACACAGAGGTTTCCTGGCTCAAGCGAAACGAAATAGGAGCGCATATGAGATATGTGCGGGACCGAGAATAATGCGTCTATGTGATACCGTATTTCATTCTCGCGAACAATGTGTCGAATGGTTGTATGCGATATAACCTAGTTATCGAATCGAAGATTGATTCGATAAGCCGATACATTTGATACTAGTCGGTTATATGCGATATGACCGGATCGTTAAATCAAGTGTTGATTTAATGATTTAATGTATAATTATATATTTGATATATTACTTTGCATTAACTAGTATCGGTTCACTTTAAATGGATTTTCTCGCTCGGATGTGCACATTGTATATTCGATATAGTTTTGTGCACTTGATTGTATCATGTTTGATGATATATGTTCACTTGTGTTTGTGTAAAGATTGAACCATGGTTATAAGAATGGTTAGGGTTATGATTATTTATTCATTCATTTATTTATTTATTAGTTTTAGAAAATAAAAGCAAAAGAGAAAAATGGTGGCTTTCTTTGTTCTTATTATGAAGCTTCATGAAGACTTTGACCAAGTGACCATTTTGTCTCATGCTTAACCCTAACCATTCCATTCAACCATGATTAACTCTCTACACATTACCATGGTTAAGATTATGATATGAATGATTTTATTATTCTTATTATAACACTTATGATATTCATTATCTTCTTCTTCTTCTTTATCTTCAAAGAAGAAAGCTTGCTTCATCAATGGTGATTGATGAAAAAGAGTGAGAAATCCAATTCTAAAGTGAACCCACTTCCTATTTCTTCATCCTCTACCTCTTGCCAAGTAGTAGAGTGTGTTTCCTTCACAAGTTTTCTAGACTTGGTGAAGTTGGAGCTTGATTTAGCGATGCCTCGACGTAGATCATCTTCGGCACGTCGTCGACGACCTAGCCCGCTCTTTCTCCGATGAAGCCGACACTAGAGCCCGGGATTTGATTTGGACAGCGGAGAGGACTTCATCACGGAGCCGTGGAGGTGGAGGACTGGATCTACAAAGGTTGTATTTCCGTATTCTTTATAGTTAAGTTGTTAACTAGTTTCTAGTTTCGCCTAAACTTTAGCCAACGATCCGTATTAGGGTTTCTCGGCACCTAGATTTTTTGAAATTGGCATGGTTGATGCCTTGTGAGACCTCACTAGTGTGCCTAGGAACCCTACAGTGGTATCAGAGCCTAGCTAGAGCCTTAGACGAAGTCTAAACGGCGTTTGAAATCCGAACGAACCGGAAACCTAACTCTCAAAGTGCTCTCTGTCCATTTTTTAAAAATCTGGATTTTTCAATATTAAAAATATGCAGAAAATTAAGCAGGGTTTTTTATGAAATACTGTGAAAAACGGAGACCTAACTCCGTCATAACGCCGCGGAACCACGGCCTCAGCCCACGTGGCGCGGCGGTTCCGCGGCCATACTGTTGACTTTTTGACTCCTCTTTGCACAGTAATTCCTAATTCTTAGTGCTGTATTTTCTGGGATATTTTAACATTTACTCCACAGTTGAGCATTCTGGGTTTGTTTTGGGAATTCGAATGTTCGATCGGATTATCAAATTTTGTCTGTGTGGCTTTCCGGATAAATTTTAGAATATGTTAAAAAGTTCGACCGGATATAAATACCCACTTTTTCCCCTGCCGGGAAATTTCCAAGTGTTGGATTTTTCCGTAGTTTGACGACGTTCTAAGTAGTGCAAGTAACGCGATGGACCCTCTAGAAGACAACAAACCTTAACTCGATTATGTGACCGTCTTGAACTGCCCTTTGAACCTTAGGGTTTGGGGCAGTACGGCGTGCCACATGTGAGGCGTTGGCTTGACCCTTCTACGGCTGGACCGTTGGTACTGAGGCACGAACTGAATGTTGTTAGACTTATTTCATGTGTTAATCTGTATCGGGAAAACTTGGGTGTTCGATTGTTCGATCGGAAAGTTTGACATTTTCTATTTATCCGGAATGGGATACAACAATTGGAATTCACAGAAGTTATGAGATAACTGAATGAATGTTATAAACATAGCAGTTTAGTCTCACTTGATCGGTTGTCACGGAATTTTGATGTGATCAAAAGTCTGTCGCAATCACGTAGCGTACGTGAATACTCGCCGGGTAAACTTAATAGACAGCCTCACTCCATAACCCCGACCAAGTGACTGTAGGAGAACCCCGTCGCCGAAAGCATCTGTTCGGGTGCTCCCGGTAGCGGTGTTCCGCCTTGGTGCACTTCGTCGACGGTATCGGGGGTGCGACCGTCTACTAAAGTTTGCGACGAGCATTCGATCAGTATTTCGGGAATCTTGTTGAATTGCCCGACTTGATATTGAAAAGAGTTTTCGATATAGAGACTAAAATGCGGGGTTTATAATTGTTAGGCATGCGATGTCTAAGGAATTCATTTGGTCAGGCATGCGATGTCTGAGGTGGTTGCGGATTCCAACTGTTGTAGTTTTACACTTTCTTTTCTGTGACCGTAAGTGTAATATGTGATATCGCCGGTTTCGTTGCTATATGTCAACGACAATTGGGATGCGCATATTTACTTACGTTGATGACATGTGATGTTATGTGTTGCTGGATATGTTATATTGGATCGTCGTGTTTGAATAGCCGGGGGTTTTTATGTGAGATGAGTGTTTTTCATTTTCATTCATGTAAAAATCTATATGTAATATTCTTCTATTGGGGCACTTCCAGGTTGCGGAAGATGTCACCGTTTGTATATTATTTACTTTTCCGCACTAGGATAGACCCAAGGAGGAGGGCACAAGTAACCGGGTTCTGGAGTCCAGTGGGAGACCAACTCGAGGAGTCGAGTCCGGGTCTCCTAACTCCAGAATTGGTAGGGTTGCTTGCCGCTCTCGTAGGGGTCTAGGGGTGTGGGTTTGGCTATTCATCGCGACCGTGGAATCCATGTTTTATACTGGCTCGTATTGAAAACACGGACGTCCTAGTATATCCAATATTTCATATGTTTCTTCTGCTGCGATATTTGTGATGTGATCATGTGATGTTCTGTGATAGATACAGTATATAGTATATATGATATATTATATAGACGTTACTTATGTTTTACACCCGCGCTAGCCCTGCCCCGCTCTGCCGTTAGTTACCTAACCTAACGGTGCACGAGGGGACATCGAGGCGAATGCGGATGGCATAAGTGTACGTCGTATTTATCTGTGATGTTTAGGTACTTAAATGATGGGACTTCATTAATGTGATTAATGAAGTAAAAGAAACCTAAGATGTTGTAGAATTGAATTTCAAAAATAAAACAGGTAGCTACAGTTCTTGCTTTGCACAGCGGTATATACGATATATCCTGCACCTTATTCGATGAGGAAAGGACCGAGATCCCTTCACCGGGAGTGACTTATTTATCAATAACTGGCAGATGCTACAACCTTTGGTTTGTCTTTTGATTGCTTTTAAGTGTTTTTGCTTTGCACGGTGATATATGTGATATATCCCGCACCTCATTCGACGAGGAAAGGACCGACGATCCCTTCACCGGGAGTGACTCCTTTAGCAAAACTAGAAAAGCCTCAAAAGCACTCCATTTCAAAATTCATTCGATTCTACAACGATATCAAGTTCATTACGCAATAGGTTTTCAGAAAAACCTGTCGTAGCCCTCCGTCATTTCAGATACGTACTAGTTAGTATTCGTGCTGCGGTTGTTTGGCCTCCGTCAAGGCGTAGTGTACGGTAGCTAACTAGTGCTTATCTGCTAGCATTTGATGCGATTGGATTAGGGTATTCGTACGGCGTTGTTTGGCCTCCGTCAAGGGTCGTGCGGGTGGGTTTAATTCAATCAGGAAATGACGGGTTGAACTTGACTAGCGGACTATGGGTTGTTTGGCCTCCGTCAAGGTCATAGGACGCTAGGGGCAAAATATTATCGGGAATTTCAAGTGTTGAAATTTGCAATGAGATTGCATACCTTCTATGAGATAGTTGGATCCCGATACCCGCTGCGAGTAAGAGTTACTCCTGGGAGAGTTTTACACATTGCAATTAGCCGATCAAGTAGGTGTCTAGAAAGGTGTTAACGAGGTTACGCCTCTGGGAAAACGAGGTTTACATTAATTAGGTTCATGCGAAAGCACGGGGGACCTCCCTCAAAGTACCGACACTGGCCTGGCTGAAAGATTGGCGAACTTATAGTGTGTAATTAATCCCGGCTAGTCTTTCCTTTTAGGGTTTGAAGGAAGATTTGATAAAAATCAGTGGGAGTCATCCTGATTAGATAAAATAATAACCAATCTATTCTTGCAAGAGCGCACGCTGAGTGTTTTCTTCTCTCTCTCTCCTGGTAGCGACCATATCACGCCTTAATCAAGATAATAATACGGAATATTGACCGAACCCGCTTGTTATTCTGAGCTGGGGAACGTTGGTCCTGCTCCAACTTATAATTGTTATAAGACAGAGCAGGATTTTGGGGAATACCAGATTTCCCGTGCCGCCCAAACGAAGTAAGTGCATGCTGATGCATCATCTTCGGGTGTGTTCATTATACAGAACTGTTTCTCAGTATCCTTTACGTCCTGGGTATATGATACCGGATCAGGATCCCGCATATGTAATCTGTTACATAGGGCTACAGAAAGGTAGAGAACTGAGAACGGGTGATAAGTTTCATGAGGCAGAAAACGGGGCAAGAGTTGCAGCCAAGTCTGTTGGTCACTGTCACCCTGTATTCCAAATACATTGATTCTGAACGAATGTTATTAGATACCGAACCTGATATACAAAATCATATCGGTCTCTTTATTAGTAAAGAAATGATAAAATTTTGTATTGTTGGATAATGTTTTGAACATTTCCTATATCAAAAGTTGATCGGTTCAGGCACGTTATCTAAAAGCATTGATGTTCTAAATCAAACTACAGTTCTTAGTATACGGAACACACACAAGAGGAAGAGTTCAGAAATGAACGAATCCTTCTTGTGGCATTGTAGACTGGGTCATATCAATACGACCCGACTGGCTGAGTTACATTTAGATGCATATTTAAATCAGTTTGAATTTACATCTTGTGAAACTCGCCAGTCATGTCACAAAGATAAGATGACCACAGCTCTGTTTATTGGAAACAGAGAAAGAGTTAGTGAACTCTTGGGATGATATATGATGATGTATGTAAGGTCTCCTGTCTACACATGCCAGGACTGGTTCTTTGTACTTCATTACATTCTCTGATAATCTCTCAAGATTCAGTCATACGTTCCTGTTGAAACATGAATCCGAACCTTTTGAGATAGTCACAGAATATAAGTGAGAAGTAGAGAACCAGAATACGGGTATAAGTATTATGTCCTTTAATGTGATCAAGGAGGAGAATACTTGAGCATGAAAATCCTGGACTATTCTAAAGGAGAATGAGATTCTCTCTCAGCATTACTCCTCTGTATACACCATAGCACGATGGTATATCGGGGCGGAGCAGATACACCCTATTTGATATGGTGTGCTCTATGATGAGTACTACTGAGTTACCTGTTTCCTTTTGGGAGTTATGCACTTATGAAGTTGCATACCTATTGAATAGGGTTCCAATCAAATCAGTTGCCTACCATTTCATATGTGATATGGAAAGGGAAGAGCCCATGTCTTATGCTAGTTAAGATTTGGGGTTGTCCGGCCTATGTCTAAAAGCAAAATCCGGACAAGCTCAAGGCAAGGTCTGTAATGTACAACTGGAAAGGTTCCAGCTATACAATTTGCAGCCGATGATTTGATAAAACCAAAGGATTCAGTAGATTCCAACGAACCTCAGCCTGTCCGCCGATCTAGTAGGGTTCCTCACCCACCTGAGAGATACTTCGGTTGCTCTATGACAGTGGGAGCGAGGATTGCATCATGAGATGATGACCCAACTAGTTTCGAGCTAGCCATCAGGAGTGGGACTCTGTGAGAATGGCTGGATGCTTAGTGATCTGAGATGGAATCCTTATACACCAACAAAGTATGGACTTTGGTTGCTAGATCTGAAGGGTTAAATCCCCATCAGAAGCAAGTATATCTTGAGAAGATTACTTGGTGTAAATGGAAAAGTTGAGACTTTCAAAGCTAGACTTGATAAAGCTTTTCGTCATCGACCAGGCGTGGATAATGATGAAATCTTTTCAAGTGGCTATGCTTAAGTCCATCCAGATCCTACTTGCCATGGCTACATACCATGACTACGATATCTGGCGGTTAGGTGCCATGACTGCTTTTCTAAATGATATTTCAAAAGAGAACGTCTATAAGTACACAGCCAGAGGGCTTCGTAGACAGTGGGAGCAGCGGAAACGTGTACAAGATGCTTTATAGGATAAAGCAGGTATCGCGAAGTTGGAACATCTGTTTTGATGTGTTAGTCAAAGAGTTTTACATCATCAAAATGGTAGATGAACCTTGTATAAACAAAAAAGGTAGTAGGGAGTATGGTAATGATCCTCATAGAGTACGTGGATGACATACTCTTGATAGGGAAGGAGTTTCCTATGCTACGCTCGATCAATCTCCGCTTATCACTAGGATTCTCCATATATGATCAAAGTGATACCTACTAAATCCTGGACTTTGGATCTATGAGATAGATCTAAATGGATGTTAGGCTACTCACTAGCTGTAGTGAGATGGTATCATTCGATCCTGGGGAGAATCACTGGAAGTGTTCCAGGGTGATAAAGACGACTAAGTGTCAGTCACAGGCATTGTCTTTACCCTCAGTAAAGGGACGGTATGTTGGAAGAGTTCCAAGCTAGATACCGTGACATACTAGACGATAAAGGCAGGATACATCGCTACTTAAGATGCTACCAAAGAGGCTGTTTGGGTGTATATTGGTTCATGAGATGAACTATGTTCCTCCTATTGTGTGACAATGGAGTTGTGGCTTATGCCAAGGAACGCAGGTCCCATCAGTGATCCAGACATATTCTAAGGAAGTATCACCTGATCATGGAGATGGTTGATCTCTAAAGGATCGAGGTTAGGAGAGTAGACTCAGAGGACAGCACGGCAGATCCACTCACGAAGACCTATTCCCAGAGAGAGACTTTTATGGGATGGTTGAGTATGAGATACTACAACCACTGCTACAGATGGCCCTAGTGCAAGTGGGAGATTCTTAGTTATATGTATGCCCTAGAGGCCATTACTGTACATTGGATGTATATTGTAGTGGATGCTGGGACATATATAGGGAGGACTTTCTTGCTCGACATGATAGTATGCTATCTGGTTGACCTTTACCTTAACGTGTACACTGATTGTCTCTCTGTTACATGTTGGTAAAGCCCTTAGGATGTGTACTTGACTACCTGGACTATGATGCGGATCATACTAGTGGGGACATGGTAGTCCATAAGTACATCCTTCAAAGTCCCTAGTCGTGGGTGTATCGAGACGGGGCATCGATATACCAGAGTAGACTAGCGTGTACCTTCTCGACCCATACAGATGGGCGATGGATGATCCCATATCCATTGGTGTTTGACATCAGAGATGATATACGGGTGCTCAGTAGAGACTGGGTACACTGGACGGACTCGCCGAGAACTCCCAGATGGTATTATACCTCACGTCAGATGGCAGTTCTCTGGTGACACTGGTACAGAGTAGTCTGTTGACCCGAGATCGTCATAGAGTCTTGTGTGGTTCCCACTGTGCTTTGATTTCCATCTTACCACGTCTAAGAGGGCGTGCAAAATGGTGGTTTTTGGGTACAGTCCCGAGTCATATGGAGACAATGAGCGATAGGAGGGGATTCGTCTCTCCCGGTATAGGGAGTTGATGTTGCGCTGTGCTCGATTGGCTATAACAGGAAATCTCTGGCCAGGGTTGCTGAGATTTACTGGTAAGTGTTACCAGTAGTTTCTCGAAATGTTATAGACCTCATATCGACACGACTTATCGAGCTATTGGGGTCTGACGTTTACCACCCCTAGGCAAGATATGCGACATATCAGACGATCAGACCGGACTGTACGGTAGTGTTACTGGTTGGATTCACTGGAGTGTGAGCGGGCTTGCTCGTCGATCTTCTGATCGCTCAATACCCGGGTGGCCGTTACGTTTAGCAGACCGCTTGCGGCTTGTGGATGTTTGATATGATCATCATCTGCTGCCGGCGTATTGACGAGTCTTTAGAGTCCTACACAGAGGTTTCCTGGCTCAAGCGAAACGAAATAGGAGCGCATATGAGATATGTGCGGGACCGAGAATAATGCGTCTATGTGATACCGTATTTCATTCTCGCGAACAATGTGTCGAATGGTTGTATGCGATATAACCTAGTTATCGAATCGAAGATTGATTCGATAAGCCGATACATTTGATACTAGTCGGTTATATGCGATATGACCGGATCGTTAAATCAAGTGTTGATTTAATGATTTAATGTATAATTATATATTTGATATATTACTTTGCATTAACTAGTATCGGTTCACTTTAAATGGATTTTCTCGCTCGGATGTGCACATTGTATATTCGATATAGTTTTGTGCACTTGATTGTATCATGTTTGATGATATATGTTTACTTGTGTTTGTGTGAAGATTGAACCATGGTTATAAGAATGGTTAGGGTTATGATTATTTATTCATTCATTTATTTATTTATTAGTTTTAGAAAATAAAAGCAAAAGAGAAAAATGGTGGCTTTCTTTATTCTTATTATGAAGCTTCATGAAGACTTTGACCAAGTGACCATTTTGTCTCATGCTTAACCCTAACCATTCCATTCAACCATGATTAACTCCCTACACATTACCATGGTTAAGATTATGATAAGAATGATTTTATTATTCTTATTATAACACTTATGATATTCATTATCTTCTTCTTCTTCTTTATCTTCAAAGAAGAAAGCTTGCTTCATCAATGGTGATTGATGAAAAAGAGTGAGAAATTCAATTCTAAAGTGAACCCACTTCCTATTTCTTCATCCTCTACCTCTTGCCAAGTAGTAGAGTGTGTTTCCTTCATAAGTTTTCTAGACTTGGTGAAGTTGGAGCTTGATCTAGCGATGCCTCGACGTAGATCATCTTCGGCACGTCGTCGACGACCTAGCCCGCTCTTTCTCCGATGAAGCCAACGCTAGAGCCCGGGATTTGATTTGGACGGCGGAGAGGACTTCATCACGGAGCCGTAGAGGTGGAGGACCGGATCTACAAAGGTTGTATTTCCGTATTCTTTATAGTTAAGTTGTTAACTAGTTTCTAGTTTCGCCTAAACTTTAGCCAACGATCCGTATTAGGGTTTCTCGGCACCTAGATTTTTTGAAATTGGCATGGTTGATGCCTTGTGAGACCTCACTAGTGTGCCTAGGAACCCTACAGGAAGAGTTCCAAGCTAGATACCGTGACATACTAGACGATAAAGGCAGGATACATCGCTACTTAAGATGCTACCAAAGAGGCTGTCTGGATGTATACTGGTTCATGAGATGAACTACGTTCCTACCATTATGAGACAATGGAGTTGTGGCTTATGCCGAGGAATGCAGGTCCCATCAGTGATCCAGACATATTCTAAGGCAGTATTACCTGATCATGGAGATGGTTGATCTCCAGGAGATCGAGGATAGGAGAGTAGACTCAGAGGACAACACGGCGGATCCACTCACGAAGGCCTATTCCCAGAGAGAGACTTTTATGGGATGGTTGAGTATGAGATACTACAACCACTGCTACAGATGGCCCTAGTGCAAATGGGAGATTGTTAGTTATATGTATGCCCTAGAGGCCATTACTATACATAGGATGTATATTGTAGTGGATGCTTGGACATATATAGGGAGGACTTTCTCGCTCGACATGATAGTATGCTATCTGGTTGCACTTTACCTTAACTTGTATACTGATTGTCTCTCTGTTACATGTTGGTAAAGCCCTTAGGATGTGTACTTGACTACCTGGACTATGATGCGGATCATACTAGTAGGGACATGGTAGTCCATAAGTACATCCTTCAAGGTCCCTAGTCGTGGGTGTATCGAGACAGGGCATCGATATACCAGAGTAGACTAGCGTATACCTTCTCGACCCATAAAGATGGGCGATGGATGATCCCATATCCATTGGTGTTTGACATCAGAGATGATATACGGGTGCTCAGTGGAGACTGGGTATACTGGACGGACTCGCCGAGAACTCCCAGATGGTATTATACCTTACGTCAGATGGCAGTTCTCTGGTGACACTGGTACAGAGTAGTCTGTTGACCCGAGATCGTCATAGAGTCTTGTGTGGTTCCCACTGTGCTTTGATTTCCACCTTACCACGTCCAAGAGGGCGTGCAAAACGGTGGTTTTTGGGTATAGTCCCGAGTCACATGGAGGCAATGAGCGATAGGAGGGGATTCGTGTCTCCCGGTATAGGGAGTTGATGTTGCGCTGTGTTCGATTGGCTATAACCGGAAATCCCTGGCCAGGGTTGCTGAGATTTACTGGTAAGTGTTACCAGTAGTTTCTCAAATTGTTATAGACCTCATATCGACACGACTTATCGAGCTATTGGGGTCTGACGTTTACCACCCCTAGGCAAGATATGCGACATATCAGACGATCAGACCGGACTGTACGGTAAGTGTTACTGGTTGGATTCACAGGAGTGTGAGCGGGCTTGCTCATCGATCTTCTCATCGCTCAATACCCGGGTGGCCGTTACGTTTAGCAGACCGCTTGCGGCTTGTGGGTGTTTGATATGATCATCACCTGCTGCCGGCGTATTGACGAGTCTTTAGAGTCCTACACAGAGGTTTCCTGGCTCAAGCAAAACGAAATAGGAGCGCATATGAGATATGTGCGGGACCGAGAATAATGCGAGTATGTGATACCGTATTCCATTCTCGCGATGAATGTATCGAATGGTTATATGCGATATAACCTAGTTATCGAATCGAGGGTTGATTCGATAAGCCGATACATTGGATACTAGTCGGTTATATGCGATATGACCGGATCATTGAATCAAGTGTTGATTTAATGATTTAATGCATAATTATATATTTGATATATTACTTTGCATTAACTAGTATTGGTTCACTTTAAATGGATATTCTCACTCGGATGTACACATTGTATATGTGATATACTTTTGTGCACTTGATTGTATCATGTTTGATGATACATGTTTGCTAGGGTTTTTGTGTAAAGATCAAACCATGGTTACATGATAATGGTTAGGATTTTGTTTTATTCACTTATTTATTTATCCATTTCTTTTTGGAAAATAATTTGCATAAAGAGAAAAATGGTGGCTTTCTTTGTTTGTATTGTGAAGCTTCATGAAGCTTTGACCAAGTGACCATTTTGTCTCATGCTTAACCCTAACCACTCCATCTAACCTTAGTTAAATCTCTACACTAAACCATGGTTTGTATATGATAAGAATTGATTTTTCTTTTCTATTATGATTATTCTTATCATATCATTATCTTCATCTTCTTCTTCTTCTTCACATGAAGAAAGCTTGCCTCATCAATGGCAAGTGAAGAAATCAAGTGAGAAATCCAATTCTAAAGTGAACCCACCTCCTATTTCTTCATCCTCTACCTCTTGCCAAGTAGTATAGGGTGTTCTCTTCACAAGTTTCATGACTTGGTGAAGTGGGAGCTTGATCTAGCGATGCCTCGACGTAGATCATCTTCGGCATCGTAGTCGATGACCTAGCCCGCCCATTTCTCCGATGAAGCCGACGTTAGAGCCCGGGATTTGATTTGGACAGCGAGGAGACTTCATCGCGGAGCTATGGAGGTGGAGCACCGGATCTACAAAGGTTGTATTTCCGTTCTTTTAGTTAAGTAGTTAACTAGTTGCTTGTTTCACCTAGACATCTAGTTAACGATCCGTATTAGGGTTTCTCGGCACCCGTAAAATTTAAAATTGGCATGGTTGATGCCTTGTGAGACCTCATTAGTGTGCCTAGGAACCCTACAGGAAGAACACCAGAGGCCAGCCGGAGAGTTGCAGCTCTTGCCCATTCCACAGTGGAAATGGGAACAGATTTCCATGGATTTCGTTGTGGGTCTACCCAGGACTAGCAGAGGGTATTATTCTATATGGGTGATTGTAAATAGATTGACAAAGGCAGCTCACTTTCTTCCGGTGAAGACGACGTATGGATTTGCACAGTATGCTCAGATTTATATCGATGAGATTGTACGATTACATGGAGTTCCGACGTGCATAGTATCAGATTGAAGTACCTAGTTTACGAGCAGGCTATGGCAGAAACTTCAGAAGCTCTTGGCACACGATTGAGTTTTAGCACGGCTTTTCACCCACAGACAGATGGTCAGTCCGAGCGGACCATTCAGACTTTGGAGGATATGCTTCGCGCTTGCAGCCTTGATTTTGGTGGTAGTTGGGATCGTCACCTACCTTTGATAGAATTTTCATACAACAACAGTTTTCAAGAGACGGACCAGATGGCACCCTTTGAAGCTTTGTATGGGAGGAAATGTCGATCACCCGTTTGCTGGACGGAACTGAGTGAGAGTAGCATTTTGGGACCGCGGATAGTACAGGAGACTACAGAGAAGATTCAACTGATATGAGACAGAATGAGAGCGGCCCAGTGCAGACAGAAATCATATGCCGATCGATGACGTCGTAGACTCGAGTTTCAGGTGGGAGATCATGTGTTTCTTCGTATATCTCCGATGAAAGGTGTGATGCGTTTCGGGAAGAAGGGGAAGCTCAACCCCAGATATGTCGGATCTTACAAGATTCTTGAGAGAGTGGGTGCTGTAGCTTATCATTTAGCACTTCCACCGAGTTTTCCCGATGTGCATCCGATGTTTCACGTTTCGATGCTTCGCAAGTATCTTCACGATCCTTCTCACGCGATCCGGCATCAGACCTTACAGCTTGAGCCGGATTTATCCTACACAGTGCAGCCAGTCGCTATTCTAGATAGGCAGGCAAAGAAACTAAGATCGAGGGTATTTCCATCTGTAAAGGTTCTTTGGCAAGGAAAGAATCGCGAGGAGATTACTTGGGAGACCGAGGATGCGATGCGGAAGAAATTTCCACATCTTTTTGAAGGTATGTCTTGTTAAGTTTTAAATTCGGGAACCGAATTTTCTTAAGGGGGGGATATTGTAACATTTTGAAAAAAATTAGAAATAGATAAAATTAATTAATTAAATAATAAAATATGTTAAATTAAAAAGTTATTAAAACCAAATAAGACAATTTTACAAGATGTATGTAAAACAAATTAAATTAAAATTTTAGTATGCAACATAAATAAATTATAAGGGTTTTAATGTTAATTTTAGCTTCATTTTGATAAAAAGAGTGTTTTATAATAACATAGTTAGTGAGGGGTCTTTGTGCAAGAAGTTAGGAAAGTTGTGCAAACAAAGAAATATGGAGGGTGTAAGTGAAAGAGGGTGGATAATGTTTTAGTTCAGATATAATCATAAAAATAAAACATATTAGTGTGATATGGTGTTGACACCACCTACTTTCATGCATAACCCCCACACCACACCTCCTCCTTGCATGAGGATGGCACCCTTTGGCTTTTGACACCTCCTCCTTCAACTTATCCTTTCCTCTTCTCATATTTATATCATGATCAGATCATTTAACCAATTTAAAATCTGAAATATTAAAGAAAAAAAAAGAAAACAAGAACAAACATAGAAGAACAAGAGAAAGGAGAAGAGCTAAGTCTAGGATTTCATCATCATCAAGCTAGGACTAGGAGCTTATGCAACTTGGAGAGTGTTCTTCCAGCAAATTACTTGAAGGTAAAATCCTTAACCACAGTAGGAATTTAGATTCTGTAACTAGTTTATTTTGAAATGAAAAATTTCTATAATATCGTATTTTTAGCCAAAACTAGGCTATGTTTGAATCTGCTGTAATTTAGAGAAAAATTTACTTAACTAAACAGGGTCTTAATGATGTATGTTGAACCTAGAGCAAACCATAGGAGCACGAACCAGAGGGATCGGTTTTGGGCCAGCGATCAATAGGTAAATTCCGGCGTCACCGGATTTTTGAATGGGTTTGATGTTTTGGTTTGTTGGGTAGGTATCTGTGCAGAATTTGGTCAATTTGGTATTGTTTAATCAATTCAGTTTAACTGTATATAAAATCTGAAAGCTTATATCGGAAAAGGTATCTAAAAATCTAAAAAACGACACGGTTAAAACGTATCGCGATCTGTTTTCTGTCGCGATGCAGGGTTGGGTTAAATTGCAGGAAGGTTAAGTGTTAGATTGTTTGCTATAGTCGTACGTAGTGTAGTTAGCACGTACAACTTGTATTTTTATTTTGCCGTATAGGAATGTAGCCGTTTTCTTATACAAGTTTTTAAATGTTAGATTTGAGTGCGGGAACCTTGGAGGCCGCAAGGAAGGGAAAGGGATTGGCGATTCCTGAGTAGATACGACGTTTTTCCGGTGAGTAAACTAAACATCTACCGGGGAATTTTGTAGAGATGGCGTGTTACGCCCGTAGTTTTAATTAAATAAATGCTTAACTTTTGTATGCTAAATTGATGATATGCACTCATGTCTACATACACTTCACTTTAGTTGTTAGAACACTGCACAAGTATCGACGAGTTATGCCACGTGCACTTTTTTACATGTTACACTACACCTCGTCGATATTACCATGTCACTTTTACACTTAGCAATTTTCTTGTTAAAAATGATTCATATCATACCTTAAACATCAATAGCAGAAATAAATTGCATCAATGACATCATGTTTAGTATTTGAGTATTCTAAGTTGATATAAGAGGTAATTGTATTATTGAGGATTTATGGTTTTGAGTTTTTGTATACTATTACATAAATCCAGTGATTTTCATGATTGATGTGACATGTCCACCATGAGATGTTTTTATGATTTGATTTTATTCCGGACCGAGTGGGGGAGCTATACGGGTGCGGATGTATACGTTATCCAGACTGAATGAGGGAGATATACAGTTGGATACATGGTGGACCCGGTCGAGACCGAGGGGCAGGATAGCCGCATTTGAGGCGGGGAGCCTAGCGAGGTTACTCGATACCGGAGATAGTGGTGAAATACGGCGGATATCTAGAGGATACCGACCAATATTATTGATTACAGGATCATTCGAGGAATGATGCCTGAGAGAAAGGGAAGTTTTGTGTCGATGATGGACACGGAAAGATGAAATTTATTGAGAATAAATGATAATATTTCAGTTTTGGTTATCTTATTTGTAGTACAGATTCATGCTTTCCCGATACTATCATACATCATACTTGCTCTCATTACAGTTAGTTATGATCGTCATATTTACATTATTAACCGTTATATGTTAGTTATATTCACTGAGTTGGCAACTCACCCCGTTGTGCCACAGTTCCTTGCAGGGGTAGAGTGGACGGTTAGCGGCCGTGCAGATCCACTTTTGCAGCTCTTATCGCATCTTTTGATAGGTGGGTTACATATGTAATGACCTTCTATTTTGGTATTGTATCATTGTATCTAGAAAATCTCCATCAAACCTTGTACTATGACTTAGAACGAGAGATGATTATATGTATATTAGTTGTCAGGTGAAATTGTTGGTATGTTAGTGGATATTTGTTTTATTTATATCTGTGATTCTATTGGACTCATATAAGTTGTAATTTTTATTCCGCTGTTGTATTTTGTTGATCCCAACTAGGGATGCAACCAAACTTAACACTTTATATTTGTTATTATATCTTAATTTCATAACAACTGTGATTTTTACTAAAAAACTTGATTTTTATACAGAATTCCGTAAAAAGGATTTTGATCTTGGTTTCGGCTTACTCGGGTTGTGTATATATCTTTAGATGTTATACAATCTAAGTGCCGGTCACATCCAAACTTTGGGTTGTGACACTCAAGTTCCATGAGACTTACAGGATCTGAGGGCCGATCTGTGGAATTTGGGATTTAGATTGTCTTGATGGACACTGGTCCTGCCACGATGAGGATTCCGTAAGGATGACATGTTTTATCCCTTACTCCATATTTATTTGATATGCATTGTTTCATGTATTAGTAGTACCTGATAGAGTACCTTTCATGACTGTTGCATATACATATTTCCATACTTATGCTATCAGATTACATGTGATAGATTATCGCTGTTAGTGCATACTTGTGATTATAGTATGATGTTATTTACTATTTACGATTTGGCAACTCACCCCCATTGTGCCGCAGTGTTTTGCAGGTCTGATCCTCAGAGTAGTCGCGGCAGGGCGCCTTATTTCTATACTTTTGTGGATACCGCCGCGGTTGGCTGTGAAGCCGGTTGCTATAGGTAGGTTGCGGTTATCCGATGATGTACATTGTATATTTCTTGTATCTAGTACTCTCCATCTACCACCTTCTTGTATTGACTTAGAGACGAGTTGTGAGGATCGATATTGTATATTCTTATGACTCTGGTTGTCATGCTCGTATGAGCCGGCCTTTTATATATATGGATTATCTCATTTCTTCGCTACGGCGTCGTATATCTGTTGTGGTGGTTGTTTCCACCGTTGGGCGAGATTTGCTCCCATTTGGGGATGCTTTACTTTTATCTTATGTTTGTACCCGTTTCGGGGCTAGCTTTTACAAAGGAGGTGCTGCCGAAATTTTTATGAAAACAAACTTAAGCTTTGCATCGAGATTTTAAAAAGTGTTCTATCTTTTTTTTCTTGTTATAGTTTAGATTGATGGGTTTTCGGCTTACTTATATTGCGTTACGCCTGTTGACGTTACGTAGTATAAGAGCCGGTCATGTACCTAATTTTGAGTCGTGACAGCCCACTCCCCAAGACCACCACAAGGTGGTCTTGGCGGTGGGGACCCGAAACTGCCCCACCTTGGGCAGTTTCGGGTCTGCCTCACCCCCTGGCCACCTCGTAGTGGCCTCGGGGGTGGGGTACCCCCTTTAGGCCTCCCGAATCGAAATTAATTTCGTGCTCTAACTTCCCGTGAAGGTTCGGGCGCGTTTCTTTTTTATTCGGACTTCCGAATTGGCTTAAAACGATCGTTTTTGGAACTTTAGCTCACTGGATTTTCAAGTTTTGGAAAATTGGTTAAGTTTGCTAATTGCGTGCGGAATTCTAATGTCGCGGTTACTTTAAAAGCTTTATGATGTGTATATGTGTTTGGAAACGTCGACTAATTGCTATACGTCGATTAGTCGGCGTTGCACATCTCTGTGATGATGTTATGTTGGTTTGTGTATATGAACATGTTGGATCGTTGTGAATGGATAGCCGGGGATATGAGATGAGGGTTTTCATTCTTTCATTCAATGTTAAATTGGTAAAGTGATGTAATATTATTTTGCGGGGCACATCCGGGTTGAGTTTGTATCCACCGTTGTATTATTTCTTTTACTGTTTTTGCTCCTAGGATAGACCCAAGGTGGGATGCACAAACTACCGGGTACTTTGAAGTGCCGAGTGGCCTACTCACTTTGTTGAGGGAGGTTGCTTCACTTTGGGTATTTGGTGGGTAGTTTGCCGCACCCGTAAGGGTCTAGGGTGGGGTTTGGCTATTCATCACGACCGTGGAATCCGTCTTTCGTTACAGGCTCAAATGAAACGCGGAATTTCTAGAATATCCAATGTGTTCATCTGTGATCTGGAATGCCTATCATTGCGTCTGACGAATGGATATTATTATTATTATTATTATTATTATTATATATATATATATATATATTTATATATATTATATAATAGACGTTGCTTATGTTTTGCATCCGCGCTAGTCCAGCCCCCGCTCTGTCGTTAGTTAAGTAACCTAACGGGTGATGATGAGGCCCCGTGGTGAATGCAGATGGTATAAGCGCACGTTATATTTTCGTTGTTTTCTGCAATAGTAGGTTAATTGATGGGACTGCATTAAATTAATGCAAAGCAAACAAACCAAAGCTGAAACATTGGAACAAATTTTAAAACCACTCGGCTATTTTAAAACAGGAGACTTTTAAATGCGGAGCTTAAACCACTCCTTTTAAAAGCTATCAGATTCCTTCGATTATATCAAGTTCACTACGTTCACGGTTTCGCCAAAACCATTCGTAGCTCTGCATCATTTCAATTGAATATTCAGTAGTATTCAAGCTATGTATTTTGACCTTCGCCAAGGCATAGTGTTTGGTAGTTGCTGGATATTCATCTGTAGCATAGATAAATGCGTTGGTTTGGGACAGTCGTACTACTATTTTGGCCTTCGTCAAGGGTATGTACTAGTGGGTTCAAATTAACCTGGACAATGATGGATAGAACTTGACATGTGACTTATGATATGTTGGCCTTCGTCAAGGTCATAAGAGCATGGGGCAAAAATCCACATCGGGAGTTTCTAAAGAAACCGAAACTTACTAGTGCTGCATACCATTTGGAGTGTGATAATGTTGTTACGATTCCTTCAGGATTATCACACAATGATATTTGGATCCCGATCCTACTGTGAGTATTCGTTACTCCTCGAGAGATTCTTCACTTAACGATCAATGCTATAAACCAAGTAGGTGTCTAGAACTGTGTTAGCGGGGCTACGCCTCCAGGGAAAATAGGATTTTTTAATTAAGGAACTTCGCGAAAGCGTCGTAAAACCTCACTCGAAGTACCGACACTAGCCCGGCCGAACGGTTAAGCAAGTATTGTATGGTGAGATTAACCCTGACTAATTCTTCTTTTATGGTTTGAGGAAGGATTCAAGAGACAGTGGGAGCCATCCTGTTTAGATAAATTAAAAACCAATCTAAACTTGCAAGAGCATCATACTGGGTGTATTCTTCTCTCGCTCCTAATTGCAGTGACCAGGTGACCAAATTAGGTTACAGATAGATAATAAAATGACTGAGTTATACTATATTGACTGGCAAAGGTTTGTCCAGATGTCCATTACCTATGACAAGCTGGACTCATTACTATTAAGCCTCCATCGTCCCAGGTTCAGTTTCCACCGTCGCAAATGTTGATATCCGTATGACAAGGGAATAAGACTGGGCAAATGCCAAGTGCCTCGTGTTAGCCTCAGTATATGGTGAATACCAGAGGCAGCACGAGAAGATGGACTTAGTTTATATCTTCCTCCATAACAAAGTTTTATATGGAGAGCAATCTCATATCGCAAGATGTGAGATCTCGAAGGAATTTCTTCAAGCGAGGTTGGCTATCGGGTCATCTGTAGGGGACCACGTCCCTACAATGATTAGCTATATTAAAAAGCTCACGGACCTGGAGACCACGTTGAAGAACGAGTTATATGCTGACTTAATTCTACAGTCCCTACCTCCTACTTACGTCCAGGGGAAGAAAGTTATACTGCCAGTTGAGGGCACCCTGAAGGAAATCAAGGAGGGGAAGGAGTTTCTACAGCACCACTACTAGGGTTTGGTAGCATCACACATGCCATATTAAAATTTTATAGGGTGCTAGAGAAACTAACCTAAGGATCATACTAGAAAATCTAGGGTAACAAAACATTTAACATCAACACAAGTAGCAAAAGGCTAGGGTTTGAGAATACCTTTATAGCTCCCTACGCTAGACTCCTTGACCACTTGAGAGTTGAAAGAAGCTCGCTTGAGATCCTCTAAGTCCATGACGATCCACCCGGAGTCCTCTTTGTCCAAGTTTGAAGCTTCACTAGATCAAGAGAAGAAGTAGAAGCTAACACTCTAAACTAACGGGCAAGAGTAGTGTAGAATGGTGATGTGGTTTGTTTTCTCACTTAAAAACCCTAACTTGATCACTATCTTGCTCACTTATGAAAGCTAGAGAGCAAGAGAGAGGAGGAGGAAGATGATGGCAAATGAGAGCTCAAGAGATAATGATAAAGATAAGATAAGAATGAGAAAAGAAAATATATATATATTCTTCTTCTCACTCTTAACCAAGTTAATAAATATCTAAATATTTTCTTTTGGATGCATAATGGCCATGGAAATTAACTCAAGGTTAATGCAAAGGTCAAAGGGTGAATATAATAATCAACCATGAGTAATTATCCATTCCATTTATCTTTTCCAAAAATAAATATCAACATATTTATTAAGGTGTGAGTCTTATATTGCCACCATCCAATATATCAACAACCATGATAGAATTGTGTATGCATGTATGAGTGCATGCACATCCATATGTGCATCAAAGAGAATAAATGCATACATGCATGCATACAACAAAAGACAAGAAGGGTTAAAAGTGAAAAAGCTAATGGTCAATGATAAATCAACATTTGATTTAGCAAACCGGTCATATCACATACGACCTGACCAATAGCAAACCGCCCGATTAATATAAGGTATCATATACACGCATTTAATCGGGTCCCGCGCATATCACATATGCACACCACATCGTTTCGCCTGGACTAGGTAACTCCATTGTGGGACTCTAAGACTCGTCAATACGCCGGCAGTGGGTGATGATCATATCAAGCACCCCCAAGCCGCAAGAGATCTGCTAAACGTAACGGCCACCCGGGTATTGAGCGATTAGAAGAAAACAAGTGAACTTGTCACAACTCGTGTCGAGCCAACTGGCAACACTACCGTACAGTCCGGTCTCTTCGTCAGATATGCTTCATATCGAGTCTAAGGATGGTAACGTCGACCCCAATAACTCAATAAGGCGTGCCGATGCATGGTCTATAACAGATCGAGAAACTACTGATAACACTTATCAGTAAATCTCAACTGCCCTGACCAGGGACTTACTGATATAGCCAATCGAGCATAGCACAACATCAACTCCCAATACCGGGAGATACGAAACCCCTCCTATCGCTCACTGTCTCCATGTGTCTCGGGACTGTACCCAAAAGCCACATGTTTTGACGACTCAGTAGAGCCGTGGTAGGGTGGTAATCAAAGTACAGTGGGAGAACACACAAGACTCTATGACGATCTCGGGTCTACAGACTAACCTGTACCAGTGTCACCTGAGAACTGCTATCTGACGATAGATATAATACCATATAGGAGTTCTCGGCGAGTCCGTCCAGTGTACCCAGTCTCCACTGAGCACCCGTATATGATCTCGATGTCAAACATCAATGGATGTAGGAACATCCATCGCCCATCATATGGGTCTAGTATCATATACGCTAGTCTACTCTGGTATATCGATGCCCCATCTCGATACACCTACGACTAAGGACATTTCAGGATATGCTTATAAACTACAGACGTCCCACTAGTATGATCTCCATCATAATCACAGTAGTCAAGCAAATATTCTCAGGGCTTTATCAACATGTGTAAATGAATAAAAGCATGATCAAGTCAACATGTCAGATAAAGAAGAACCAGATAGCATACTATCATGTCGAGCAAGAATGTACATTGAATATATATATATATATATATATATATATACATGTATAAATACATCCACTATCATATAATGGCCTCTAGGGCATACATATATCCAACAATCTCCCACTTGCACTAAGGCTAATTATTGGCGTATCTCATACCCAACATCTCAAAAAGTCGCTCATGCTGCGGCTGAGGGAGGGCCTTGGTGAATGGGTCCGCAGTGTTATTCTTTATGTCTACTCTCCTAATCACGATCTCGCGGCGATCAACAATCTCCCGGATCAAATGAAAACGCCTCAGGATGTGTCTGGACCGCTGATGGGACCTGGGCTCCTTGGTTAACTCCATAGCCCCATTATTGTCACAATACAATGGTATTGGATCAATAATGGTTGGAACTACTCCTAGCTCCGAGACGAACTTCTTCATCCAGACGGCTTCCTTGGCGGCATCATTTGTAGCAATGTACTCAGCTTCCATCGTAGAGTCTGCAACGGTATCCTGTTTGGAACTCTTCCAACTTACCGCCCCTCCATTAAGGGTAAATACAAACCCAGAGATAGATTTGCTGTCGTCCTTATCGCTCTGGAAGCTCGAATCGGTAAAGGCCTCCATTTGGAGATCTCCATTACCATATACCAAGAACAATTCTTTAATCCTTCGCAAGTACTTAAGAATGTTCTTCATAGCTATCCAGTGATTCTCCCTTGGGTTGGATTGATACATGCTTACTACACTAAGTGCATAAGCTACATCTGGACGTGTACATAACATCGCATACATTATAGACCCTACTGCCGAATCATAGGGTATAATGCTCATGCGAGCTCTCTCTTCATTGGTCTTTGGGCAAAAGTCCTTGGAGAGAGTGACTCCAAGGAAAGCGGGTAAGGCACCCCACTTGGAGTCTTCTATACTAAACCTTTTTAAGATGGTGTTAATGTACCTGGTTTGGGACAATCCCAATAACCTCTTGGATCTATTCCTATAGATCCTAATGCCCAGAATGTATGTGGCATCACCCAGGTCCTTCATGGAGAACCTTAGTGATAAGAAAGATTTGACTGACTGTAGCATAGGAATATCATTTCCCATCAGAAGAATGTCATCCACGTATAATACGAGGAATGTGACAGCTCTCCCTACAGCCTTCTTATAAACACAAGGCTCATCTGGATTTTTGATGAAATCAAACTCTTTGATAACATCATCGAAACAGATGTTCCAACTCCGTGATGCCTGCTTTAATCCATAAATGGATTTAAGCAATCTACATGCTTTCTCGCTGCTCCCACTGTCAATGAAGCCCTCTGGCTAATCCATATAAACACATTCTTCTAAATCTCCATTTAGAAATGTTGTTTTAACGTCCATCTGCTAGATTTCATAGTCGTAGTGAGTAGCAATAGCAAGTAGGATCCGAATGGATTTAAGCATGGATACGGGAAAAAAAGTTTCGTCATAGTCCAAACCTGGTCTTTGACGAAAACCCTTCGCCACAAGTCTTGCCTTATAGGTCTCTACCTGCCCATCTAAACTAATCTTTCTTTTAAAGATCCATTTGCACCCCACAGGTTTTACCCCAAGGGGTACAACGTCTAAAATCCATACTTTGTTGGTGTACATAGACTCCATTTCAGATCGCATGGCATCCAGCCACTTCACTGAGTCTCCATTCGTGATAGCTTGCTGAAAACTGGTAGGATCATCATCCTCCATGATGCAGTCTTCTCTGTCACCATCAATGAGGAAACCGTAGTACCTCTCCGGTGGGTGAGAAGTCCTACCAGACCTACGGAGTGGCCGAGGTTCCTCAGTTTCTGTTGCAACAGCCGGTTCAACCAAGTCATCATTTATGATTTGTGTTTCTAGAACTTCTTCTAGGTCTAACACTGCCACCTGTATCATTTGTGAAAAACTCTTTTTCCAAGAATATGGCATACTGAGAAACAAACACCTTTTGTTCCTCCTTGTGGTAGAAAAGATATCCATAAGAATTCTTTAGATATCCCACAAAATTACACATGACCGACCATATCTCGAGTTTGTCCAGATTCTGCTTTTTAACATAGGCTGGACAACCCCAAACTTAATTCGTTTAAGAGATGGTCTCTTCCTATGACATATCTCATATGGCGTGGTAGACACGGTTTTGGTTGGGACCCTGTTTAGTAGAAACGCTGCAGTCTCCAATGCATGTCCCCAAAATGAGACGGGTAACTCAGCATCACTCATCATGGAATGAACCATATCTAATAGGGCCCAATTCCGTCGTTCTAACACACCGTTGTGCTGTGGTGTGTAAGGAGGAGTGATCTGAAAGAGAATCCCATTCTCTTTTAGGAAGTCTGCAAACTCTGTACTGAGGTACTCCCCACCTTGATCTGATCGAAGCATTTTGATGCTCAAGCTGGTTTGTTTTTCTACTTCGAGTTTATATTCAGTGAATTTCTCGAAAGCTTCGGACTTGTGCTTTAATAAAAATACATGACCGAATCTTAAGAAATCATCAGTGAAAGTAATGAAGTAAGAAAAACCGCCTCTAGCCTGTGTAGACATTGGCCTGCATACATCACTATGTATGAGGCCTAAGAGCTCAGTAGCTCTTTCTCTATGTCCTGTAAACGGAGTTTTGGTCATTTTACCCTTGATACAAGACTGGCAAGTCGCATAAGATTTATATTCAAAAGGGTTTAAATATCCATCTTTGTGTAACTTGGTTAGTCTTGTTTCGTTAATATGACCAAGTCTACAGTGCCAAAGAAAAGCTTCATTTATTTCTGAAAATTTTCTTTTAGAAATATGTTGTATGCTGAAAATTGTGTATTGATTTAGGACGTATATCCCGTTATTAAGTGTACCATACCCAACCAACATTTGATTCAGGTGAATGTTCATAACATTGTTCTGTAATTCAAAATTATATCCTTCATTGTCTAACAAAGAAACGGATATTATATTACAAAGCATACTAGGTACATAATAACATGGGTTCAAAACCAATATATACCCAGACGGCAACCCCAAGTGATACTCTCCCACTGCAACTTATGTACATTGGAACCATTTCCAACGTGGAGAGTATGGTCACCTGTCTTCAAAACCTTGCTATTTCTCAGCCCCTGTATAGAATTGCAAATGTGCGAACCTGAACCGGTATCTAATACCCAGGAAGCAGAGTTTATTGAAAAACAGTTTTCTGTCACAAACACACCTGAAGCAGAAGCATCCCCATGCTTCTTCTTGAGATCTAAGTACTCCGTGCAGTTGCGCTTCCAGTGTCCTGTTTTGTGGCAGTGATAACATTCCCCTTTCCCCGATTCCCCAGCCTTGGACTTGTCTTTCCCCTTAACCTTTTTGACTCCACCCTTAGCTTTGTTGGGTTTCTTCTTCATCTTTCCCTTGGCCTTACCCTTTGGGCGAGAGGAGGAAGATGGCCCAACACTCAAAACGGGAGTCTTCACTGACTTTAGCGTGCTCTCTGCACTCCTTAACATATTAAGGAGTTCAGGTAGTTCCTTCTCCATATTGTGCATGTTGAAGTTAACTATAAATTGAGCAAAGGTGGAGGGGAGAGACTGCAGAATAATATCCGTATATTTCTCATTGTCCATTGTCCACCTAAGGTCCTCAAGCTCTTCTATGAGGGCTATCATCTTCAGAACATGGTCTCCTACTGGTGTGCCAGGGGCCATTCGCATCTGAAACAGTTTTCTGGATGCTTCGTATCGTAATACGTGAGATTGCTTTCCATACAACTCCTTTGTATGGAGCAATATGGCTTAAACGTCCATATTCTCGTGCTGCTTCTGATGTGTGTTATCCATCGATGCAAGCGCGAGGTATTTGGTCGTGGCACAGTCAGCGTCCCATGTCTTGCGGATTTCCTTATCCGCAACTGAAGATTTAGGACCTGGGGTGGGCGGGGCTGGAGCCGTGAGGACATATGATACCTTATCATAAGTCAAGGCAATGTTGAGATTCTTCAGCCAGTCTTTATAATTGGTCCCATTTAGTTTATTTTTATCTAATAGAATCTTGAGTCCTGTCATTAGTATCTGCCATTAAGAGAGAGAAAAGAATACACTCAGCGAAAGCTCTTGCAAAGATCAGATTGGTTATTATCTTATCTAATCGATGTCTCCCACTGCTTTAATCAAGTTTTTCTTTCAAACCTTAAAAAGAAAACTAGCCGGTATTAATTACAGTCTACAACTTCGCTAACCGTTCAGCCAGGCCAGTGTCGGTACTTGAGGGAGGTTCCCCGTGCTTTCGCACGGACCTAATTAATATAAACCTCATCTTCCCAGAGGCGTAGCCCTGTTAACACCTTTCTAGACACCTAATAGGCTAGCTAATTGTAAACTGCAAAACTCTCCTGGGAGCAACTATTGCCCACAGTGGGATCGGGATCCAACCATCACATGGAAGGTATGCAATCTCATTGCAAATTTCAACTATTGAAATTCCTGATATGGTTTTTACCCCTAGTACCCATGACCTTAACTATGGTCAACAAATCATAAGCACTAGTCAAGTTCTACCCGTCATTTGTTGATTAATTAGACCCACTCACATGACCCTTAATTATGGTCAACAAAGTCACATGAATGTCCTAATTAATCTGCATCATATGCAGTGTAGGAAGACATCACTTAGCTACCGTACACTACGCCTTAACTATAGTCAACAAACGTAGCACGAATACTAAGTGCTCTACTTCCTAAAATGACGGAGGGTTGCAGATGGTTTTTAAGAAAACCTTTAACGCTTTGAACTTGATATCGTTTGTAGAATCAAATGGTTTTCAAAAGGAGTGGCTTAAGCTCCGCAGTTTTGAAATGTAGCTTTTTCGTTAAAAAGCCGAGTGGTTTTCAAATCCGATTCCACAACATCTTTTTAGGTTTATTTTTCTTCACATTAATCATATTAATGTTGTCCCATCATTTAAGTCCTTAAGCCAATCACAGAAAAGAAACAAAAATACAACGTACGCTTATGTCATCCGCATTCGCCGCAATGTTCCGTTATGCACCGTTAGGTTACTTAACTAACGGGATACCGGGACGGGACTAGCGCGGGTGTAAAACATAAGCAACGTCTATTATATATCTCATATATAATATAGCATTCATCTCAGATATATTAAGTGATCACATTACAGAATATAGGCAGCAGAAACACAGATATGATAATATAGGATATACTAGGACGTCCATATTTAGTATTTAGCCAACAATAGAAAATACGGATTTCACGGTCGTGATGAATAGCCAATCCCACACCCTAGACCCTTACGAGAGCGGCAAGTGACCCTGCCAATTCTGGAGTTAGGAAACCCGGTCTCGACGCCTAGAGATGGTCTCCCACTGGACCCTAGAACCCGGTCACTTGTGCTCTCCTCCTTGGGTCTATCCTAATGCGGAAAAGTAAAAAATATACAACAATGGTGACATCATCCTCAACCCAGAAGTGCCCCAAATAAAAGAATATTACATAACAAATGAATTTTACAAGAATGAAAAGTAAAACTCTCATCTCACATAAAATCCCGGTTATTCGATCATGACAATCCTATACATCACAACACAGCAACACATAACATCACATGTCATCAACGTAAGCAAGTATGCGTACCCCAATTGTCGTTGACATATAGCAACGAAACCGGCGATACGCATACTACGCTTACGGTCGCAGAAACAAGTATCACATACTACTAGGCGATGTTAAACCCTCCGATCGAATTAACGAACACCCATATTCCCCAGCAAGCTCAACACTTGAGCACCGCTAAACAATACCCAAAATCTATGCCACGGTATTTAATGGACCAACCATAGAAGGGCAGACCCAAGCCTCATTTATGGCGCCACTAACTACGGTAAACCCTAAGGTTTAGTCGCAGTTTGATGGTCACATCTCGAGTTAGGGTTACTTTCATCTAGAGGTCCATAGGAATATATATCTGCATTATATATCGAGTACGTTCAGCCTGGAAAATACTAGTGTTTGATAATTCGTTCGGCCTGTTTAACGTCGCCAAAGTTACCAATACAATGTTATAAAATACGAACACGAAATACTCGCAATGAGCCCATTTCCAAACTAACATCCCATGCAAATTTGGACTTCAAAACAATACCAGAAACCCCAAATCAAGATGTACAGAGCACTGGAGAAAAACGAGGAGGAGAGGAGCCAACTGGGTCGGCGTCGCCGGATTTCCTGGCCAAGTCGCCGGCCAGGAACCGAGCACCCCCCTCGTTTTTCCTCTGTGTTCTTATGTCATCTTAAATACCACTCTGCAGTTACTAAAATAATTTTTTGAACACTTTTTAAAAAATTTACAGAGAGCATTTTCATGGGGTTACCAAAATCGTATTTTGCTGGTTTTTCGTTTTCGTATTGTCGTAACATCGTTTAGGCTTCTAGTTAGGCTCTGATACCATGAAGGAGTTTCTACAGCACCACCACTAGGGTTTGGTAGCATCACGCATGCCATATTAAAATTTTATAGGGTGGTACAGAAACTAACCTAAGGATCATACTAGAAAAGCTAGGGTAACAAAACATTTAACATCAACACAAGTAGCAAAAGGCTAGGGTTTGAGAATACAACCTTTGTAGCTCCCTACGCTAGACTCCTTGACCACTTGAGAGTTGAAAGAAGCTCGCTTGAGATCCTCTAGGTCCACGACGATCCACCCGGAGTCCTCTTTGTCCAAGCTTGAAGCTCCACTAGATCAAGAGAAGAAGTAGAAGCTAACACTCTAAACCAATGGGCAAGAGTAGTGTAGAATGGTGATGTGGTTTGTTTTCTCACTTAAAAACCCTAACTTGATCACTATCTTACTCACTTATGAAAGCTAGAGAGCAAGAGAGAGGAGGAAAAAGATGATGGCAAATGAGAGCTCAAGAGATAATGATAAAGATAAGATAAGAATGAGAAAAGAAAATATATATATATTCTTCTTCTCACTCTTAACCCAAATTAATAAATATCTAGATATTTTCTTTTGGATGTATAATGGCCATGGAAATTAACTCAAGGTTAATGCAAAGGTCAAAGGGTGAATATAATAATCAACCATGAGTAATTATCCATTCCATTTATCTTTTCCAAAAATAAATATCAACATATTTATTAAGGTGTGAGTCTTATATTGCCACCATCCAATATATCAACAACCATGATAGAATTGTGTATGCATGTATGAGTGCATGCACATCCATAAGTGCATCAAAGAGAATAAATACATACACGCTGCATACAACAAAAGACAAGAAGGGTTTAAAGTGAAAAGGCTAATGGTCAATGATAAATCAACACTTGATTTAGCAAACCGGTCATATCACATACGACCTGACCAATAGCAAACCGCCCGATTAATATAAGGTATCATATACACGCATTTAATCGGGTCCCGCGCATATCACATATGTAGGGTTGCTAGGCACACGCACAAGGGTCTACGAGCCATCAACCATGCCCGATTAAAAATTTAGCCATGCCGAACAACCCTAAACGAGATCTTTAAACTAGAGATTAGGCGAAAACAAGCATGTTAAACACTTTAACACTAAGTGAAAGGGATTACAACCTTTGTAGATCCAGTCCTTCACTTCTTAAGCTCCGTGTTGAGGTCCCTTCGCTGCAATCATCGTGTATCCGGACTCTCGAGAGTTTCCACGAAGAGAAAGGTGCAAGCTTGTTTCCGATCTTCGATATCAAAGATGATCTACCTTGAAGTTTCATTAACACAAGCTCTCACTCACTAAATGAAGTGAACACCCTCATCTAAATGGCAAGGGTGGATGAGAATGATGAAGTAGGATTTTTTGCTCTCATTTGTTTTCTTATTCTCACTCATTTTCATCACAAAATCATAGCTAGAAAGCTTTTCAAGAAGGAACTCAAGGAAGAAGAAGAATGAATAATAGTCAATCCTTTTGTGATGAATAATGAAAAGATAATAATGATGAATAATGCAACCATGGTTAACTAAACCTTTGTAGAGATTTAACTAGGGCTAGGGTTTGGGTTGGGTTAAAGCATGAGTCACTTGAAAATATCTTAACACAAAACAAAAAGAAACCTTCTAGAAGGTTCATGAATGCACTAACCCAAATCAAACCCTAATCTTGTTTAATCTCCACTAAATATGTTGCATTAGTAATCATATCATGTTACAATATTATATATCACATATATAATATTTATTGTAACAAAATAAAATAGTACAATTAACATATATCGCATATATATCAATGTATTACCCGAGTGAGAAAAAGAATCTTTTAGTGAGCTAATATTAGTTAATGTAATTTAATATATCATATATATTATTATACATTAAATTATCGAATCAACACTTGATCCGACAATCCGGCTATATCGCATATAACCGACTAATATCTCATTTACCGATTCATCGAATCAACACTTGATCTGATGACCCGGCTGATATCTCATATCGCGAGAATCCAATACGGTATCACATATCGCATTATTCTCGGTCCTGCACATATCACATATGTGCCCCTACTCCGTTTTGCCTGAGTCAAGAAACCTCTGTGTAGGACTCTAAAGAATCGTCAATACGCCGGCAGTAGGTGATGATCATATCAAACACCCACAAGCTGCAAGCGGTCAGCTAAACGTAACAGCCACCAAGGTATTGAGCGCTTAGAAGATCAACAAGCAAGCCTGTAAATTCTCCTGCAAATCCAATCAGTAACACTCCCGTACAGTCCGGTCTCGTCGTCTGATATGTTGCATATCTCGTCTAGGGGTGGTAAACGTCATACCCCAGTAGCTTGATAAGTCGTGTCGATTTGAGGTCTATAACAGTTCGAGAAACTATTGATAACACTTACCAGTAAATCTCAGCAACCCTGGCCAAGGATTTCCAGTTATAGCCAATCAAACACAGCACAACATCAACTCCCTATACCGGGAGAGACGAATCCCCTCCTATCGCTCATTGCCTCCATGTGATTCGGGACTGTACCCAAAAGCCACCTTTTTGCACGCCCTCTTGGACGTGATATGATGGAAATCAAAACACAATGGGAATCACACAAAACTCTATGACGATCTTGGGTCAACAAACTACTCTGTACCAGTGTCACCGGAGAACTGCCATCTGACGTGAGGTATAATACCATCTGGGAGTTCTCGGCGAGTCCGTCCAGTGTACCCAGTCTCTACTGAGCACCCGTACACCATCCTTGATGTCAAACACCGATGGATATGGGATCATCCATCGCCCATCATATGGGTCAAGATGCATATACGCTAGTCTACTTTGGTGTATCGATGCCCTGTCTCGATACACCCTCGACTAGGAACAGTTATAGGATATACTCGTCGACTACCGTAGCCCCACTAGTATGATCTCATCATAGTCCCAGTAGTCAAGTACATATCCTAAGGGCTTTATCAACATGTAACATAGAGACAATCAGAGTACATGTTAAGATAAAGTACAACCAAATAGCATACTATCATGTCGAGCAAGAAAGTCCTCCCTATATATGTCCAAGCATCCACTACAATATACATCGTATGTACAGTAATGGCCTCTAGGGCATACATATAACTAACAACATATACACACCACATCGTTTCGCCTGGACTAGGTAACTCCATTGTGGGACTCTAAGACTCGTCAATACGCCGGCAGTGGGTGATGATCATATCAAGCACCCCCAAGCCGCAAGAGGTCAGCTAAACATAACGGCCACCCGGGTATTGAGCGATCAGAAGAAAACAAGCGAACCTGTCACAACTCCCGTCGAGCCAACTGGCAACACTACCGTACAGTCCGGTCTCTTCGTCAGATATGCTGCATATCGAGTCTAGGGATGGTAACGTCGACACCAATAATTCAATAAGTCGTGCCGATGCATGGTCTATAACAGATCGAGAAACTACTGATAACACTTATCAGTAAATCTCAACAGCCCTGGCCAGGGACTTACTGATATAGCCAATCGAGCATAGCACAACATCAACTCCCAATACCGGGAGAGACGAAACCCCTCATATCGCTCACTGTCTCCATGTGTCTCGGGACTGTACCCAAAAGCCACATGTTTTCACGACTCAGTAGAGCCGTGGTAGGGTGGTAATCAAAGTACAGTGGGAGAACACACAAGACTCTATGACGATCTCGGGTCTACAGACTAACCTGTACCAGTGTCACCTGAGAACCGCTATCCGATGATAGATATAATACCATATAAGAGTTCTCAACGAGTTCGTCCAGTGTACACAGTCTCCACTGAGCACCCGTATATGATCTCGATGTCAAACATCAATGTATGTGGGAACATCCATCGCCCATCATATGGGTCTAGTATCATATACGCTAGTCTACTCTGGTATATCGATGCCCATCTCGATACACCTACGACTAGGGACATTTCAGGATATACTTATAAACTACAGGCGTCCCACTAATATGATCTCCATCATAATCACAGTAGTCAAGCAAATATTCTCAGGGCTTTATCAACATGTGTAAATGAATAAAAACATGATCAAATCAACATGTCAGATAAAGAAGAACCAGATAGCATACTATCATGTCGAGCAAGAATGTACACTGAATATATATATATATACACACACATACATACATGTAAAAATACATGCACTATCATATAATGGCCTCTAGGGCATACATATATCCAACAGGAGGCGCCCGCTCTGCTTATTAGAGAATCTTCCTCTTCTGGACCTAAGACGGATGCCAAGGGTGAGAAGAAGAAGACCTCCACAAAGCCGATAGGCGGTGTCGGTAAGGTAGAAGAAAAATGAAGGGCAAAAGTTTCGGGGTTAACAGTAGGGAAGGAGGGATGTTCCTATTGTTATGGGAAAGGGCATTGGCAGAAGGAATGCAGGACTTAGAAAGCCAGAATCCAGAATTCGAAGCATGTTGTGGTTTCGACTTCAGGTGTGTTTATGATTAAAAACGGTCTGTCAATTAACTCTACTTCCTGGGTAGTAGATACAGGATCAGGATCTCATATCTGTAATTTATTACAGGCTTTGAGAAACCGTAGAGTTATCAGGCAGGTGATATGACTCTCAGGGTTACTCACGGAATGAGCGTGGACGCTGTAACCATAGGGTATATCACCTAGAATTGACAAGTGGGCAGATATTGATTCTACGTAATTATTTGTGCATACTAAGTCTAGTTTGTAAGCGATGTGGTTCACATCCACCTAAATCAAAGTTTGATTAGGTCAGGTATACTAGAGGATAATATATATTGAATCAAGCTCAGGTTTTCAAACGTACAGAACACACTTAAAAGAAAGTCTCCAGAATTAAATAAAACTTTCTTATGGCATTGTAGACAGGGTCACATCAATGAAACACGGTTGTCAAAGTTACATAGAGAGGGATATTTGGATCTGTTCGAATATCAGTCTTATGCAACTTGTCAATCTTGTCTCATAGGAAAGATGACAAAGACTCCGTTCATTGGACACGGAGTAAGAGCGAGCAAGCTCTTAGGACTCATACACAGCGGCGTGTGTAGTCCAAAATCTATAGATGCACGAAGTGGTTGTTCCTATTTCATTACTTTTACGGATAATTTCTCTAGGTTAGGACATGCCTTCTTGATGAAGCATAAATCCAAGACCCTTTAAAAAATTCCGAGAATATAAGAATGATGTGGAAAAACAAACAGGCAAAAGTATCAAGACACTGAGATCTGATCGATGTGATGAATACTTAATTGCCGAGTTCCTGGATTACTCATAAGAGAATGGAATTCTCTCTCAGCTTACTCCTCCATACACACCACAACACAACGGTGTATAGGAAAGGCAGAACAGAACCCTATTGGATATGGTTCATTCCATAATGAGTAACGGTGAGTTATCGCGATCCTTCTGAAGTTATGCACTAGAATCAGCCGCATATCTTTTGAAAATGGTTCCTACCAAGATTGTGCCTACCACACCATATCAGATGGGGAGTGGGAAGAAACCCCATCTTCAGTATATGAAGATATAGGGATGTCCAGCTTTTGTTGAAAAGCAGTATGCGGACAAGCTGGAGGCACGCTCAGTACTGTATAGGTTTGTGGGATACCCAAAGAACTCCGGGGGTATCTTTCCTATTACGCAGAGGAACAAAAGGTTTTTGTTCCTCGTCATGCCCACTTTTTTGAAAATCAATTTTTTGTAAAAGGAAATAGTGGGAGCGCAATAGAACTGGCAGAAATTCCAGAACCACAAACTATTACTGAAAGTATGGTAGAACCGGAGGTTTCAAAAGAACCGGACATCCCTACGCCAATCCGCAGGACTAGTAGGTAGTCTCATCCGCCCGAGAGATACTACAGTTTTCTTATAGATGGGGATGAGAGGATTGCATCATTGACAATGATGAGCCAACTAGCTTCCAGTAAGCTATTCAGAGCGGTGACTCGGTAAAATGGCTGGATGCAATGCGGACCAAAATGGAGTCCATGTACACCAACAAAGTATGCACTTTGAATATTGCTCCAGAAGGGGTAAAACCCGTAGGATGTAAATGGATCTTCAGAAAGAAAATTGGTGTAGATAGATAGGTTGAAACCTATAAGGATAGACTTGTTGCAAAAGGTTTTCATCAAAAACCTGGTTTGGACCATGATGAAACCTTTTCTCCATTGTCTATGCTCAAATCCATTCGGATCCTTCTTACCATTGCTACCTTCCAAGATTTTGAGATCTGGAAGATGGACGTAGAGACGGCTTTTCTAAATGGTGATTTGGAAGAGTGCGTCTATATGGATCAGCCAGAGGGTTTCAATCAGAGTGGGAGCAGCGGGACAATGTGCAAATTGCTTAAGTCCATTTATGGACTAAAGTAGGCATCGCGGAGTTGAAACATATGTTTTTATTGAGACGGTCAAACAATTTGACTTTATCAAAAATCCAAATAAAACATGCATTTATAGTAAGATTGTAGCAAGAACTGTGGAATTCCTCGTTGAGTACGTTGATGACATTCTCTTGATAGGAAATGACATTCATATGCTACAATCAGTCAAAGGATTCTTGTCACAGAGGTTCTTCATGAAAGACCTGGGTGATACCAACTACATTCTGGGGATCCAGATCTATCGTGATAGATCAAAGAGGATGATGGGACTTTCACAGTCAAAGTACAACAACACTATACTGAAAATATTTAGTATGGACGATTCTAAGCGCGGTAGTTTACCGGCTTGTCATGGAATCACCCTCTCCAAAGAGATGTCTTTCAAGACTGATTTGAAAAGGGCTCGCACATCGATTATACCCTACGCTTCTACAGTAGGCTCTGTAATGTATGCAATGTTGTGTACCAGACCAGATGTTGCTTATGCACTTAGCGTGGTAAGCCGGTATCAGTCAAACCCAGGGGAGAAGCACTGGGAAGCAGTAAAGAATATTCTCAAGTACCTGAGAAGGAATAAGGAGATGTTCTTGGTGTATGGCGGAAAAGGACCTCCAGATCTAGGCCTTTTCTAACTCCAGCTTCCAGAGTGATAAGAATGACTCCAAGTCTATATTGGGTTATGGCTTTACCCTCGGTGGAGGGGCGGTCTGTTGGAAGAGCTCCAAGCAGGACACTGTTGCAAACTCGACGATGGAAACAGAGTAGTTCGCTGCATGAGACGCCGCAAAATAGGCAGTCTGGATATGGCAGTTCTTAACTGAACTTTAGGCGGTTCCTTCCATTTGATGGTCCAATACTTTAGTATTGTGACAACATACATCGCTATAGCTTTAGGGAAGGAACCCAGGTCCCATCAGAGATCCAGACATATCTTGAGGCGGTACCATCTGATCAGGGAGATCGTTGATCCCAGGAGATCGAGGTGAGGAGAGTAGATACGGAGAACAACACTGCAGATCCACTCACAGAGGCCATCCCTCAGACAGTGTTTGAGAGGTTATTCGAGACCTTCGGTCTATGATATGCCAGTATATGGCCTTAGGGCAAGTGAGAGATTGTCAGTGATATATGCCCTAGAGGCCATTATTGTATCATACCGGATTGTATATTACTTAATAGGAGCTTGGGATATGCACGAATATAGTAACAGTCTTGCTCAAAATGGTAGTATGTTACCTGGTTTGTTTCTACCTCAATATGTGCCTGTGTTTTCTTAGCATATCGCTTATACATATTGGTAGAGCCCTTAGTACCTTTACTTGATTACCAGCATTGTGATGGCAGTCACACTAGTGGGGGATGGGTAGTCTATAAGCACATCCTATACAGGTCCCTAGTCGTAGGATTATCGAGACAGGGCATCGATACTCCACAGTAAACTAGTATATACGCTTCTCATCCCAGCAGGAAAGATGGTCTGTCCTACAGCCATTAGTACGTCGTACTGGAGATAGTATGCAGGTGCTCATTAGGTTATGAGTACACTGGACATGACTCGTCGGGAACTGTTAGTGGGTATTATACCTGTCGTCGGGTAGCAGTTTCCAGGTGACATGAGTGCATCTTAGTCCGTCGACTTGACACTACTACTTCACCTCGAGTGTGTTCCCACTGTATTTTGATTACTACCCTACCACGGTTCAAAGGAGTCATGCAAACAGATAGTAGTTGGGTGCAGTCCCGAACCACTTGGAGGCAGTAGCGGTTAGATAGGATTCGTCTCTCCCGATATTGGGGGTTGATATTGCGCTGTGTTCGGAAGGCCATTACACAAATTCCTTGGCCAAAGCAAGTGAGATTTACTGGTAGGTGTTCCAGTACTTTCTCAGGGTGTATTGGGCAACTCTCCGACATGACTTATTGCGCTATTAGGGGTCTGATGACTACCGTCCCCCTAAGCCCGATATGTGATACTCTTAGACGAACAGACCGGACTGTACAGAGATTGTCACATTCAGGCTCAGTAGGAGTTCGGATGAGTTAGCTTATCGGCCTTCTTATCGACATCTACCAGGGGACCGTTACATGTAGCTAGTACCGCTTGCGGCCTGTGGTTAAACCCACTTCCAGCGTAGTGTCGAGTGTTTAGAGTCCCACATAGAGAGTTTCCCTGCATTGGGCAAAATGTGTAGAGGCCGTATGGTTTTACGGCAGGTGTAACATCCCTAAACTTTCTGTACAACTTTCTGTACAATTTTTTCAAAAATACAGAAAGGGGTACTTTTGCCTGAGCACAAGTTATAAATTTGTTTTGCTTTTTAATAGAAAGAAGGAGCTTGTAGCTCACTAGTAAGACCTTGCATTGCTGAACCAAAGCACCAGAGTTCAAATCCCATTAGCCACATTATTTTTTAATTAGTTTTCTTTTAAATTTTTAGAAGTCCAAGAGCCTACACGTGCATAACTCGTAAAAACCAAAGTCACATATAAAACAAACTGGCCCAGAGGGTAGACAAATCGACAAGGGACACGTAGCCCCAAGAATCGGCCGGATCGGGCCGGCGGCACGGCTGACTCGGCCAGCGCCGGCGGGTTGACTCGGTCGGATCGCCGAGTCTCCTTCATGAAACCTGTGCCTCTTGATCTTCTTATAACCCCTGTACACTTTAAAAACCCTGTATTATTTCCAGAGACTTTTAAATACAATTAAAACCTAATTAAAATCTTTTTGATGCATAATTTTCAATACAACTTTTCATTTACCCTAACCCTAATCTTTTCCTATAAATACCACTCCAATTCACACCCCCTCACTCACAAACTCTGTCCAAGCTCTCAAGAAAAATCCCTAGAACTTTTGTGTACAAGTGGAGTTAGCGAAAGGCGAAACTCCAGCGAACTTCCGACGACGACCCTAGGAGCTCCCGGCGACGAAACGACGCACCGGAACCTACTTCCACTCACCCTTCCTCTTTTATAAGCTAAATTCCAGTAAGTCCTTCCTCCCTCTTCTCTTTTCTATTCTGAAAAATAGTAATTCTAAAACCCGACGGAAGCGGAGTTAATCCGACTTCCGATTCGGTTTTTCTTTAAAAGTTCCATTTTTCTTAAAAAAAAACAATACCAAACTCTCACAACATGACTAATAATCATTAACAAAATATATTGAACAAGTTCCGTATCAAAAGAATGTATATTGTAATTTTTTATCGCATTTTTTCAGAAAAATACCAAATAGTTTAGCTTCGACATAAAAACATCATTACCCTTGCTATACCTTTAGATAGTTCACAAGGTAATGACATATCTCTTCACAACACTCATATATAATATAGCACGATGATATTGGGAAACATAGATTTGGGAAAATACAGTTTTACACAAAACTATCTCAAACTTATAAAAAAACATTTTTCTACAAGATTATGTATTTTAAACAAATCTTTGCAAAGCGCCGTTACAACCCATTTGGGGAACCCATTCAGGATGGTGCGGATTATCGCGCATTCTCGGTCTTAGTAGTGCGAGATGCAGACCTCCGTAAGGAGCATACGGACTCGAAAGATTTAAAAATACAAATATCTTAAGAAAATGAGATTTCTAGAAAAATAATAAATTAAAATTATTTTATATAAATATATATATATGTGTGTGTGTGTGTGTGTGTGTGTGTCATCAAAATATCTAATTTTTGATATAATATAAATATTCCAACTTTTCTAAATCAAAAAAATCACTTTACATGAAAACACCATGCAATTCCATACAAGTTCAATACTTTACAATTAAATACCATATATTATGAAAAATAGGTTTTATTCACTAGAAATGTCACAATGATAAAATATACATCAATAAAAACTTTAAAGATGATAATAAAATACTTGAGGTATATTTTGAAAATTATACAAAATTAATTTTATATAAAACCCTCTCAAGTTATACTAAATTACAATAAGGACCCTAGTAAACATAGGTTTAAGCGGGACCGATCTCTTGAGCCTCAGGGAGCCGGAGATATTGATGCTTGCCTATTTAAGGTAGACAACTTAACAAACGGTGTTATCAACACGGTAATCGTTTTTGAAAAAGACACAAATCCTGTCGCTCATGTGCAGCGGTTACCGATAACACTAAAAACCTAATTCAGGACTTCAATTTATTTTCTAATTGTTCCGACTCAAACTGAGTCTCATTATAAATAATCTGACTTGAATATGATTCAAGTACAATCTACAATACTACAATTCGATTTGAATCCATGAATCCATATAATCAATCTGTTCAAACTAGTCAATCAGTATTGACCGAACCGAACCATGGATATACTTCCATTTACATGATTCTCCAGTTACATCCATTTACTGATATCATGGTTTCGGCAAGTCATCCATCTATACAGTCTATAATACAAGACAATACAATTTACAATACAGTACAAACAATACAAATAAGACATCGCGGGGTTTAAGGGGTAGATTGGTACGGAAGGTGTTAGAAGTGGCACGAGGCTGCAAGATTTAAGACACCTAATCTGTATTCCGTTGCTGTTGTACCGTGGCATAAACGGTTCCTTGTACATTCCGTTCACCTTAGTCTCTGGTCTACTGAGACTCCTCTCGTATACACTGGCATCTTTCTGTACCAAGCAACAAACAACAGCGTTAACCATATAATACAACTTTAAAAGCTGCATTCTCTCTCTGTCTATTCTACTTCTCCCTTATCTTTGGGACTTACCGAGCGATTGTTCGCTGACGACATTCCTTCTCTTTCTTTTTTGGAATGTTGTCAGGTGATTCAGACCTTCAGGAGATCGAGCCACCAGCAAGGACTTGGATCATCTAGCCTTCGACCCGGAACTCTAGATACTTATACATTTCATTTCAGTACTCTCCATTTCTGTTATGCCACTGTTTAGGCATTGGTTTTCATTTCATGTATTTACTTTTCAGATGTACTGTAAAAGAATATTATTAAATAAAATTGTTGTTCATTACATTTGTCTCTTATGTACAGTTCTCCGCCGAACACAGAGACACGACCGCGTAGGTCGGTCTTGCCTGAATTTCGAGGGCAGATGCTAATTGGTGCTATCCGTCCACCTCTCCGAAGATGCCAAGTTGATTTATGGCACCGTGTATCGGAGGTTTAAACAGATGCGGCCGATGTAGCAGACTTCGTCAGATTCCCCCTCGTTTGAGGGGGTTTTTATTGTGGGGACGTTCTTCCCTGCAGGCGCAAGCCCCTACAGTTAATTACGCTACCGCATCGCGGTAACCACTTTCTCCTTCTCCAGATGGTCACTTCGTGTTGTGGGTGTTTGTTTTGTTTTTTGGTTGCCCGTGGATTGTATATGGAGACTAATTTATGTTATCGCCCGTAGGGCGTGGATTAGTCCAAATCCGTATTTTCTTAGATTTGGGTTTGGGGTTGGGTTTAAGGATACATTAGTCTCATTTGAAACTAAGATCGACTTAAACGTTTGTTAAGGATGCGTTAGTCTAATTTTAGACTAAGATCAACTTAATGGGATCATTTAGATCCGACAAGAGAGCATTTGGGCTCTATTGTTTAGTTTAGGGACATTGCGGTCCATAGGTTAAGGACATCATAGTCCATGGGCTTAAGGACCCCACAGTCCAAGGTTAAGGACATCATAGTCCATGGGCTAAAGGACCCCACAGTCCAAGGTTAAGGCATCATAGTCCATGGGCTTAAGGACCCCACAGTCCATAGTTTAAAGACGTCATAGTCTATAAAGTTTAAGGACATCATAGTCCATGAGTTTAAGGACCCCACAGTCCAAGGTTAAGGACATCATAGTCCATGGGCTTAAGGACCCCACAGTCCAAGATTAAGGACATCATAGTCCATGGGCTTAAGGACCCCACAGTCCAAGGTTAAGGACATCATAGTCCATAGGCTTAAGGACCCCACAGTCCATGGTTTAAAGAAGTCATAGTCTGTAAAGTTTAAGGACATCATAGTCCATGAGTTTAAGGACCCCACAGTCTGTGAAATGTCTGGTTGTTGGGACCCGTCACCTCTCTGAAGACGTTGAAGGATTACAACGACAAATATCAAAGGAGTGAAGAGATGTACCCTTTAACCAATATTGATTGGGGGATCTGTAATTGGATTGATTTAAGGATCGTTAATCTCATTTGGGATTAAGATCAACTTAAATGTTATTTAAGGATACGTTAGTCTAATTTTAAACTAAGATCTACTTAACAGGATCATTTAGATCCAACAAAAGAGCATTTGGGCTCTATTGTTTAGTTTAGGGACATTGCGGTCCAAGTTCAGATGCAAACATGGGTTTAGAAATACACCAGATAGTTATTGGTCATTGGGACCCACCACCTCTCTGAAGACGTTGAAGAATTACAACGACATGTATCAGAGGTGTGAAGAGATGTTCCCTCGAACCAAAGTTGATTGGGAGATCTGTAGTCCAATTTGGGACTAAGATCAATTAATTTGATTATGAGCACATGGACTCAGTTAAATCTGAATTGAGGACTTATGGCCAACTTGGGTTAAGTCCAATTAGGTTTAAAATGTTGGATATTTGTTTGAGCTGCTGAACATTTGTCTGGGCTCAGCCCCCCTTTACTTAGTAATGCTAAGCATGGGTCTGGGTTTTGACAATATTTTTTTTTTTATTGAGTGTTGAGCACTCGTATGCCATATGAGATGATCAATTTTGGAAGACAAGGGTGTATTTGAAGTTCAGTTTCAGGAGATCTTACATCTGGAAAACTTAGCTAGTTTAGGCTAAGACTGGCTTAGATACAGTGTTAAACACTAGAGTATATTTGGCGATCACGTGGTCCCACGTGATGCACTTAAAATAGTGTTAAACACTAGGGATACAGCGCACAAAATAGTGTTAAATACTAAAAAAGAAGTGCTCACGTGGGGTCACGTGAGACGCTTGAGTATTGGGCCCAAACTTCCTTTATTTTGTCCTCAGAATATGCAAGTGTTAAACACTTAGCCTTTATGGCCATCACGTGTGGGCACGTGATGGGTATCCATGATTTGGATACAGAAGTGTTTGTTAGGGGTCACGTGGGGGCACGTGAGGGCGCACAAGGCCTGTTCTGCTTTTGCTTTGTTCTCTTTATTTTGAGGAATTTATCCAAGGGTCACGTGGGAGCACGTTTCCCCATCTCATTCATTCTTTTTTTTGACTATTGAGGGGAGGGTCAAGTGTTGCCACGTGATCATATTGGGCACTTGATCTTTTTACGTGCATGAAAATTCTAAGTCTCTTGTTTAAGAATTAAATTCTTTTGTAGGTTTAAACCTTAATTTTATTCAGAGGAATTAAATTCCTATGTGTTTGGAAGAATTAAATTCTTTACACCCAATTCTCCCTCTGAGTTTTGGATCTGCATGGCAGAATCTCCCCGATGAGAATTAAATTCTCAACTTATGGGGGAGATCTGTTTCTGCAGATCTTCAACCATGAAGAAGAACTAAGTTCTTATATTAAGTGATAAACTCTATCTTTGTTGGAGGAATTAAATTCCTATGTGCTCTGTGGGAGAATAAAACACTCTGAACTTAGGTCCTCTCCTAGGTTTTAGATCTGCATGGCAGAATCTCCCCTATGAGAATTAAATTCTCAATTTATGGGGAGATCTGCTTCTGCAGATGTTCAACCAAAGGAAGAACTAAGTTCTTATTCAGAATATTCAGAAGAGTTAAACTCTTAGATTGAGAATTAAATTCTCTTTTTATTTCGTGGGAGCTTATAGAATGATCTCTTACCTAGTATTTCTTTCTTTTCTAAAGAAACCTTCTTTTCTCTCTGGAGAATTAAATTCTCTTTCCTTTTTGTATTCTCTTTCTGTTGTTGTATCTCTCTTTTTTTGTTCTTGGCTCCTATTTATTGGAGAAAGAAAAGAATCAGTTTGTTTAGTCAATCTTTCATTGAAAGATTTTATTGATTTTATAACCAACATGATCTTTTAAATCACTCGGTGAATTTTATTCACCATTGAATTTTTAATCCAAAAGATATTTTGTTAGTTGTTCCTGGCAGATTTTAAGAAAATCTTTCCTTGTATAGAATCTTTCTATAAATTGGTGATTTTTAATCACCATTGGATTTTTAATCCAACGGTGCTCCACTTTACAGAGCGCAATCTTTTTGTTTGGAAAGATCTAGGGAAATATTAAGGTTTTTGATTTCTCTTAATTAGAATTTAAATTTATTAAAAGGTTTAAGAGCCTATCACGTGTTAGCACGTGACCCCACTGATTGACCATTTAATTGGAATTTAATTCCATTCTTTCAAAGATCTTAGGAACCCATCACGTGTTGGCACGTGACCTCCTGTCATGTGTAGGCACGTGATGCCCCATTTACGGTTTTCTTTCCTTTAACTCGGAGAGTTTTAAGACGCTATCACATGGTGGCACGTGACCCACTGATTAAGCATTCAACCAGAATTTAATTCCATTATTTTAAAGAACTCGGGAACTCATCACGTGTGGGCACGTGATGCCCCATTGGGTTTTTTTCTTGTTGTTTTATTATACCTTTTAATTCCTTTCGGTGTGTTTAAAGGCCCATCACGTGTGGGCACGTGACCCCTTTTGATCAGAATTCAATTCTATTAGTTCAAAGGGTTCAGGAACCATCACGTGCTGGCACGTGACCCCATCTCAAATTGTGTATCTCAGCGCTTATAACTTTTCTCATAGAAGGTCACGTGTCCCCACGTGATGCCTAATCACGTGTGGACACGTGATGCTCCTCTTGTGTATTTCCTTGCTGCTTTATTCAGTTCCCATGATGGAACAAATGCCCCCACAGCGTTGTTCTCACGTGTTTGCACGTGAGTGCAACGCTGTCATCTTTGTAGCCGTTGGATTTGCCTAGGGAAGGGGGCAGATTAACCGTTTCCCATCACATCCTATAAATGCGAGGGTCTCTTCAGAAGCGCCTCTACTCTTTCATCTTCTTCCTTGTTCATTTTTCTTTTGAGAATTTAATTTTCTTCCTCAGAGCTCAGTTCTCTGTTCCAAAAATTTCAGAGTTTAACTCTGTCCAAGAAAGAATCTTTTCTTTAGGTAATGGTTTTGAACGATCGATGAACTTTTATAACAATTCTCTTTGGATTTTAAATCCACACCAAGGGTTTCTCCGTATATAAAAAAAACTCATCTTTCTGGTGTCCTAAGAATGCTCGATCTTTAGGTAGCAAACCCCAAACGTTGGCCATTTTTTGATTTCAGGGGTTTAATGATGGTATCTGTTTCCTTCTGAAATTTAATTCCATTTCAAAGGGCTTAGCTCTGAAAATATGTTTGGGAATTTAGTTCCTTTGTTCAAAAGGAATTTAATTCCTCTAGAGAACTTAGTTCTTAAAAGAAGACTTCTTGGGATTTTTTTTTATCCTGAGTTGTTCTTGTCAACAAAATTTTAGGAGATATTCTGCCTGATTTGCACAGAGTTCATGATGGGCTTCTTAATCAGCACTTATTTTTTTTTCCCATGCGGATATTAAGGGTTGTTCAAATTGCCATGTCTGGATCAGTCTGTCCACTGAACTTTCACTGATTTTCATTTTCAGGTGCTATGGCCGCTCATCTATATGACCTTAACGAAATTATTTCATATGGGGACATTCGGGCATTAGGCCGCTGCCAAAATTAGGAGTTCATAAATGCTCAGTTCACCGAAATCATGCGTCGCTTTGATGAATATAATGGTCGACTGCTTCCTCATCGTTCTGCTCTTTTGAAGCTCATTGTGAGAGCGATCTGGGAAGCATTTCTTTTATTCTATGCAGGCATGCCGCTTAAGGCATTGGATGATGCCGAAGATAAGGTACACTCAGTGTATCTGATGGGCCTAATCTCAAAGAAAAGGCGAGACAATCTTGTTGATATTATGCATCAAACTTTCCAATAGGCGACGATAATCGCTGCCTATCGAAGGACGGAGGATATCAGTGAAGATCCTGATGCTTGCGAGCGTGAGAGGATCCATACGAGAATGGTCCGAGAGGCCCGCAACATTTTAGATGGCCTTACTTTTGAATTTCTCAATCCATGTCCTGGATTTGATGTCTTGCCATTGTAAACATTTAATGATGTTTTTGTTTACCGTTTTCATCACTGTAAGAATTTTCTGAAGTATGAATAGACAATTCTGGTTTCCGCATGTTTATTTTATGCACTAAACCTTTTTCGCACATACACAAATGGATATGCTTCGAACGCTTAACTGGATGTGAATCAAATGTTCCTTTTACTGTCATTCATAGTATGTGGTTGGCGTCCGTAGGTTACGCCTTTTCATTTCGATTTGATGCAGAGCAGTTTGCGCACTCTTGAGTAGCACCTCCATTTTTCTAACATGTAACTTTGGCAAATGTGGTCTGTAGACAGTAGGTAGCTGTCCATCTTGGACACTTTACATGGTAGCAATGGCTTAGGAAAAAGGTTCAGATCTGCCGCCTAAGACTTTTCAACTTTATAAGTTGTGAGGGTCTCATAAAGACTTTTCTCCCTACGAGTCGAGAGGATCTCGTAGGTGTATTTTCTCCTTAGGAATCATGAGGATTTCTAAGTGCATTTTCTCTTGAGAGTCGTAAGGATCTCACAAGAGAATTTTCCAGCCTACAAGTCGAGAGGACTCGTAAATGGCTGTTTCCCTCTTCGTCGATGTTCGACTTCGGAGAGTGTGATCCATGAATAGTATGCAAGAGTCCATCTTGGACCAACTTGCAGGGCCCATGTTCGACTTCGGAGAGTGTGACCCATGAATAGTATGCAAGATTCCATCTTGGACCAACTTGCAGGGCCCCAGTGCTTAGGAAACAGGTTTTTTAATCCCCATTGCCTAAGGCTTTGCCTTACGAGTCGAGACGAATCGAGAAGTTCTCGCAAGGATGTCCTAACGTCACAGTTAACCTCTGCTCTATACGACAGAGGTCCGTTAGGGTCTATGGTACTAGGGTTGTGTCCGTCGTACCATCGCGTTGGTTGATGTATTCCTCGATAAGCAATTTTGCTGTTCGAGTAGCCTTACGACTGTCGTGTCTCTGATCCCTTCAGGGGCTGGACAAGACGTCTTCAAGCAATCTTCCAGGTAGTATTACCGTCGCAAGAACAATCATTAGGGATATTCCATGTCGCTTTTTACTTGAGGTTAGGCTCAATTTGGGAGCCCCGATGAGTCATGACCACTCCGCGCTGGTGTGGGATGATCTCCGATAGTCTTTCAGGTTTTATATGAGTTGCCGTCAAGACCCTAAAACTAGGAATATTGCCTTCACTTCATTTTCTGGCATTACGTCTGCTGTATCGAGACGAATGTCACGGTGGCGATCACTCCGCGCTGGTGTGGGATGATCTCCGATGGTCTTTCAGGTTTTATATGAGTTGCCGTCAAGACCCTGAAGCTAGGAATATTGCCTTTGCTTCGTTTGCTGGCATTGCGTCTGCTGTATTGAGACGAACGTCGAGGTGGTGATCACTCCGCGCTGGTGTGGGATGATCTCCGATAGTCTTTCAGGTTTTATATGAGTTGCCGTCAAGACCCTGAAGCTAGGAATATTGCCTTTTCTTCGTTTGCTGGCATTGCGTCTGCTATATCGAGACGAATGTCACGGTGGCGATCACTCCGCGCTGGTGTGGGATGATCTTCGATGGTCTTTCAGGTTTTATATGAGTTGCCGTCAAGACCCTGAAGCTAGGAATATTGCCTTTGCTTCGTTTGCTGGTATTGCGTCTGCTGTATCGAGACGAATGTCACGGTGGTGATCACTCCGCGCTGGTGTGGGATGATCTCCGATGGTCTTTCAGGTTTTATATGAGTTGCCGTCAAGACCCTGAAGCTAGGAATGTTGCCTTTGCTTCGTTTGCTGGCATTGCGTCTGCTGTATCGAGACGAACGTCGAGGTGGTGATCACTCCATGCTGGTGTGGGATGATCTCCGATAGTCTTTCAGGTTTTATATGAGTTGCCATCAAGACCCTGAAGCTAGGAATGTTGCCTTTGCTTCGTTTGCTGGCATTGCGTCTGCTGTATCGAGACGAATGTCATGGTGGTGATCACTCTGCGCTAGTGTGGGATGATCTCTGATAGTCTTTCAGGTTTTATATGAGTTGCCGTCAAGACCCTGAAGCTAGGAATGTTGCCTTTGCTTCGTTTTCTGGCATTGCGTCTGCTGTATCGAGATAAACGTCGAGGTGGTGATCACTCCGCGCTGATGTGGGATGATCTCCGATAATCTTTTAGGTTTTATATGAGTTGCCGTCAAGACCCTGAAGCTAGGAATATTGCCTTTGCTTCGTTTGCTGTCATTGTGTCTGCTGTATCGAGACGAATGTCACGGTAGTGATCACTCTGTGCTGGTGTGGGATGATCTCCGATGGTCTTTCAGGTTTTATATGAGTTGCCGTCAAGACCCTGAAGCTAGGAATATTGCCTTTGCTTCGTTTGGTGGCATTGCGTCTGCTGTATCGAGACGAATGTCACGGTGGTGATCACTCCACGCTGGTGTGGGATGATCTCCGATGGTCTTTCAGGTTTTATATGAGTTGCCGTCAAGACCCTGAAGCTAGGAATGTTTCCTTTGCTTCATTTGCTGGCATTGCGTCTGTTGTATCGAGACGAACATCGAGGTGGTGATCACTCCGCGCTGATGTGGGATGATCTCCGATAGTCTTTCAGGTTTTATATGAGTTGCCGTCAAGACCCTGAAGCTAGGAATGTTGCCTTTGCTTCATTTACTGGCATTGTGTCTGCTATATCGAGACGAATATCATGGTGGTGATCACTCCGCGCTGGTGTGGGATGATCTCCGATAGTCTTTCATGTTTTAAATGAGTTGCCGTCAAGACCCTGAAGCTAGGAATGTTGCCTTTGCTTCATTTGCTGGCATTGCGTCTGCTGTATCGAGATGAACGTCGAGGTGGTGATCACTCCGCGCTGGTGTGGGATGATCTCCGATAGTCTTTCAGGTTTTATATGAGTTGCCGTCAAGACTCTGAAGCTAGGAATATTGCCTTTGCTTCATTTGCTTTGGCACGTCCGAATCCTGTTGGAGGAAGAACTCTGTGGTGACATCTCATCTGTTGTGTTGAGATGAATGTCGAGGTGGTCTCTAGATTGCTGATGAACCGTCGAGGCTTGGAACTAGGGACTTCGCCATTGCTCTATTGTTTTGATTGTCGCGTTCGAGTCTTGCTGGGATGAAAAGGAACACCGTTGTGAGTCTCCAGGCTGTAGATGTTGCCATCAAGACTTGGCTCTCTTTCTGATGGAGCCTGGTGGGATGATATGATCCTCTCTTTGTTTGTGCCCCTGGATTGTCTACAAGGATCGATGTATCTTATCTGTAGGGCAAGCATTTCATTCTGTTATTATTTCTTTTACATTTCCGCGATGCTCTATCATTTCAGCTTTTTTTTATATCGCGAAAGTCGCGATTGCCCAATCATTTCGGCTATTTTTCGCGGTGCCCAATCATTTTGGCTATTTTTTTCTTTTTACTCGTTGCTTTTTATTGTGAGTTGCCCAATCATTTCGGCTGTTTTGTATGCATATATTTTACTTGCTGATTTCGTTGCAAGTTGCCCCATCATTTCGGCTATTTCATATGCATTTTTGACTCACTGATTTTTTTATCGCAAGTATGGGACTTGGGATCTGATACCGATTTAAGCATCAGTATCGCTACAACTGAGATATTACCAGGAGTGAATCATCATTTGCCTTTGTCGGTTCAAACAAAGGTGGCTTAGCAAACAGGGTTAAGATCCTGTCGACTAAGGCTTTTGATTTCATGAGCTGTAAGGGTCTCATAAAGGTATTTCTCCCTACGAGTCGTGAGGATTTCGTAGGTGTAATTTCTCATTAGGAATCGTGAGGATTCCTAAGTGTGTGTTCTCTTATAAGTCGTAAGGATCTTACAAGAGTATTTTCTCCTTATAAGTCGAGAGGACTTACAAGGGTTGTTCACCGTACGAGCATATCTCTAGTCACTGGTGGGACTTTGTTAGGGAAATGTTTATTCGTGCCCGTGGATTGTATATAAGGGTCAGCATTGAACCGCTTGTAGGGCAGCATTGGAGGTTGTGATGGCTTAAGAACAGGTTCAGATCCCTGTAGCTTAAGGCTTTTGAATCCTATGAGCCGTGAGGGTCTCAAAGGGGAATTCTCCTTACGAGTCGTGAGGATCTCGTAAGTGTAATTTCTCCTTAGGAATCGTGGGGATCCCTAAGTGTGTTGCTCCCTTGTGAGTCGTAAGGATCTCACGCAGGTATTTTCTCTTCACAAGGTCGAGAGGACCTTGCAAGTGTCTTTTAATGAGATTGCGCCCTTTTGGGTTTTCACAAAACTCGCCGGTAGCCCTGCTGTTTTTACTCACGGAGCCCTTTCGAGTTTTCATCCGTGCCCATCTCTCTTATGGACATACCGTTTTCTTTCTTCTTCTTCTTTTTTTTTACTCTTCTTTTTTTTTTTTTGTGTCAGCCTTGGGATGCTGCGGTCCGTAGTAGTTTATAGACGTCTCAGTCAATAGCCTGTTTTAGGACATAGTGGTACATCGTTAGTTTAAGAATGTTTCGGTCCGTTTGCCGGCTACTACTTATAGAGTCAGGCCGTGACTCGTCGGGCGTAGTATTTTTTTAGGAAGCGACCGTTTATTGGCCTGAAAGGTCTTTCACCATCCATGTCCATGAGTAGGTAGGTTCCACCCTGATAAACTTTGTCTACCATGTACGAGCCTTCATAATTCGGCTCGAATTTCTCCCGCTTGGCACGATTAGGGATCATAGGTCTCTTGACCACTAGCACGAGTTCGCCTTGGCGGAATGTTCTCGGCCTAGTCAACCTCTCGTATGAACGCGTCATCTTTGCTTTGTAAGCTTCCAAGTTTTGCTGTGCCATAAGCCGAGTTTCGTCGAGGGCATCAAGCTCCTCAAGCCGAAGATGAGCATTCTCTTCATTCGTTAGCTCGTAATGAACTGCTACTCGTTAGGAGGGTAGCTCTATCTCCAAAGGGAGTACTGCTTCAGCGCCGAATAATAATGCATACGGCGTTGTGCTTATGGCCGTTTTGAATGTGGTTCGATACGCCCAGAGAGCTTCATGTAGTCTCTCATGCCAGTCCCTTTTGTTTCTGGACACCGTCTTTTTCACGATCTTCATCAAGGTCTTGTTGAAAAGCTCAGCTAGACCGTTAGCTCGGGGATTATAGACCGAAGAGTATCTCCAGTCTATGTTATGCTATTGTGCAAAGCGGCTGATTTTATGGCTTCTGTAGGTCGGCCCGTTATCGGAGATAATCCGTCGTGGAGTGCCGAACCGATAGATGACATGTGTCTTGAAAAAATGGAGAATATTCTCCGTCTTCACTTCCTTCAGTGATACTGCTTCTGCCCATTTGGAGAAGTAATCGGTTGTTTCCAGTATGAACCGATGTCCTCCGGACGATGCTGGTTCGATGGGCCCGATTATGACGGTTCCCTACATTTCGAACGGCCAGCTAGCCACTATTGGATGTAGTGGATTTGGATGCTGGTGGATAAAGTCCCCGTGAATTTGGCAAGAGTGGCACTGCTTCGCGTATTAAAGGCAGTCCTGGATCATCGTGGGCCAATAGTAGCCTATCCTTTTGATCTTCAACTTCATCTTTGGCCCGGCTTGATGAGAGCCGCAGAGTCCGTCATGAGTTTCTTGGACGACTTTCCTTGCTTCTTCCGGTCCCAGGCATCTTAGCCATAGAGAGTCGAACGATCTCTTGTACAGAGTATCATTGACGAAGGCGAAAGACAGAGCTCGTTTCATGAGCTGATGATTTGAGGATGCATCTTCAGGTGTTCGTCGGGATTTGAAGTAGTCTATAAAGACTTCTCTCCAATCCTTAGCATTTTCCTGATCTTTTATTTGTAAGGCTGTTTACTTGGTCGCTTCCTTTTCTTCAGATGATTCCGGAGATATTTCTGTCGGTGCAAGAACCTGACGGCTTTATACCACGATCCTTACATCATCGAGGTTTTCATCAGTTGATTCTTTAGCGAGTTTGGCTAATGCATCCGCTTTGCTATTTTCTGCACGCGGTATGCTTTCCAAAGCGTAGGTGGGAATTGAGCCAGCAATTGTTGCACTTTCTCACCGTACTTTACCAACTCTGGTTTGCACGTTTGATAGTCGCCGTTTACTTGGCTAACGACCAGCTGGGAGTCTCCGTATATGAGGAGGTTTTCGATTCCCATGTCAACAACGATCTCAAGACCTGCTATCAAAACTTCATATTCGGCTTCATTGTTTGTCCTCGGCTCTGTCAAGGAAAAGTCAAACCGCATTATCCCTCCTTGTGGAGTCAAGAAGATGAGGCCTACCCCAGATTTGATTATGGGGGTGTTGTGCTCTCGCTTCTTCATGGAAGACGCCCCGTCAAAGTAGAGTTCCCATCGGGTGTTACTCTTCCCTTTCTCCCTGTCGATTGTGTCAAAGGCGTGCTCGTCTGGCAATTCGCGGTTCAAGGGAGAATCGGCAGGTATCGAATGCTCAGCGAGGAAGTCGGTGATGGCCTGGCCTTTCACTGCCTTGAGCGGACGATAAGTTATCGAGAACTCCATGAAGAGCAGGGCCCATTTAGCGAGTCGTCCTGTTAGTATGGCTCTTGACATCAAATACTTGAGAGGATCCACTTTCGATATGAGATGGACTTCATGCGCCAATGCATAGTGCCTGAGCTTCGTTATCGCGAAGATCAACGCCAGGCAGTGTTTTTCAATGGGGGAGTAATTGTTTTCTGCCCCCAGGAGAACTCGACTCAAATAGTAGAGGGCTCTCTCCTTCCCTTGGTCATTCTCTTATGCCTATAGCGCGCCTAAAGAACCTTCAAGGGCAGTTGTATACAGAATGAGGGGCTTTCCCTTGACTGGGGCGGTTAGCACCGGAGGATTCTGTAGGTATTGCTTGATTTCGTCCAGTGCGCTTTGGCATTTGCGATCCCAGATGAACGGGGTTCCCTTCTTCATCAGGTGACTGTAGGGGCGGCATTTTCCGGAGAGGTTAGCTATGAACCGCTGGATATACGCGAGCTTCCCTTGGAGAGACCGCAGTTGCTTCAAAGTTCGTGGGGAGGGCATTTCCATAATCGCCTTGATCTTTGACGGGTCGATTTCGATGCCTCGATGTCGTACAATGAACCTTAGGAATTTACCTGAGGAGACTCCGAATGTGCATTTGAGAGGGTTCATCTTCAGATTGTATTTCCGAAGGCATTGGAACACTATTTTTAGATGCTCCCAATGCTCTTCGTGCGATTTGCTTTTTACCACGAGGTCATCGATATAACATTCGACAATCTCGTGTATAAGGTCATCAAAGATCTTCGTCATGGCTCTCTGTTAGGTGGCACCGGCGTTCTATAGACCGAAGGGCATCACTTTGTAGCAGAATATGCCCAAAGGGGTCCGGAAAGCGGTATGCTCCTGGTTTTTGGGATGCATCTTTATCTGATTGTATCCTGATGAGCCATCCATGAAGGAGAAAACTTCATGAGTGGACGTATTATCTATCATCAGCTCGGTGACCGGTACTGGAAAGTCGTCCTTCGGGCAAGCTTTGTTGAGATCCCGGAATTCCACGCATATGTGCACCGTCCCATTTTTCTTCATCACTGGTACGATGTTGGCGATCCAGTCAGGATACTGAACCTCTTGGATGAAGCCGGAGTCGATTAGCTTCTTAACCTCGGCGTTGATGCTCATCTTAAGCTCGAGCCGCATTCTTCTCGGTGCTTGTTTGATCGGCTTGACGTCCGGAGATATCGCCAATTTATGGACGGCTATTTCTGGATCCAATCCGGGCATCTCGGAATAGTTCCATGCGAAACAGTCTTTATACTCTATGAGCACGTCTTTGAGCATAGCCATCTTTTCTTCGGACAACAATTCACTAACGAATGTCGGCCGTGGGTCATTTGCCGTTCCCAAGTTGATTTTTCTGAGGTCATCTACAGTAGTATGTATCCCGTCTTCTAGCTCTTTTAGCGCCGATGGAAATTCTGAAATCAACTCATCTTCCTCGTTTTCGAAACACCAAGAGAGGTCATCCATATTCTCGGGTTCTTCTTCTGACAGCGTTGTCGCGTGACAGGTATGAGATCGTTTCCAAGACCGATGTTGATCTGGTTCTATTCTCATCGCATAAGTGGCTTTTGATTCATGCTTCTGTGGTGGACTTACCCTCCAACTGTTGGATAGAGCGAATCTGCCGAGTTGATATTGGTCTTCGACCCAGCTCTTGAAGGCGAAGCAGTCTTCGAGAGGATGTCCTATTACTCGGTGATAGGAGCAATAGTCTGAGTGATGAACCTCATTTGCTCGATCGGGGTGCTTGGACTCTGGGAGCGTAATCATCTGATGTTTTATGATGAGGTTGAAGATTTTCTGTCTTTTCTTGGGGAAAAGAATATGCTTGACTCATCTTCTTTATAAGAGACGGATCTCGGCTGCTCGATTTTCGATCGCGTGATTTCTTGGATCCGCTTCGTTGCTGTCAAATGTTTTTTTCCATTCTTCAGTTTGTTTTTGTTTTTGCGTCGGGTCTTCTGTATGACAGACTGGCAACGAAGGGCATCGTCATTCTCTGTAGCCTGCTGAAGGAGGCATTGCGTCTTGGCTTTCTCGTAGATGGCCATTTTGCGGTTATGATCATCCCGGACCCTTTGACCCTCTTCCCTTATTAGCTTGTCCATCTGTTCTTCAAACGACGGACTTGGCATTTTCATGGCGGGGCCTTGTTTTGGTTCAGGGTTAGCGTCTTTTAACAGAACATCTCCTTCTTCATCGAAGTCATGTATGACGTAGCTGCCATAGACTCGCTCCCGTTTCTTGGATCGAATATATCCAAGCCCGATTGTTTCCATTCTCCCGGTGGACAATTTTCGCTGAGTTCCGGGGACGTTCCAGATCATATCGTAGAACTGAGCTTGTCGCATGGCCTGTTTAAGGGGTACGCCTTGGCGCCTCAACAGCCTCTTCAATCCTTCTGTGTAGTATCTGGGCAGTCGGATGGGCTGAAGTCTGTCAAGTGTCGAATCGGCACCATGCCAGACTTCTTTCTCCACTTTGGTTTCCACAGATTGATAAAAGAGGATTGCCTTTTCATCTCTTCACTTGGGAGGAACGTAGAACGTCTGCAGTTCCTACACACTATAGGTTTCAAGTGCATCGAGCTCTTTGTAGTGTTCTTGCGGAACCATGGCAATTTGCAAACTTCGATCATCGCCAGCGAAGGCTTGTATTGATGGCCGATCAGAGAATACTGCATTAATTTCGTCTTCAGAATCACTGCCGAAGACCAACATAGGGGTGGACGGTCCTAGCTTGGTGTATTGGGGCAGCCCGGAATAGCCCCCGAAGACCGGAATGGTGGTGATAGCTTTTTGTTTGCTCTCCAGTTTGCGACATCTTTCCGTGTCTTCGAAATCAGGCAGGAAGTACTTGGCATCTTCATATTTTCGGACTTCGTTCATGGAGAATGGGTTTAGTTCCCCCGTCACAGTGTACTCGAGACCATCTTTGAAGTACTTCATACACTGATGTTGTGTAGAAGGGATAATGTTGTACTCGTGTAACCAAGGCCGGCCGAGTAAAGCGTTGTAGCAAGTCTTGGCGTCAATGACGTGGAACTTGATATCAGTGACGAGCAGCCCAAAGCGTAACGTCGGTATCACAGACCCGAGCGTCTGTGATGACTGAGAGTCGAACCCGGAGATAGTGATCTTATCCTGAGCGAGATGTTGAACGCTCATGCATATCTCCTTCAACACCCTTACATTAAGAAGGTTGACGGAGGACCCATTGTCGACTAGGATTTTTCCTATCTTGATATCATGACAGTATCCGGTGACATATAGCGGACGGTTATACTCGCACGTCCCGAGGAGGAGGTCCTCATCGCCGAAAGTGATGTTAGCAGTGTGCACTTCCTCCAACTCGTCCTTCATCTTTTCTTCGGCGAGAAAAGCTTGAAATTGTCCGAGGTCTTGTAACGCTTTGATTAGGGAGTCCCGCGCCTCTTTAGATAGCAGAAGGGCATCGAGGATGCTCAACTGTGAAGGAATCTTTCTCAGGTGTGCTAGAACATTATAATCCACCTTGTTTTTCTTAGGCGGGTCTTTGGCCGCCAGCTCTTTGACGACTCGATCGTCGAGGGCAATATCCTCAGGGACTTTTTCCTTCCCTTTATCCTTTTTGTTCGATCCCTTGTTTGCCGGTCCGAGATGCTTTTCAGGTAATGTGCGATTACGCAGCTGGATGTTCTCGCAGGTCTTCATTTCTTCTGCTTCGAAGGTAGATTCCTTGAAGAGGGGGCCAAGGGGTATTTCTTCATCATAATCGCTCCCGAAGGTAGGAACTTACGATCCCTTGCTGTCAACCATGTGACAGTTGCCTGCAGTTCTTCTGAGCTCATCTGTCGTGCTCCTTTGTTCTCGACGAGTTTTGCGCTTCATCCGCTTGAACTGCTGTCGATGAGCAACGTATCCCTGCCACCAATTTTTAAAGGCGTTGCATTCCTCAGTAGGGTGCGTAGTCTTTCGATGGTACAAGCAGTAATTTGGATGTGCGTCCCCTTCGTCAAGGTGTATCCCATCAGGAGTGTTTCCTTCGGAGGGTGGCAGCTTCATTCCCATTGGCATGGCTTTGGTGAACCGTTTCTTCATCTTGGACCTGTTTTTGCTAGTGACAGAAGTGCTTTGATCTGGTTGGGGTATTTCATGACCCATGACTTCTTTAAATTGACGTCGACTCCTGGCCTTTTCGAATATAGCCATTTCGCGTTCTCGATCATCTTTGCTCTTCTGACGGGCTTCGTTCAGCAGTAGGTCGATGATCTTGTCAGACAATTCCAAGGGTTTTGATTCCGGCTCTGGATCTGCCCCCAGTTTTTTTGCATCAGGTGCTTCTTCGCCATCCATTGACGAGTAAGAGATCATGTGGCAGCTTGCCACATAGCTCTCAGTTTCATCTGCCGAGTCCTCTCCCCTATCATTGTCATCGTCTTTGTCCTCAAGGATATGGTCGAGAAAATCTTGGAGCGTGACCGGGGTTCGCACCTTCTGGTTATATTCTTCCAGCGCGTCGATGTGTTTTTGCAGGTCCATGCGCTTGTCAGCGGGCTTCACGGGCTTTTTGATTTTCTTCTTTTTCTTCGAAGACTTTGACGGCTGGGCCTGATCGTTTTGATTATCGCTACCAATTTTTGGCGTCGGGCGCGGCTTCAGCATTCTCTCAACGATCTTGGGTTCTAGCTGATTTTTCCACCTGATCGCCGGACATGTTTGAAGATCTTTCAGCATCCTTTTCATCTTGGCTGAAAGAGCGACCTCCCATGGAGCTTCTTCAACAAAAGAGCACGATGCCCCCGGTGTGTCCCCCCTTTTAAGAGTGTGCGGTTGAGGCGGGCTTACTTTCCAATTCTCGGACAGTGCAAATTTGCCATGTTGGTATTGGTCTTAAATCAAGCCTTTAAAGACAAAACAATCCTCAATTGGATGGCTTACTACTCGGTGGTAAGGGCTGTAATTGGGATTGTTAACATCGCCGGGCTGCAGTGGACGTCTAGGATCTGGCAGATTGATGAGCATGTTGCGCACTGCCAGCTCGAATAGTCTCATTGTTTTCTCCCGCGGAAACGAGTAGGGATGTCCCAGTCTCTCCTCGAAGGATTGGTGTGGACGCACGTTGCTTTGACGAACAACCGGTTTTAAGTTGCTCGGTTGTTGTTGAGCATTGGCGACAAAGGTTGCTTTCCCTTTACCATTTTCATTCCGTGGCTCTATCTTTGAAAAGGAAGGCTTATAACCCATCTGGTCCATTTGGGCCAGCTTATCAATCAAGGTCTAGAAGGTGGTCGGCTTGAAGAACATCATGAACTGGGATATGGTCGCCTGCGGATCGAGGGTTCCCATAAACATGCCCACTGCAGGAGCCTTTTCGATGCGCTGTTCGCACTTCGACCATAGATTCCGCCACCATATCGCGTACTGGACCCAAGTTTATCCCAGCTTCACCCTGGCATTGATCAGCGCCGTAATTGGGGTACGTTCTCTAGTGCTCGCAAAACGTTGGGTGAATAGCAGCTCCATCTCTGCAAATGTTTTGATAGAGTCATTCGAGAGTTCCGAATACCACTCGAATGCTGTCTCCGACAAGCTGCCAACAAACTGGCGGAGCAGTAGTTTATCATCACCTCCAGTATTACCGCACAAGGCTTTAAATTGAGCAACATGTTGGTGCGGGTTTGCCGTCCCCTTATATACATGGAATTTAGGGATCGTATACCCCGGCGGGTACTTTATTTGGTCATACCAACCCGGATAGGGTCGTCCAGTCTTAACAATTTGCCCAGACGCTTCATTCACCTGGTGAACCCGTATCTGCTGAGCGATGTAATCATCCAGGGCGGCTTTTGAGATGGTCTCCTCTTTGGCTGCTGAACAAGCTGGAAGAGGGTTCGATGTCTCCCCTCTGTCATCTTCAAGGACAATCGCGATTGTATCACCATCCCGACCATGTCATGGAAGAGAAGCGCCATTCGTTTTATATTGTCCGCTTGTTCCGCTGCTTCTCTGTCCTTCTTTTCGAGGATTCTGTGGAGAAAGTCAGCATCGGTTTCCTGTTCATGACGCTGCTCTGATGACGCCTCCGGGCTTTCTGTTGGCCCAGTGAGTGTGGCCATTTGCGTTAGCATTTCCTGAAGCTTCTGTTGTTGCTCCTGGGCCTTTGTCACGGATCGCGTAAGCGGTCGATGACCCGTAGAGATACGGCTATCCTCTTTTCCGGATGCCATATAAACAGTGTGGACCACTATGCCCCCAGACTTGGGGCGTTTGGGTTCAGTGGTCTTGCGATTCGTCGTAGACTCAGGGATTTTCTCCGGCATTCTCCTTTTGTGGGCGGTCGAAGTTGAAGGGGCCGTTGCAGTGGGCACCCAAGTAGTCATCGCCTTCTGTGGCTTGACAGGGTGGTCCTCTTCTTGTCGAACCTTCATCTTTTTTTGTCGGCGGGGATAGTCTTGATCTATCACGGAGTCCTGGACCTATCGCCAAACCTTGTAAACTTTAGAGGACAGCCGCTGAGGGGGTTGCTCTGGCTTCACCTTTGTGATCTTTTCAACAGGCGGAGGAGACTTTTTTAGCACGGCAGTTGGCGAATTCCTGCGCATCCTGTTAAGTAGTTCAAAGTTGTTCCCAGTTGGAACAGCAGCATCAATTTCCACCGTTGCAGCCTGCGGAGTCGATTCAGAAGGGAAATTGCCCCCAGCCTTCCTTACTCGGTGCCAGTGGCGACGTCAAGAGTGTCGAGCCGACGGTACTGGCTCGGTTATAGGGGTAGCTTGATCATGCCTCATGTTCTGGTCAGGTGTTGTTATTGGCGCCAGCTTATTGAAAACGGACGTCCGCTGAGCGGGGATAGCCAACCTGTCGAAGGCAGACTTTCGAGCAGGAGCAGTCTCGGTGACTTCGTTATGAGCGAGAGCCAAAACAGTCAGTCTTGCAAAAACCGACTCCTTAGCAGGGGAAGCAGCCTTGGCGGCTTTAGGAGCAGGAATGGCTATCCTCTTCGGGATAACCCTTTCCGGTATCGCGGGCTTCTTCACAGGCCCATTGGAGCTTCGGCCCAATCTGTTAAAGACTGAGGCGCTTGGTTTAGGTGACCCGTTAAGAGGGGCCGCAGTAGTGGTAAGCCGATCAAAGACCGAATTCTTCTGAGCTTCTTGCGATGGTACAGGGGCGTTGAAGCTCATCGGCGGGAGCATGGTCCCGAAGAATAGCCCTGTGGTGGCTTGTGTCACCTAGTCCACCAGCATTGTAAAAACGGAGGCCGCCTGAGGCCCGTAGGTCACTCCTCCAGCAGGGACGGAGTGAGAGTTATTGCCGTTGTTGCAGCTTGTGCAATTGAAAGCCATTTGATCTTCTGTTTTCTGCACAGAGCAAGATACCAAATCTTAGTACTTCAAATCCAAAGGCAACCATGTCAAACCGCGACTTGTTCGCGAAACACGACACACGAAGTGTGGAGTGGAAATAGGAAGAGGTCCCACTGGGCGTGCCAGAATCGGTTCTCCGCCGAACACAGAGACACGACCGTGTAGGTCCATCTTGCCTGAATTTCGAGGGCAGATGCTAATTGGTGCTATCCGTCTACCTCTCCGAAGATGCCAAGTTGATTTATGGCACCGTGTATCGGAGGTTTAGACAGATGCGGCCGATGTAGCAGACTTCATCAAATTCCCCCTCGTTTGAGGGTTTTTTTATTGTGGGGACGCTCTTCCCTGCAGACGCAAGCCCCTGCAATTAATTACGCTACCGCATCGCGGTAACTACTTTCTCCTTCTCCAGATGGTCACTTCGTGTCGTGGGTGTTTGTTTTGTTTTTTGGTTTCCCGTGGATTGTATACGGAGACTAATTTATGTTGTCGCCCGTAGGGCGTGGATTAGTCCAAATCCGTATTTTCTTAGATTTGGGTTTGGGGTTGGGTTTAAGGATACATTAGTCTCATTTGAAACTAAGATCAACTTAAACGTTTGTTAAGGATGCGTTAGTCTAATTTTAGACTAAGATCAACTTAACGGGATCATTTAGATCCGACAAGAGAGCATTTGGGCTCTATTGTTTAGCTTAGGGACATTGCGGTCCATAGGTTAAGGACATCATAGTCCATGATCTTAAGGACCCCATAGTACAAGGTTAAGGACATCATAGTCCATGGGTTTGAGGACCCCACAGTCTATAGTTTAAAGACGTCATAGTCTATAAAGTTTAAGGACATCATAGTCCATAAGTTTAAGGACCCCACAGTCTAAGGTTAAGGACATCATAGTCCATGGGCTTAAGGACCCCACAGTCAAAGGTTAAGGACATCATAGTCCAAGGGCTTAAGGACCCCACAGTCCAAGGTTAAGGACATCATAGTCCATGGGCTTAAGGACCCTACAGTGCATAGTTTAAAGATGTCATAGTCTATAAAGTTTAAGGACATCATAGTCCATGAGTTTAAGGACCCCACAGTCTGTGGAATGTCTGGTTGTCGGGACCCGCACCTCTCTGAAGACGTTGAAGGATTACAACAACAAATATCAAAGGAGTGAAAAGATGTACACTTGAACCAATATTGGTTGGGGGATCTGTAATTGGATTGATTTAAGGATCGTTAATCTCGTTTGGGATTAAGATCAACTTAAATGTTTGTTAAGGATACGTTAGTCTAATTTTAGACTAAGATCTACTTAACACGATCATTTAGATCCAACAAAAGAGCATTTGGGCTCTATTGTTTAGTTTAGGGACATTGCGGTTCAAGTTCAGATGCAAACATGGGTTTAGAAATGCACCAGATAGTTTTTGGTCATTGGGACCCACCACCTCTCTGAAGACGTTGAAGAATTACAACGACATGTATCAGAGGTGTGAAGAGATGTTCCCTCGAACCAAAGTTGATTGGGAGATCTGTAGTCCAATTTGGGACTAAGATCAATTAATTAGATTATGAGCACATGGACTCAGTTAAATCTGGATTGAGGACTTATGGCCAACTTGGGTTATGTCCAATTAGGTTTAAAATGTTGGACATTTGTTTGAGCTGCTGAACATTTGTCTGGGCTCAGCCCCCCTTTACTTAGCAATGCTAAGCATGGGTCTGGGTTTTGACAATATTTTTTTCTTTTATTGAGTGCTGAGCACTCGTATGCCATATGAGATGATCAATTTTGGAAGACAAGAGTGTATTTGAAGTTCAGTTTCAGGAGATCTTGCCTCTGGAAAACTTAGCTAGTTTCGGCTAAGACGGGCTTGGATACAGTGTTAAACACTATAGTATATTTGGCGATCACGTGTTCCCACGTGATGCACTTAAAATAGTGTTAAACACTAGGGATGCAGCGCACAAAATAGTGTTAAACACTAAAAAAGAAGTGCTCACGTGGGGTCACGTGAGACGCTTGAGTATTGGGCCCAAACTTCCTTTATTTTGTCCTCAGAATATGCAAGTAAGTGTTAAACACTTAGTCTTTATGGCCATCACGTGTGGGCACGTGATGGGTATCCATGATTTGGATACTGAAGTGTTTGTTAGGGGTTACGTGGGGGCACGGAGGGCGCCCAAGGTCTGTTCTGCCTTTGCTTTGTTCTCTTTATTTTGAGGAATTTATCCAAGGGTCACGTGGGAGCACGTGACCCCATCTCATTCATTCTTTTTTTTTTACCACTGAGGGGAGGGTCACGTGTTGCCACATGATCATATTGGGTACTTGATCTTTTTACGTGCATGAAAAGTCTGAGTCTCTTGTTTAAGAATTAAATTCTTTTATAGGGTTAAACCCTAATTTTATTTAGAGGAATTAAATTCCTATGTGTCTGGAAGAATTAAATTCTTTAAACCCAAATTCTCCCTCTGAGTTTTGGATCTGCAAGGCGGAATTTCCCCGATGAGAATTAAATTCTCAACTTATGGGGGAGATCTGCTTCTGCAGATCTTCAACCATGAAGAAGAACTAAGTTCTTATAGTAAGGGTTAAACCCTATCTTTGTTGGAGGAATTAAATTCCTATGTGCTCTGTGGGAGAATAAAATTCTCTGAACTTAGGTCCTCCCCTAGGTTTTATATCTGCATGGCAGAATCTCCACTATGAGAATTAAATTCTCAACTTATGGGGAGATCTGTTTCTACAGATCTTCAACCAAAGGAAGAACCAAGTTCTTATTCAGAAGAGTTAAACTCTTAGATTGATAATTAAATTCTCTTTTTATTTTGTGGGAGCTTATAGGATGATCTATTACCTAGGATTTCTTTCTTTTCTAAAGAAATCTTCTTTTCTCTCTGGAGAATTAAATTCTCTTTTCTTTTTGTATTCTCTCTCTGTTGTTGTATCTCTCTTTTTTTGTTCTTGGCTCCTATTTATAGGAGAAATAAAAGAATCAGTTTGTTTAGTCAATCTTTCATTGAAACATTTTATTGATTTTATAACCAACATGATCTGTTATATCACTCGGTGAATTTTATTCATCATTGAATTTTTAATCCAAAAGATATTTTATTTGTTGTTCCTGGCAGATTTTAGGAAAATCTTTCCTTGTATAGAATCTTTCTATAAATTGGTGATTTTTAATCACCATTGGATTTTTAATCCAACGGTGCTCTACTTTACAGAGCGCAATCTTTTTGTTTGGAAAGATCTAGGGAAATATTAGAGTTTTTTATTTCTTTTAATTAGAATTTAAATCTATTAGAAGGTTTAAGAGCCTATCACGTGTTAGCACGTGACCCCACTGATTGACCATTTAATTAGAATTTAATTCCATTCTTTCAGAGATCTTAGGAACCCATCACGTGTTGGCACATGACCCCTATCACGTGTGGGCGCGTGATGCCACATTTAGGGTTTTCTTTCCTTTAACTCAGAGAGTTTTAAGACCCTATCACGTGGTGGCACGTGACCCACTGATTAAGCATTCAACCAGAATTTAATTCCATTATTTTAAAGAACTCGGGAACTCATCACATGTCGGCACGTGACCCCTGGTCACGTGTGGGCACGTGATGCTCTATTGGGTATTTTTTCTTTTTGTTTTATTATACCTTTTAATTCCTTTCAATGGGTTTAAAGGCCATCACGTGTGGGCACGTGACCCTTTTTTGATCAGAATTCAATTCTATTAGTTCAAAGGGTTCAGGAACCATCACGTGCTAGCACGTGACCCCATCTCAAATTGTGTATCTCGGCGCCTATAACTTTGCTCATAGAAGGTCACGTGTCCCCACGTAATGCCTGATCACGTGTGGACACGTGATGCTCCTCTTGTGTATTTCCTTACTGCTTTATTCAGCTCCCATGAGGGAACATGTACATTTCTTTTATATTACTTAGTTACGCTTAGCGTATTTGTTGGATATATGTATGCCCTAGAGGCCATTATGTGATAGTGGATGTATCTATACATGTATATATATTCAGTTTGCATTCTTGCTCGACATGATAGTATGCTATCTGGTACTTCTTTATCTGACATGTTTATTTGATCATGCTTCTATTCATTCATACATGCTGATAAAGCCCTAAGGATATAGGCTTGACTACTCAGATTATGATGGAGATCATACTAGTGGGACATCTGTAGTCTATAAGCATATCCTGAAATGTCCCTAGTCGGAGGTGTTTCGAGACGGGGCATCGATATACCAGAGTAGACTAGCGTATATGATACTAGACCCATGTGATGGGCGATGGATGTTCCCACATTCATCGATGTTTGACATCAAGATCATATACGGGTGCTCAGTGGTGACTGGGTACACTGGACGGACTCACCGAGAACTCCTATATGGAATTATATCTATCGTCGGATAGCAGTTCTCAGGTGACACTGGTACAGGTTAGTCTGTAGACCCGAGATCGTCATGGAGTCTTATGTGTTCTCCCACTGCACTTTGATTGCCACCCTACCACGGCTCTACTGAGTCGTGCAAACAGGTGGCCGTTGGGTACAGTCCCGAGACATACGAAGACGATGAGCGATAGGAGGGGTTTCGTCTCTCCCGGTATTGGGAGTTGATGCTGTGCAGTGCCCGACTGGTTATAACAGCAAGTCCCTGGCCAGGGCTGCTGAGATTTGCTGATAAGTGTTATCAGTAGTTTCTCGATCTGTTATAGACCATTCATCGACACGACTTATTGAGTTATTGGGGTCGACGTCACCATCCCTAGGCTCGATATGCAGCATATCTGACGAAGAGACCGGACTGTACGGTAGTGTTGCCGGATGGCTCGACGGGAGTTGTAACAGGTTCGCTTGTTGTCTTCTGATCGCTCAATACCCGGGTGGCCGTTACGTTTAGCTGACCGCTTGCGGCTTGAGGGTACTTGATATGATCATTACCCTCTGTCGGCGTATTGACGAGTCTTAGAGTCCCACAAAGGAGTTGCTCAGTCCAGGCGAAACGTTGTGGTGCGCGTATGCGATATGCGCATGCACCCGATTGAAATGTGCGTATATGATACTGTACATTGATCGGGCGGCTTGCTTTTGGTAGGGTCATATGTGATATGGCCGGATTGATAAATCAAGAGTTGATTTATCATTTAACCATTAGTTTTTCTCACTTGAAAACCTTTTCTTGGATGATGGATGTGTGCATGCATGTGTGTTTATCTTTCTTTCTTTCATGCTAGTTTCTTACACATATGGATGTGCATACATACACACATACATACAACCATCCATCATGGTTGTTAGCATATGGAAATGGTGGCAATGCAAGACTCACACCATAGATTATTTAATGGATTATTATTTGATTATGGATTTAAAAAGAAAATGAAAAGGAAAGGATAATTATGCTAGTTTCTACATGCTTCTTCTAACCTAACCATGCTCACCTACCACTAAACCATGGTTATCCTTTCCTTTATCATTCTAAACCCAAGTTAAATTAATCATATATCATTTAATCATGGTTGGAGTCAAGAAGGAATAAATATATATAGTGATATTTATTTCTTTTAAAAGCTTAACCTTATGGTTATCATTTTACCTCTTGAAAAGAAATAGCCACCATTTTCATCCTCCTACTTCTTCTCCTCTCTAGTTTTTTCTAGTGAGTCAAACACAATCAAAGAAAGGTTTTTGAAGTGAGATCCAAAGCCACAACAATATTCTACACAAGCTTAGCCGTTTTGTTTAGAGTGTTATCTTCGGTTTGACGAAGTAGCGAGCTTGGACGGAGATCTCCGTGGTGGATCGTCGTGGACGCAAGAGGACGACGAGTGAACCTTCTTCCAACACACTAGAGCCTAAGGAGTGAAGCAAAAACGGGAGCTACAAAGGTTGTAGCCTTCAAACCCTAATCTTTACTTACTTATAGTTTGTTAACCCTAATTTCTAGGATCGATCCACTTGCATGTTAGTTTAGCACCTTAAAAATGAAAACTTTAGGTCATGTGATGCTTGAAATCTCTTCATAGGTTGCTATACTAACCTTACATTGGTATCAGAGCCGACCTAGAACATTAGGCGACCTTTTTGCGAAGTAAAAAGTCCGATCGAAACAAAAATACGACTTTTAAAGATGCTCTCTGGAAATTTTTTAAAAACTGACTTTTTTCAGAATTAAAAATTCTCAAAAATTAGAGCAGGTAAAAATTAGACAATCTGGAAAATTCGAGCCAGTGAACAGTAACTTTGACCGCGGAAGCGCGGCATAAGCAAGCTTAGGCCGCGCATCCGCGGCCATATAAGGGGTTCTTTGACATTTTTTTTGCACAGTAATTTTCTTTACCTGCTACAGTATATTTTGAGTATATTTAATCTGAATCTGCTGTTGAAAAATTCTGGAGATGTTTTTAGACTCGTGGTTTCGATCGGAATTTTCATTTCGCTTTCTTTTCCGGGTAAACTAGAAAGTATTGAAGTGTTTGAACGAATATCATTTACTCAATATTCACAGGGTTTAAATAGTTTGGAGATACGTGCAAGTCTTTTTGCGGTGGTCCCTCTAGAAGACAACAAACCTTAACTCGATTATGTGACCGTCTTGAACTGCCCTTTGAACCTTAGGGTTTGGGGCAGTACGGCGTGCCACATGTGAGGCGTTGGCTTGACCCTTCTACGGCTGGACTGCCGCTACTGTGCCACACTCCGGATCTTTTGAACCCTGCTCAAGTGTTGAGCTTTAGTGAATCTTGGGTGCTTGAATGTTCGTTCGAAAACTTTAATACTGTCTGTTTGTCTGGAATGTGATACAATATGTGGAATTCATATAGTGTAGGCATGAAATACGAAATATGTGATATTTCGCATTTATGATGTCTAATGAGAATCTGGATTCCAAATATTGTAGTTTTACACTTTCTTTTCTGTGACCGTAAGTGTAGTATGTTAGATATCGCCGGTTTCGTTGCTATACATCAACGACAATTGGGGTATGCATACTTACTTACGTTGGTGATATTATGTGTTGCTGAGATATGATGTGTAGGATTGTCGCGATCGAATAGCCGGGGGGTTTTGTGAGATGAGAGTTTTATATTTTCATTCATGTAAATTCAAATGTAATGTAATATTCTTTTATTTGGGGCACTTCCAGGTTGCGGTTGTGTCACCAGTGTTGTATATTATTTACTTTTCTGCATTAGGATGGACCCAAGGAGGGGAGCACAGGTGACCGGGTTCTGGGGTTCAGTGGGAGGCCATCTCGAGGAGTCGAGACCGGGTCTCCTAAACTCCAGGATTGGTAGGGTCACTTGCCGCTCTCGTAGGGGTCCAGGGTGTGGGCTTGGCTATTCATCGCGACTGTGGAATCCGTATTTTCTATTCTGGCTAAGTACTAAATACGGACGTCCTAGGATATCCCACGTTATATCTATGTTTCTGCTGCCTGTGTTCTGTGATATCTGAGATGAATGACATATTATATATATGATATATAGTAGACGTTGCTTATGTTTTACACCCGCGCTAGTCCCGTCCCGGTATGCCGTTAGTTAAGTAACCTAACGGTGCATAACGGAACATTGCGGCGAATGCGGATGGCATAAGCGTACGTGTTATTTTCGTTTCTTTTCTGTGATTGACTTAAGGACTTAAATGATGGGATTACATTAATGTGATTAATGTAAAGAAAATAAACCTAAAAGATGTTGTAGAATCGGATTTAAAAACGATTCGGCTATTTATGAAAAAGCTACTTTTCAAAACTGCGGAGCTTAAGCTACTCCTTTTGAAAACTGTTTGATTCTACAACGATATCAAGTTCAAAGCGTTAAAGATTTTCTTAAAAATCATTCGCAACCCTCCGTCATTTTAGGAAGTAGAGTACTTAGTATTCGTGCTACGTTTGTTGACTTTAGTTAAGGCGTAGTGTACGGTAGCTAAGTGATGTCTTCCTACAATGCATATGATGCAGATTAATTAGGACATTCATGCGACTTTGTTGACCATAGTTAAGGGTCATATGGGTGGGTCTAATTGATCAAGAAATGACGGGTAGAACTTGACTGGTACTTATGATTTGTTGACCATAGTTAAGGTCATAAGTACTAGGGGTAAAAATTACATCGGGAATTTCAAGTGTTGAAATTTGCAATGAGATTGCATACCTTCTATGTGATGGTTGGATCCCGATCCCACTGTGGGCAATAGTTGCTCCTAGGAGAGTTTTACAGTTTACAATTAGCTAACTCATTAGGTGTCTAGAAAGGTGTTAACGGGGCTCCGCCTCTGGGAAAACGAGGTTTACTCTAATTAGGTCCGTGCGAAAGCACGGGGAACCTCCCTCAAAGTACCGACAATGGCCTGGCTGAACGGTTAGCGAAGTTGTAGACTGTAATTAATCCTGGCTAGTTTTTCTTTTTAAGGTTTGAAAGAAAACTTGATAAAAAGCAGTGGGAAACATCGATTAGACAAGATAATAAACCAATCTAATCTGTGCAAGAGCTTTCGCTGAGTGTATTCTTTTCTCTCTCTTAATGGCAGATACCAATGACTGGACTTAAGCTTCTACTAGATAAGAACAAACTGAATGGGACCAACTATAAAGACTGGCTAAGGAATCTGAAGATCGCCTTGACTTATGATAAAGTATCATATGTCCTCACGGCTTCAGCCCCGCCCGTCCCAGGCCCAAAATCCTCAGTTGCGGACATCGAAGTCCGCAAGACATGGGACGCTGACTGTGCCACGGCCACATGCCTCGCGCTTGCATCGATGGATAACACACATCAAAAGCAGCACGAGGACATGGACATTCACGGGATACTGCTCCATACAAAGGAGTTGTATGGGGAGCAGCCCCGCGTATTACGATACGAAGCATCAAGGAAACTGTTTCACATGCGGATGTCCCCTGGCACACCAGTAGCGGACCATGTTTTGAAGATGATAGCTCTTATAGAAGAGCTTGAAGACCTTGGATGGACAATGGACAATGAGCAATATATAGATATTATTCTGCAGTCCCTCCCCTCCACCTTTGCTCAGTTCATAGTGAACTTCAACATGCATGGCATGGAGAAGGACCTCCCTGAACTCCTTAATATGTTAAGGAGTGCAGAAAGCACTATGAAGTCAGCAAAGACTCCCGTTATGACCATTGGACAGTCTTCTTCTTCTCGCCCAAAAGCTAAGGCCAAGGGAAAGAAAAAGAAGAAACCCACTAATCCTAAGGGCGGAGTCAAAAAGGTGAAGGGAAAGGGAAAGTCCACGGCTGGAGACCCAGGAAAGGCGAGTGTTTTCATTGCCACAAGACAGGACATTGGAAGCGCAATTGCACGGAGTACCTAAGTCTCAAGAAGAAGCATGGTGATGCTTCTGCTTCAGGTGCGTTTGTGACTGAAAACTGTTTTTCTATAAACTCTGCTTCCTGGGTATTGGATACCGGTTCAGGTTCTCACATTTGCAATTCTATGCAGGGGCTGAGAAATAGCAAGGTTTTGAAGACAGGTGACCATACTCTCCGCGTTGGAAATGGTTCCAATGTACATACAGTCGCAGTGGGAGAGTATCACTTGGGGTTACCGTCTGGATGTATTTTGATTTTGAATCCATGTTATTTTGTACCTGATATGCTATGTAATATAATATCCGTTTCTTTGTTGGACAATGAAGGGTATAATTTTGTATTGCAAAACAATGTTATGAACATTCACCTGAATCAAATGTTGGTTGGGTATGGTACACTTAATAACGGAATATATGTCCTAAATCAACACACAGTTTTCAGTATACAACGCACTAATAAAAGAAAACTTTCAGAATTAAATGAAGCTTTTCTTTGGCACTGTAGACTTGGTCATATTAACGAAACAAGACTAAACAAGTTACACAAAGATGGATATTTAAATCCTTTTGAATATAAATCTTATGCGACTTGCCAGTCTTGTATCAAGGGTAAAATGACCAAAACTCCGTTTACCGGACACGGAGAAAGAGCTACTCAGCTCCTTGGCCTCATACATAGTGATGTATGTGGGCCAATGTCTACACAGGCTAGAGGCGGTTTTTCATACTTCATTACATTCACCGACGATTTCTCAAGATTCGGTCATGTATTTTTATTAAAGCACAAGTCCGAAGCTTTCGAGAAATTCATTGAATATAAACAAGAAGTAGAAAAACAAACCGGCTTGAGTATTAAGATGCTTCGATCAGATCGAGGTGGAGAGTATCTCAGTACAGAATTTGCAAACTTCCTAAAAGAGAATGGGATTCTCTCTCAGCTCACTCCTCCTTACACACCACAGCATAACGGTGTGTCAGAACGACGGAATAGGACCCTATTAGATATGGTCCGGTCCATGATGAGTGATGCTGAGTTACCAGTCTCGTTTTGGGGGCATGCGTTGGAGACTGCAGCGTTTCTGCTAAACAGGGTTCCGACCAAAGCCGTGTCTACCACGCCATATGAAATATGGAATGGGAAGAGACCATCTCTTAAGAGAATTAAGATTTGGGGTTGCCCGGCCTATGTTAAAAAGCAGAATCCAGACAAACTCGAGACACGGTCAGTCATGTGTAACTTTGTAGGATATCCAAAGAATTCTTATGGATATCTGTTCTACCACAAAGAGGAACAAAAGGTGTTTGTTTCTCAGTATGCCACATTCTTGGAAAAAGAGTTTTTCACAGATAAAGATGATGGCAAGGTAGTAGATCTGGAAGAGGTTCTGGAGACACAAACTACAAATGACGATTTGGTTGAACCGGCTGTTGCAACAGAAACTGAAGAACCTCGGCCACTCCGTAGGTCTGGTAGGACTTCTCGCCCACCGGAGAGGTACTACGGTTTCCTCATTGATGGTGACAGAGAAGACTGTATCATGGAAGATGATGATCCTACCAGTTTTCAGCAAGCTATCACGAGTGGTGACTCTGTGAAGTGGCTGGATGCCATGAGATCCGAAATGGAGTCTATGTACACCAACAAAGTATGGACTTTGGACGTTGTACCCCCTGGGGTAAAACCTGTAGGGTGCAAATGGATCTTTAAAAGAAAGATTGGTGTGGATGGGCAGGTAGAGACCTATAAGGCAAGACTTGTGGCGAAAGGTTTTCGTCAACGACCAGGTTTGGACTATGACGAAACTTTTTCGCCCGTAGCCATGCTTAAATCCATTCGGATCCTACTTGCTATTGCTGCTCACTACGACTATGAAATCTGGCAGATGGACGTTAAAACAGCATTTCTGAATGGAGATTTAGAAGAATGCGTTTATATGGATCAGCCAGAGGGCTTCATTGACAGTGGGAGCAGCGAGAAAGCATGTAGATTGCTTAAATCCATATATGGGTTAAAGCAGGCATCTCGGAGTTGGAACATCTGTTTCAATGATGTTATCAAAGAGTTTGATTTCATCAAAAATCCGGATGAACCTTGTGTTTATAGGAAGGCTGTAGGAAGAGCTGTCACATTCCTCGTATTGTACGTGGATGACATTCTTCTGATAAGAAATGATATTCCTATGCTACAGTCGGTCAAATCATTCTTATCACTAAGGTTCTCCATGAAGGACCTGGGTGATGCCACCTACATCCTGGGCATAAGGATCTATAGGGATAGATCCAAAAAGTTATTGGGACTGTCCCAAACCAGGTACATCAACACCATCCTAAAGAGGTTTAGTATGGAAGACTCCAAGCGGGGTGCCTTACCCGCTTGCCATGGAGTCACTCTCTCCAAGGATTCTTGTCCAAAGACCGATGAAGAGAGAGCTCGCATGAGCATTATACCTTATGCTTCGGCAGTAGGATCTATAATGTATGCGATGTTATGTACACGCCCAGATGTAGCTTATGCACTTAGTGTTGTAAGCAGGTATCAATCCAACCCAGGGGAGAACCACTGGACAGCTGTGAAGAACATTCTTAAGTACTTACGAAGGACTAAAGAATTGTTCTTGGTGTATGGTAATAAAGATCTCCAAATGGAGGCCTTTACCGATTCGAGCTTCCAGAGCGATAAGGATGACAGCAAATCTATCTCAGGGTTTGTATTTACCCTCAATGGAGGGGCGGTAAGTTGGAAGAGTTCCAAACAAGATACCGTTGCAGACTCTACGATGGAAGCTGAGTACATTGCTGCAAATGATGCCGCCAAGGAAGCCGTCTGGATGAAGAAGTTCGTCTCGGAGCTAGGAGTAGTTCCAACCATTATTGATCCAATACCCTTGTATTGTGATAATAATGGGGCTATGGCGTTAGCCAAGGAGCCCAGATCCCATCAGCGGTCCGGACACATCCTGAGGCGATTTCATTTGATCCGGGAGATTGTAGATCGCCGCGAGATCGAGATTAAGAGAGTAGACACAAAGAACAACGCCGCGGATCCACTCACCAAGGCCCTCCCACAGCCACAGCATGAGCGACTTTTTGAGATGTTAGGTATGAGATACGCCAATAACTGGCCTTAGTGCAAGTGGGAGATTGTTGGATATATGTATGCCCTAGAGGCCATTATGTGATAGTGGATGTATCTATACATGTATATATATTCAGTTTGCATTCTTGCTCGACATGATAGTATGCTATCTGGTACTTCTTTATCTGACATGTTTATTTGATCATGCTTCTATTCATTCATACATGCTGATAAAGCCCTAAGGATATAGGCTTGACTACTCAGATTATGATGGAGATCATACTAGTGGGACATCTGTAGTCTATAAGCATATCCTGAAATGTCCCTAGTCGGAGGTGTTTCGAGACGGGGCATCGATATACCAGAGTAGACTAGCGTATATGATACTAGACCCATGTGATGGGCGATGGATGTTCCCACATTCATCGATGTTTGACATCAAGATCATATACGGGTGCTCAGTGGTGACTGGGTACACTGGACGGACTCACCGAGAACTCCTATATGGAATTATATCTATCGTCGGATAGCAGTTCTCAGGTGACACTGGTACAGGTTAGTCTGTAGACCCGAGATCGTCATGGAGTCTTGTGTGTTCTCCCACTGCACTTTGATTGCCACCCTACCACGGCTCTACTGAGTCGTGCAAACAGGTGGCCGTTGGGTACAGTCCCGAGACATACGAAGACAATGAGCGATAGGAGGGGTTTCGTCTCTCCCGGTATTGGGAGTTGATGCTGTGCAGTGCCCGACTGGTTATAACAGCAAGTCCCTGGCCAGGGCTGCTGAGATTTGCTGATAAGTGTTATCAGTAGTTTCTCGATCTGTTATAGACCATTCATCGACACGACTTATTGAGTTATTGGGGTCGACGTCACCATCCCTAGGCTCGATATGCAGCATATCTGACGAAGAGACCGGACTGTACGGTAGTGTTGCCGGATGGCTCGACGGGAGTTGTAACAGGTTCGCTTGTTGTCTTCTGATCGCTCAATACCCGGGTGGCCGTTACGTTTAGCTGACCGCTTGCGGCTTGAGGGTACTTGATATGATCATTACCCTCTGCCGGTGTATTGACGAGTCTTAGAGTCCCATAAAGGAGTTGCTCAGTCCAGGCGAAACGTTGTGGTGCGCGTATGCGATATGCGCATGCACCCGATTGAAATGTGCGTATATGATACTGTACATTGATCGGGCGGCTTGCTTTTGGTAGGGTCATATGTGATATGGCCGGATTGATAAATCAAGAGTTAATTTATCATTTAACCATTAGTTTTTCTCACTTGAAAACCTTTTCTTGGATGATGGATGTGTGCATGCATGTGTGTTTATCTTTCTTTCTTTCATGCTAGTTTCTTGCACATATGGATGTGCATACATACACACATACATACAACCATCCATCATGGTTGTTAGCATATGGAAATGGTGGCAATGCAAGACTCACACCATAGATTATTTAATGGATTATTATTTGATTATGGATTTAAAAAGAAAATGAAAAGGAAAGGATAATTATGCTAGTTTCTACATGCTTCTTCTAACCTAACCATGCTCACCTACCACTAAACCATGGTTATCCTTTCCTTTATCATTCTAAACCCAAGTTAAATTAATCATCTATCATTTAATCATGGTTGGAGTCAAGAAGGAATAAATATATATAGTGATATTTATTTCTTTTAAAAGCTTAACCTTATGGTTATCATTTTACCTCTTGAAAAGAAATAGCCACCATTTTCATCCTCCTTCTTCTTCTCCTCTCTAGTTTTTTCTAGTAAGTCAAACACAATCAAAGAAAGGTTTTTGAAGTGAGATCCAAAGCCACAACAACATTCTACACAAGCTTAGCCGTTTTGTTTAGAGTGTTATCTTCGGTTTGACGAAGTAGCGAGCTTGGACGGAGATCTCCGTGGTGGATCGTCGTGGACGCAAGAGGACGACGAGTGAACCTTCTTCCAACACACTAGAGCCTAAGGAGTGAAGCAAAAACGGGAGCTACAAAGGTTGTAGCCTTCAAACCCTAATCTTTACTTACTTATAGTTTGTTAACCCTAATTTCTAGGATCGATCCACTTGCATGTTAGTTTAGCACCTTAAAAATGAAAACTTTAGGTCATGTGATGCTTGAAATCTCTTCATAGGGTGCTATACTAACCTTACAGTATTTACTTCTGAGTAAATACGTAGCGGCCTCATCGCGTCCTCTGCCCGTATACTGGGAAGCGGGGCGTGACAGCAGGGCTTCGATCACTTACGTGCACTTGTGTGCGTATGATGTTCGAGCGGATAATACTAGTGGGCTTTGGTTTAAGCCGGATCCTGGTATTATATTTATGGATCAGTTTCGTCTCTTTGTATTCGTGTTTCTCGGAACACGAATGCGGGTATGTATATACGGATCAGAGGGGCATAGAAAGAGACACCTCATTAGGGTTTTGACCATTTACTTCATTAAAACAATTATGAGGTGGAGGAAAGTATTTGTTATTTTTGTAAATGATAATTAAGGCATGGCTACTTGTTTTGACTACTTGACTTGGTTTGACCACTTGACTTGGTTTGACTCTTTGACTAGATATTTCTTGTGAGATATTTTGTGGCACTAGATATTTTGGGTAAGATATTTTCTTGCCATGCTTGTATTCAAGTCAAGGGATCCATCTCATTTTATAATTATCATTATCAAAAACCATTTCTCTTTCCTCAAGCTAGCTCTCTTCTTCTTCCTCTCAACTAAAAACCCTAAAAGCTCTCATGTGTTGAGAATCCTAAGGTTCCAAGAGATAAAGCACTTATCTTCACATTATACACCCTCTAGGACTTCTAATTTAGTAAACTAGAAGCCGTAGTTACCTCGGATTTGAGGTAGGAGCTCGGACTATAAACTCTCGGGTGGATCGTCTTTGACTCGAGAAGGCTGTCGAGGTTGCTACGATCCGTTACGATCCTTGGAGCCGACGACGAGTGGAGGACAGCGATGAAGACCCGAAAGACTTGAATCGTGAGGTATAACTTCGTATCATAGTAGTTAAACCTCATGTAGTTTGCTAGCCAGGGTTTATGGACGATCCTTGGTCCTAGCCGGTGTTGCGAAGCCCGTAAAAATCATTTTTTGCAAATTCCGCCTCCCCGCGAACACGTGGGGTGCGCGACATTGACTTACAGTTAAAACAATACCTTAAGGTTAACTTCACAGGGTAACGACCTACCCCACACGCACACCTTGGTTTCATAGCACAATGTCTACATATACATATAGTTGGTTCAAAAAATAACTTTTACAATAAAATACCACATCTTTTAAAAACCGGGTTTCTTCTAAAGCGGTATTTTGTAATCCTTAAAAAATACGTTTCTACAACTCTCATTAAGGGACCCGCTAATGGATAGTGTGGATTATAGCACATCCTTGGGATGGTAAAGCGAGATGCAGAACTCCTCAGGGAATATTCGATCTTGAAAGGAAATAAAATACGGTTTTTAAGAAATGCGACTTTTCTAAATAAAACTAATTTTTAAAATTATATAAAAATTATAAATCCGTATTTTCAATATATTATGAAATTATATTTTTTTAAATGAAAGATTAAACTTTAATAAAATACTATCAAGTTACCAAAAAATGCTAGTTTTCAATAAGATACCATAAACTTTTAAAAGCCAAGTATTTATCATTAGAATACCTAATAATTAAAATATATGCTCATGAAAACCCTAAATAATACAAATCATCCTTGAGATTATTTTTTAAACTATATTAAAATATTTTTCATAAAACCCCTCGAGATATGCAAAACAATATTTTAAGGACTCTAGTTTAAATATAGGTTTAAGCGGGATCAATTCTCTTGAGCCCCAGGGAGCCGGAGAAAGTGAGTGCTTGCCTAGTCAGGTTAGACAACTTAACAGAGTTATCAATGGCAATTTTTTTAGAAAAAGATACAAATCCTGCCATCCATATGCAGCAGTTGCCGGTTACTCCCGAACCTAAGAATTCAAGAGTTAAATCCGTTCACAAGTGTTTGACTCAATCTGAATCCAGACTCAAACCTGAATCCAAAATCAAACACGAACTTGAATACTTGATCATGAACCTGAATACTTGAATTCAAATATCAAATTCAAACCTGTATACTTGACTCGACTTGACCGAACCATGGTTATAACTTGACATGACTACTTGAACACATGATTACATCCTGAACATGAGCCTGAACATTTTATATCCATGGATTCGGCCAAGATCTATAATCTTAATCTATACAATACAATACGCAGGGATAAAGAGGTAGATTGGTACGGAACGTATATCGTGGCACGAGAGGTCACTTAAAAGACACCTACATGAATTCATGTGCCGTTGTCCCGTGGGTTACGACGAGGCCTTGTACTATATATTACCATAGTCCACGGGGTAAGATGGACTCCTCTCGTATATATGAATACTTTCCTTATCAAACTACAAATAACCATGTTAGAATAAATATCATATACTTGTAGATGATCATATACAATTTTACTCGTCCTATGTTCTTTTAGTTCCTATTCACATGATATATTATTCTCTCATGTTTCCTTTGGGACTTACCGAGCGCTAGTTCACTGACGACATTCTTCTCTGTTTTTCTTTCCTTGGAATGTTCGTCAGGAGGACCGAACTCTGAGAAGATAGAGCCGGACCAGGAGGACTTGGACCAGCTTACAGCTCAGCCTGACTATTATTCCTTACTGCACTTACTTTCTGTATTCCATTATTTAGGCATTGCTTTATTTATTGTATCTTTTATTTCAGACAGTTGTATGTCAAGTTGAATGTAAATAAAGTTGTTATTCCATTTTATTACTCTTGTCATTCTAGTTCATTGTTATATTGTTTAATTATGCTTAACGTATTTATTTCATGGTAAATACGTTGCGGGCTTGCCACGTCACTGTTTCCGTCTACTGGGAAGCAGTGCGTGACAGGTTTTGTTGGTGGCCTATACAGGTCAGTTCTGCATGAAATCTTAAGCTATATATCACAAGAATTATAAGAATCAACAACTATACATTCCTTACATTTCAAATTTTTTGAATCTATCTTAACATTTCCTTTTCTATCAAGGTAATGGATTCTCCAAACAACACCAGCACCAATGTCAATGGCAATACACCACCGCCTACTTTACCACCTCTCCCTACCAATGCTGCTCCAATCAACGAATAGACGGTGCTTCTAGAAGCTATCAAAAGTCTTCTGGAAGGCCAGCAGCAGCAGACTGCTATTCTTATGAACCGACCGAAAGCCAAAGTACCTGGACTAAAGCAATTCCGTGCATTGCATCCCAGGAACTTTTCAGGGAAAGAGAGTCCTCTTGAGGCTGAAGAATGGGCCCAGAGTATAGAGGATGACCTTGTTGCAGCATAGGTACCAGACGCAGCTTGGGTTCATGTAGCCAAGCTCCAGCTCATCGACAACGCAAGAGTATGGTGAAAAGCCGAGGAAAGCCGTCTCACACAACCCATAGAGTGGAAGACATTCCGCGATCTGTTCGATGCGAAGTTCTTCCCCGAGACTGCCCATTTTGAGATGGAACCACAGTTCATCCACCTGCAACAAGGTTCCATATGGGTAAAATCGTTAGATGAATATGATGCCAAATTCTTCATGCTTAGTAGGTTCGCTGCACATTTGATCCCAACTGATGAGATTCGGGTTAGATGATCCCAACCGATGAGATTCGGGCTAGACCCGGAGATTCAAGCGGCATTAGCCATAGGCAACTACCCAACTCATGAACTCGCCCTGAAGGCAGTACGTCGTTATGAAACTGTGGTTAAGAAGAAGGGTAAGCCCCAAACAGCCGGAATCAAACGCTCTGCTACCCAGATAACAGGAGGAGCCTCTTCTAGGTCGACCTTTACACCCAGGAGGCCAGGAGGATCATTCAACCGGTCCAGTCCAAATTTATGTTTCTACTGTAAGAGAACTAAACACCTGGCAAAAGACTGCAAGGGTGCAAATGGCATGTGTTTGATTTGTGGCGCATCTACTCACTCTATAGGAGCATGCCCATATCGTTTTAACATAGTACCAGCATCCAGACCCGCAATCACAGCCCCGCAGAGGCCAGCAATCCAGGCGCCTGCATCCCGCCTAGCTCTTCCCGCACCAGCTCCACGTGGACCACATGCACAGCCTCATCGTCAATTCCATCAGGCACAGAGAAACGTACCTCAATGGTAGAGAAGCGTGCCTCAAGGACAGAGGAATGTGCCTCCGGCAAGGAGGAATGTACCAAGACGACGGGCTTTTACAATGACGGTCGAGGAGGCTGAAGCCACATAACAAGTCATCATTGGTAATTGTCCCATCTTTTCAACCTTTCAACCCTTGTATATTGTTATACTTTTCCTATATCTAAACCCAATCTCACGCAACTTAGGTACTATACTAGTAGCCACCCTTCCTGCACTCGCACTTTTCGACACTGGAGCTTCACACTGTTTTATGTCACAACGATTCGTGAGAACGCATGCGATTTCCGTGAAACCACTCATTTCAAGCTGGAATGTCAATTTCGGGAATTGAGTTTTGAAAACAACTTTGGGATATGATCAGTGCCCAGTTGTAGTTTGCGGTGGAGAATTCTACGCAAATTTCAAAGTACTGGACATACTAAATTTCGATGTTGTGTTAGGAATGGATTGGCTGGGAGTATTCTATGCTACTATTGACTACCGTCAAAGGAGGGTAGTATTTGAGATACTAGATCACCCAGTCTTCTATTTCAAAAGTGGAGATAGAACCTTTGAGCCAGGAAGCTACCGTGCTAAACCGAAGAATGCAGAAGCATTTTCTCTATCGGCGGAAGAAGAAAAACCCGAAATAGTTCGAGAGTTCGAGAATGTGTTCCCTGAAGATATATCAGGTTTGCCTTCCGATCGAGCTCTTGAGTTTAGTATTGATTTACAACCCGGTGCACAACCTGTAATCAAAGTTCCATACCGGTTAAGACCGGAGGGATTGAAGAAGATCCATATTCAGTTGGACAAACTGCTGAAGAAAGGTTGGATCCGACGCAGCACTTCAAGTTGGGGATCTCCGGTGTTACTAGTGAAGAAGAAGGAAGGTTCATACAGGATATGTGTGGACTATCGAGCTCTAAACGAAGTGATGATTAAATAAAAGTTACTTTTATTAAATAAAAGGCAGAAGTAACTTGTAGCTTACTGGAAAAGCCTCTACACTACTGTGACGTAGCTTGTGTGTTCGATTCCCATCAGACACGATTATTTTTTTCTGATTTTTCTTTTTAATTTTTGGAAGCCTAAGAGTTGCATGTGCAAAACACGGGGAAATAAAAAGTTTCAGAAAAATCAAACAGGCGCAATGAGGTATACACACCCAAAAACCCACGTGCCACGAATCTCGAGGCAATTGCCTCAAATCCAACCAGCCAAAATGCCCTATAGGCCGGTGCTAACGGTTGAGATGAGCCCAAATGGCTCCGTGTTTTGCGCGCACACCCTTTCGACTCCCCTTAACTCCTCTGCACTGTGATTTCCCTGAAATCAAACAGAGACCCTTCATTTCACCATTTAACATCTTTTTAATGTTTTTTAATCCAAAATTTTAATTGCCAAACCCTGATTCTTCACTATAAATACCACCCCATGTTTTAGCTCTTCACCATTATGAAATTCTAGCAAAAATTCTCTCAAAAAGTTTCTATGTGCAAGTGGAGTTAGCGACCAAGCTTGTTCCGTCGAAGATCGAAGCCATTTTCGGAGCTCCCGTGACGTCACGAAGCCCCTCCCTTCTTCCTTATCCTTTTCTTGATCGATATTTCCAAATTCCCTCCCAACTCTCTTTCTTTTCATTGAAATTCATCTCCTAATCATATATCGGTAAAGTGGGGTTATTCCCGATACCTTTCTTTTAAAACCTAGAACTCTCATTTCCTTTATATCTTGATCAATCTAATTTTACTACACTATTTGTAATTTTAATTACAAATGTTTAGATTCAAATTTAACCAAAATTTTCATGTGAAACGAACATAAACGAACTTTTTAATTAAAATACCTTGAACTTTATTATCACCTCTTTTCGATATTGTTAAAATAATATCTTTAGGAAAATTTCACAGGGTAACGACCTACCCCACACACACACCTTAATTTCATAGCACGATATCTATATATACATATAGTTGGTTCAAAGAATAACTTTTACAATAAAATACCACATCTTTTAAAAACCAGGTTTCTTCTAAAGCGGTGTTTTGTAATTCTTGGCAAATACATCTCTACAACTCTCATTAGGGGAGCCGCTAATGGATGGTGCGGATTATCGCACATTCTTGGGATGGTAGAGCGAGATGCAGAACTCCTCACGGAGTATTCAATCTCGAAAGGAAATAAAATACGGTTTTTAAGAAATGCGACTTTTATAAATAAAACTAATTTTTAAAATTATATAAAAATTATAAATCCGTATTTTCAATATATTATGAAATTATATTTTTAAAAAATGAAAGATTAAATTTTTAATAAAATACCACCAAGTTACCAAAAAAATGCTAGTTTTCAATAAGATACCATCAACTTTTAAAAACTAGGTATTTATCATTAAAATACCCAATAATTAAAATACATATTCATGAAAAACCCTAAATAATACAAATCACTCTCGAGATTATTTTTTAAACTATATTAAAATATTTTTCATAAAACCCCTCGAGATATGCAAAACAATATTTAAAGGACTCTAGTTTAAATATAGGTTTAAGCGGGATCAATTCTCTTGAGCCCCAAAGAGCTGGAGAAATTGAGTGCTTACCTATTCAGGTTAGACAATTTAACGGAGTTATCAATGGCAATTGTCTTGGAAAAAGATACAAATCCTGTCGTTCGTGTGCAGCAGTTGCCGATTACTTCCGAATATAAGAATTCAAGAGTTAAATCCGTTCACAAGTGTCTGACTCAATCTGAATCCAAACTGAAACCTGAATCCAAAATCAAACACGGACTTGAATACTTGATCATGAACCTGAATACTTGAATTTAAACATCAAATTCAAACTTGTATACTTGACTCGACTTGATCGAACCATGGTTATAACTTGACATGAACTCGACATGACTACTTGAACACATGATTACATCATGAACATAAGCCTGAACATTTTATATTTATGGATTCGGCCAAGACCTATAATCTTAATCTATACAATACAATGAGCGGGGATAAAGGGGTAGATTGGTACGGGACGTATATCGTGGCACGAGAGGTCATTTAAAAGACACCTACATGAATTCACGTGTCGTTGTCCCGTGGGTTATGACGGGGCCTTGTACTACATGTTACCATAGTCCACGGGATAAGATGTGTAGGGTTGCTAGGCACGCGCATAAGGGTCTACGAGGCATCAACCATGCCCGATTAAAATTTTAGCCGTGCCGAACAACCTGAAGCCGGATCTTTAAATTAGGGTTTAGGCGAAAACAAGCATGTTAAACTCTTTAACACTAAGTGAGAGGGATTACAACCTTTGTAGATTCGGTCCTTCACTTCTTAAGCTCCGTGTTGAGGTCCCTTCGCTGCGATCATCGTGTTCCAGACTCTCGAGAGGCTTCACGAAGAGAATGATGCAACCTTTGCTTCCGATCTTCAACACAAAGATGATCTACCTTGAAGTTTCGTTAATACAAACTAACACTCATAATATGAAGTGAACACCCTCATCTAAATGGCAAGAATAGATGAGGATGATGAAGTAGGATTTTTTCTCTCATTTATAATCTTTTTCTCACTCATTTTCATCACAAAAGAAAGCTTTTTCAAAAAGAAGCTCAAGCAAGAAGAAGATAAATGAAGATGATAACTTAATCCTTTTGTGATGAACAATGAATTATTGTAGTGGTTACAAATCTAACCAAGGGTTAAGCATGAAAGAGTTAACCCTTGTAGAGAGTTAACTAGATTTAATGGTTTGGATTGGGTTAACATAATATCTCACAAAAATATCAAGCAACCACAATATGGAAGCTTCATGTAAAAGCTAACCCTAATCCAAACCCTAACCAAGTTTAAACCCTAATCATAGTTAAATTTGTAACCCTAACATGTTACAATATTATATATCACATATACAGTATATTTTGTAATAATTGAAAATAATACAATTAACATATATCGCATATATATCTATATATTATCCCGTGAGAAAATGAATCTTTTAGTGAGCTAATATTAGTTAATGTAATTTAATATATCATATATATTATTATACATTAAATTATCGAATCAACACTTGATCCGACAATCCGGCTATATCGCATATAACCGACTAATACGATGACCCGGCTATATCACATATACCCGGCCGATATTTCATATCGCGAGAATCCAATATGGTATCACATACCGCATTATCCTCGGTCCCGCACATATCACATATGTGCTCCTACTCCGTTTTGCCTGAGCCAAGAAACCTCTGTGTAGGACTCTAAAGAATCGTCAATACGCCGGCAGTAGGTGATGATCATATCAAACACCCACAAGCTGCAAGCGGTCAGCTAAACGTAACAGCCACCCAGGTATTGAGCGCTCAGAAGATCAACAAGCAAGCCTGTACATTCTCCTGTGAATCCAATCAGTAACACTCCCGTGCAGTCCGGTCTCGTCGTCTGATATGTCGCATATTTCGCCTAGGGGTGGTAAACGTCAGACCCCAGTAGCTCGATAAGTCGTGTCGATATGAGGTCTATAACAGTTCGAGAAACTACTGATAACACTTACCAGTAAATCTCAGCAACCCTGGCCAGGGATTTCCGGTTATAGCCAATCGAACACAGCGCAACATCAACTCCCTATACCGGGAGAGACGAATCCCCTCCTATCGCTCATTGCCTCCATGTGATTCGGGACTGTACCCAAAAGCCACCTTTTTGCACGCCCTCTTGGACGTGGTATGATGGAAATCAAAGCGCAGTGGGAATCACACAAGACTCTATGACGATTTCGGGTCAACAGACTACTCTGTACCAGTGTCACCGGAGAACTGCCATCTGACGTGATGTATAATACCATCTGGGAGTTCTCGGCGAGTCCGTCCAGTGTACCCAGTCTCCACTGAGCACCCGTACACCATCCTTGATGTCAAACACTGATGGATATGGGATCATCCATCGCCCATCATATGGGTCAAGATGCGTATATGCCAGTCTACTCTGGTGCATCGATGCCCTGTCTCGATATACCCTCGACTAGGAACAATTATAGGATGTACTCGTCGACTACCGCGGCCCCACTAGTATGATCTCATCATAGTCCCAGTAGTCGAGTACATATCCTAAGGGTTTTATCAACATGTAATATAGAGATAATCAGAGTACATGTTAAGATAAAGTACAACCAGATAGCGTACTATCATGTCGAGCAAGAAAGTCCTCCCTATATATATCTAAGCATCCACTACAATATACATCAAATGTACAGTAATGGCCTCTAGGGCATACATATAACTAACAAGATGGACTTCTCTCATATACATGAATACTTTCCTTATCAAACTACAAATAACCACATTAGAATAAATATCATATACCTGTAGATGATCATATACAATTTTACCCGTTCTTTGTTCTTCTAGATCCTATTCACATGATATACTATTCTCTCTTGTTTCCTTTGGGACTTACCGAGTGTTAGTTCACTGATGACATTCCTCTATATTTTTCTTTTCTTGGAATGTTCGTCAGGAGGACCGGACTTTGAGGAGATAGAGTCGAGGTAGAAGGACTTGGACCAGCTTACAGCTCAGCTGCCTTACTGCACTTACTTTCTGTATGCTATTGTTTAGGTATTGCTTTGTTTATTGTATCTTTTATTTCAAACAGTTGTATGTAAAGTTGAATGTAAATAAAGTTGCTGTTCCATTTTATCACTCTTATCATTCTTGTTCATTATTATATTGCTTAATTACGCTTAACGTATTTATTTCATCGTAAATACGTTGCGGGCTTGTCACGTCACCGTTTCCGTCTATAGGGAAGCGGGACGTGACACTCTTCAACCGCCACCTCCGCTGCCCTCCACTCCCACCACCACCTCCGCTTTTCTCCACTCCCACCGCCACCTTACTCATTCATCGTCCTTTTCTTTTCTAATCCTAACTTAATCTTATCCCAACCAAATGTCCATCCTCCAATGTCCTCCTCTTCTCTCGCTATCCACCTCCTCCACTCCTCCCCTAGGCCCCGGTCGTCGTTAAGTATTTAATTAACAATTATTTAAAGTTCTTAATAAAATAATTATCAATTAGTTAATTTAATTGATTGTATTTATTAAAAAATGCCAAGAGGTCATTTAACAAAACAACGAACACCATTTAGTGTTAACTGTTAGTCTTGACATTTCTTCATAATTAAGAGAATTTCGATAGTTTGTTGTCAAATTGTATAGCTTTAGGCAGTTTTTTCAGAATAAGCCAACAAATGAAAGTGTAAATTACGCTAAAACAGCTTCAACCATTATTGTTTTTCACTAAAATATCTTAAATAATTTTAATTACACTAAAATACCTTAAACTAATTACGTTACACTAAATTACCCTCATGGTGTCAAGAGAACTTGATATTCTACCTTTTTACCCCTCTCACATCAAATACCCTTTTCATGAGACGGAATGGTTATTAAGAGAGATCTACACTAAGAATCAATTTTAGAGAAAATGGTGGAATCAGAGGTTTAGAGAAAATGACGAGACATAGAAGACGGGAAGGCAAAAGTTATTAGGGTTGATGAGATGAGATGAAAGCAATGGAGGATGTGTGGAGTAAAAGGGCGAGAGGAGGAAAGGAGGGGGTATAGGAAAAGAGAGGAGGCGGCGACAAGATGGGGATGAAAGAATACAGAATTATCAAATCATCATTTCCTCAAGGGTGCTTTGACCTTAAAAGGACCACTTCATTAATGGATCAACCCGCTGTACGGACAAAGGGTATACTGCAGTGAGCAAAATGTAGCTATCCAATTTTCTTACACAACAAGCTATATAACATACTAAAACAATTGGTTGTGGGCCCCACACATTTAAGCGCGAAACTTGTTGATTTTGTGAGTGTTGTGTAGTTTGTTGAGTAGAAAAGAGTTGTATACGATTGTAATACTGGTTTAGGGGTTGTTTGCTTGCAATGAATCGCCAAAACTTATGGGAATTGTGGAGACATAGACACTATTCATCAAAACAAAAAACCATGGAATTGTCATTTCTTTGTTTATTTGCAAGAAATAGGAATTGCAAGTTTTTGGGAATTGACACCATCAAAATGAGAATTTGATATAACCTTTTTGACAATTCCAAATCCAAGGTTTTTGGATGGAATTGGTGTTATTTTATTTGGGAAAAGTTATGGTTACCTCCTTTTCCTCTTTCTTTTCTCTTTATCCAATTCCCAAAACTCAATTCCCACTTTTTTTTCCAACCTAACAAAGGAAAAGATTGATGGGCAAAAAAACCATTCTAATTTTTTACAAATAAATAAGAGGATGGCAATTCCATGAGACATATTTTTTTGTAAGACCTCAGTTTCCATTCTTGGTTTTTGATTCCAGCAAACAGACAGTGCCTGAGATATTTCTGTGAAAAACATCGATAGTTGAGGGTATTTTTCTGTAATTTACCCAAAAGGAAAAAGGGAAAATAAATATCTAGAGAGAGCTGCGGTCATTCACAGCGGTGGAAGGAAAAGGTGGAAGACGAACCAAAGAAAGTGGAAAATCCAAAAAAAAAGAAAAAGAAAAAGAAGAGAGAGAGAGAGAGAGAGAGAGCTGGCTGCTCCTGCTCCTGCTGGTTCCCCCATCTTCTCCATCAATCAGCTAAGATCTAATTAAAAGAAACCCCAAAAGTTTTCATCAGTCACTCGATCAATGATCTCCTCTGCGATTTCGCCAAACTCTTGAGACCCAAATTTCCATCCGCAGATTGCAATCGGGATAGATGAAGGCGCCGTGCTGCTCAGTGTGCCACAGCCGCTACGATGAGGAGGAGCGGACCCCTCTCCTCCTCGAGTGCGGCCACGGCTTCTGCAAGGCCTGTCTCACCCGCATGTTCGCCGCCTCCGCCGACACCACCCTCCCCTGCCCCCGCTGCCGTCATCCCACCGTCGTCGGCAACAGCGTCCACGCCCTCCGCAAGAACTTCCCCGTCCTCTCCCTCCTCTCCTCCTCCCCCTCCCCTTCCTCCTCCTCCGACTCCGACGCCGACGATGGCGAGGACGTGCTCGGCCGCCGAATCGGGCATCTGTCCCTCGACGACGACGGTTTCGGCCCGCCCAGAGAGAACGGCTGCTTCGGGCGGGGGAAGCGGCAGAAACGGAGCGGCTGCGGCGGCTCGCCGATGGACCTCGGGGCCCACCAGGTGAAGCTGGTGAGGCAGATGGGGGAGGGGAGCAGCAGGGCCGGGCAGGAGACGTGGTCGGGGGTGCTTTCTGGCGGGGAGTGCAGGCATCAGGTGGCGGTGAAGAGGGTGGTGATCACGGAGGACATGGACGTCGCGGGGGTGCAGGGCAAGCTCGAGAGCCTGAGGAGGGTGTCCATGTGGTGTAGAAATGTGTGCGCTTTTCATGGTGTGGTGAGGATGGACGGGCACTTGTGCCTCGTTGTGGATCGGTACAGCGGTTCCATTCAATCGGAGATGCGGGAGAACAAAGGCCGGCTTACTTTGGAGCAAATCCTCAGGTTTCGGATAGTTGATTGCTTGAATTTTTGATTATATAGTATCCTTGTAGCATGTGCGAATACAAGTGACAATACCATAAAAAGATAGATAAAGGTCGCCCACATTGATGATAAGATGAGAGTGAATAGATTGAGATGGTTTGGACTTGTTCAATAAAGGCGTATAGACCCGTCGGTTAAAACATTTTTGTTAGTAAAGCAATGAGGGCTAGATGTAGGCCTATACGAACATGGGAGATGGCGATTCAAAAGTTTATGTTAGTTATCCATATGGCTGAGTGAACGAGAAGGTCTCATGTAGCTGAACTCAACAACATTGTCTTTTGTTGTTTTTCTTGCATAGAGCAATATTCCGATATAATGCTACTGGAAAGAGAATCGGTGCCATTAGCATATTAGTCATATCTTGAAAATTTTCATTGATGAGGTTTTCAACTTTAACCTGGTTTATTTATGCAATCTTAATGTCTGAATGTTGCGCCAAGATACCAAAGTTCTGATCTTGAGGGTTAAGATGTGTGTTTCTATATTCTAACATGTTATGTTTCCTCCAAATGCAAGTGTTTGGCACTTTCTGCTTCCATATTAGAGTTTGTGAAGGCTTCACTCAGTGCTAGCATCTAGCTAGGACAGATATATACTTAAGATTCCAAAACGATCAACGTAGATACATCCTGAGCTTACACTAATGGTTAGAAGGTTCTTGGTTATTCCCATAATTAAATACCATCTTTCTTTCATGCAACTTTTATGTTTCATTACTATTAGTTCCATATCGACTTAGCGGCAACGGACTTCGAAACTATTATATCCTATGATGTGGTTAGCAGATATGGGGCAGACATTGCTCGTGGTGTTGTGGAACTTCATGCTGCAGGTGTTGTATGCATGAATCTAAAGCCATCCAATCTTCTTCTTGATGCAAATTCTCGTGCCGTGGTTTCCGATTATGGGCTGTTAGAAATTCTCAAGAAGCCTTTGTGTCGAAGAGCTCGATCTTCTCCTGAGGAAGGCTCTACAAGGATGCACTCATGCATGGATTGCACAATGCTAAGTCCTCATTACACAGCTCCAGAGGCATGGGAGCCAATAAAAAAGTCGCTCAATCTATTTTGGGATGATGCAATTGGGAGTATATCCGAGGAGTCAGATGCTTGGAGTTTTGGATGCACCCTTGTGGAAATGTGTACTGGTTCTGTTCCGTATGTGGCCTACTACGCACCTATATTAATCGGCAAATTTACACTATGAATTATTTGGTAATATATATCAACATGTGTGCAGATGGGCGGGATTAAGCTCGGAAGATATATACCGAGCTGTTGTCAAGGCTCGGACCTTGCCCCCTCAGTATGCAAGTGTGGTAGGAGTTGGAATTCCTAGGGAATTGTGGAAGATGATCGGTGAGTGTCTGCAATTCAAAGCAAACAAGCGACCAACTTTTCATGCAATGCTTGGAATATTCCTTCGGCATTTACAAGGGATACCTCGGAGCCAACCTGCAAGCCCTGATAAGTAAATTCATAATTTATATAACTTCAAATCTACCTTATTTTCTTATGCATCTTACATGATCTTGCTTATTGTTCAAGCCTTATATTCTGACTTAGAAGAATTTGTAAATGAATAATGACATTGTAAATGAAATCCTTCCATTACTTATATTATTCAATCTTCTTCCAAGATATTTGACACTACCTACATATATTTAATGCTTTTTCTTTCTATCTACTGGAGTTATAAGGAAGCTCTAGCAAATATTTCCATCATTCTTGTTTTTCGCATGAAGCTCTCTTTGGGTTGCTATTGTTGTTATTAGTTGCTTCATTTCCCTTAAATAATCTTGTTAAGAAAATGTTTCCTACTCCACTACTGATGCTCTCCTTTTCTCGATTTCTTGTAATGGCACATTGTTCCGTTAAATGGGTTACGTTTAATGCCAACTTCTTGAGGGAAGTACAATCTTAGGAAAGGATGGTATTAGTGGCAGGAAAAAGATAGTAGTTCTTTTGGACGAGATGTTCCCATTAACGATAAATTTGTTAGTCATTATCATTAGAACAAAAGTGAACAGGAAAAGGGAAACATGTTTTTGGGTTCCTGAATTTAATGTAAATAGGGGAGATGGTGGATTGGGGGTCTATGGTGGAATTGGCGGGTCTAACACACCCTATGGGCATACACAAAGTTTAGAGGGAAGAAGCAGGGTAAGGATGTATTAATTAGTCATTAGGTTTTCCAGGATTAAGGCTTCAAAGAAGTGAGGTTTAGATCTTATGTATGTTGGAGGATAATAGGCTGAACTTGCACATATTTTTTCTAGTCATGATATTAGCAGAAAGTAGAAAAATGAACAAGAAAGATAGTAGCGTGTACGAACAAGTGTGAAAAAGTGTGACCAAACCGACATTTTGTACAGATTTCTTTTTTGTTATTGAAGCGTTTTGTGCCGAACTAACTCATCATGTCTGTCTTTCTACTTTAGTAGTGAAGCCACCCATTTCATAAAAGTTCCAAATCAAAATGGAACCTTTACAAGAAAGTGGAAAATCATATTATATTTGCACTTATCTCAATACAAAAAACTAAGAATTGACGAGATAATCTCATATTCTTGATCTGAATTGTAAAATTTATGCCTACATCCACTGGGTTGCGGTTGCAAGTGGTTTACTACCGATGAAATTTGAGATGGACCCTTGATTAACCTTTATTATGACACCAAATTAGACTTGAAGAGAGCTTTAATCTTTTTCGAGGGCTTGTTATTTAACAGTTGAAAGCCTTTTGTACTTGGATTCTTTATCATGGCTTAAATCGCGGGTAACAGTCTTCGAAGTTCAGATGGTACCTCCCACCAATGCATCATCGGTCCATCTTTTTCATGTTACCCAGTAATTGTTGGGACGGATAAGATGGGATTACCATAAAACGACGATCTTGACAATTACCAAATGAAATGTGAAACAACAAGCAGAATAAACAAGCCAAACAACACAAAGACAAGAAACACTTATTTTCAGGCTTAAATTCAAAAACCTACCACAAACTTATTCCCATTCGCAACAAACTATCGGATTCTTCAAAAATTACAAGTAACTATCATGTAACGATTAATGTGAACCAACATTTAATAGTGTTAAAAATGACCTTTTTACCCTTTTTATAAATTAATAGGGTTAGGGTTAGGAGAGATGGCTATTGTTAGGCTTAGGGGAGTTTGGGGGGGGGAGGTTGGGGTGGTGGTGAGTGGATGGGATCCGGGTCGGGAATGGTGGAGGATAAGAAGATGAGGAGGAAGAGGAGGGGCCAGGTCGGGGTCGGGGATCGTGGCGGCTGCAGGGAAGAGAAAGAGAGAGGAGGAAGGCTAGGTCAGGATCGGGGTCAAGGCAGGTTAGGGTTAGGAAGAAATGAGGAAGAAAAGGGCAGTTTTGGAAATTTTAAATTTTTTTGATGACGTGGCAGTTTTGGTGACTTTGGCGGTGAGGGGGCACTAATGGTGCTGACGTGGTATCGGTAGTGATGGTAGTTTTCCATAGTTTTAAAAGTTTTTGTGGTAGTTTTTCATTGTTTGGAAATTATTTGGTAGTTTGTTGCAAACATGGAAAACCCTTGTGGGAAAATCCATAGGACAATGGTCCATTTCTTTTCTTTTCTTCCACTATACTAAGATAAACATGTTTTCTTCTCTAAAAAAACTAGAGGATCGCAACATCATTAGAACACTCTTGGATCAATACAACACCAACATCATTAGAACACTCTTGGATCAATACAACACCAAAATCGTCACCTGTAAAGATGGATTACAACAACAACAACAAAAGGGGTGTGAGAGGATATCACCAAAATCTTGAAGAAATATAGGACTAGAGGAGATCTTTGTTGCAACAAATCCTTCTAATTTGGGGCAAATTAGAGAAGAATACACCGTAAAATCATCGAATAAAAAGAGCACCAAAACCCCTTACGTTCCCCTGCCCCCTCCTTCCTATGTTGATTTTCTTGTGCATGAAGTAATCATTGCAACAGCAGCAACAGCCACTATTAAATCAGCCCTATTGGGCTTGCGGGCTTCGTTGTGCACACTAGGCATGCGAGTGCTTAGCACATGGAGGTGAGGTCCCTTCCACATGAGTCGGAAGCCACACACCCAACAGTATGCCAGGAAAAGCCTTGTCCACTCTTTTTTTCTTGTTTTGGGGTGGGGAGGGGGGCTTGCAGGTATCCTTTCTCCCATTCTTCCATACCGCTATGCTAAGGAACTCCTTGTTTGGTGATGCCTCGACATATTTTCTATAAAATTCTTATCATGGAGATCCTACCATGTTTTACGCTGAGTGTTGGTTATCTAACACAATCCTCCAGCTTGCGATATCCAGCGAAAGAGCAAGACGTTTTAGTGTATCACTTCTTAGCCAGTAACGCTGCTTCTCTTTTATTGTTGTGTCCCTGCCACCTCATGTGATCAACCACCCTTAACTGCCAACATACTTTTACCCTTGCTGTCTCTTTCTTGCTTCTGATTAAACTACTGATTGCCACTAGTTTCCTTCTCCTATTACTGCTTACTTCTTAAGCTTCATCAACCAATATTCCTTTTTAAATCATCATTCTTTGGCAGCGTTTTAATTGAGATTTTGGTATAACCTGAAATTATGTAATTTAACAGAATTACTCGTCTCTCCCTCATATAAACCTAAATATTTGCAAGTACATTCCTTGATTCCATCCTCACTCCTCTCCCTCTTTCCTAATATATAAATATCTGAACTGCTTATTCTCTTTTTGTATAATACAGTGATTTCATGAACGTTGCTTCAACAAATGCGACAGAACCATCCCCAACATCTGTTTTGGAAGTTTTCCCTGAAAATCCAAGTATTTTGCATCAACTTGTATCCGCAGGAGATATAAGTGGCGTCAGGTAAAACTTTCTTATATCTTTTTGGAAGAATGTCATTTTCATTTCATAATTGATTGTTGGTGCATTTGATCCTCATCTCTTTATCCCCTTATTTAAATCTTCATTTCCTTGTCTTTATGTTTTGTAGAGACCTTCTTGCAAAGGCAGCGAGAAGCAGCAATTCAGTTCATTCGCTTCTGAAAGCACAGGATGCTGATGGCCATACTGCCTTGCATTTAGCATGCAGAAGGGGCTCTTTAGAACTTGTGGAAACCATTTTAGAGTACAAAGAGGCTGATGTAAATATATTAGATAAAGACAGTGAACCCCCAATTGTGTTCGCTTTAGCTGCTGGTTCTCCAGAGTGCGTTCATGCTCTCATCAGCAGGTCTGCTAATGTCAGTTCTAGTTCCAGAGAAGGGTTCGGTCCATCTATTGCTCATCTTTGTGCTTGCCATGGTCAGCCTGAATGCATGCGTGTAAGTTGCCACTTTTTTTGTGTAATTATTTCTGCTTCTCAAAGCAATTATCTACAGTTAGCTTATACTGGTTTTGGATGCTGTCAGGAGATACTACTGGCAGGTGCTGATCCTGATGCAGTAGATGATGAAGGTGAATCTGTACTTCATAGAGCCATTGCAAAGAGATTCACGGAGTGTGCTATTATCATATTGGAAAATGGAGGATGCAGATTAATGGGAATTATGAATGCACAGAGAAAAACGTAAGACACTATCCTATGCTGCTTTATGGAAACAAATTTGACCCCCGTTATATAGCCTTAGAAGAATAATATTTTACTTTTTGGGAAATCGTATTAAGCAGAAACTAGACTTTTTTCCTTTTCTTTTTTTGTCCTCCACTGCCATCATCCTGAGTGATATTTGATATGTTCGAGTAGTGTTGGATGACAGCATCATAAGAAGCTAGTTTAAGGAAGGGCACTTGTATATCTGCACTTATTAGTAACATTAGTATATAATGTTTGTCTTCCATCATATATTTTTTCCAGAATGTACTGCTTATTCTTCTGAGCAGTTTAACCTCAACCTCTTATTCTTTATTGTTCCATTATATAAGACAGCTTTTTGCATAAAGAACCTCATATTATGCATAATGTTTACATGCCAACATTGAAACAGTATGGTAATGATTGGTACTATTTAGGCTATTATAAATAAAATGTCTTTTCTGTTGTATATATATAACAATGGTGGAAAGGTGTCATAGGAGGGAATTTCCTCCTATGGCGTCGAAAAACTACACCCTCCATGATTTTTTTCGATGATCGGCATTTATCATCTAAGATGTGGATACAACAAATTTTATATGATTCTACCACTTTTTCACCGTTGATTTAGTGGGTGCAAAATTAACGATTTACCGACAATAGAACTTTTTACGTTGCTAATTCAATGGTGGAAAAGAGATAGAATCACGTGAAATTTGGTAAATCCTTATCTTAGATGATAAAGATGATGATGATGGATGCCAATCGTTGAATAAAATATTGGAGGGTGTAGTTTTTTGACGCCACTTAATGAAAAAGCCTCCTAGGGCCTCTTTTCTTCATTATTCTCATATGTGTGTGTGTTGGGGGGGGGGCGCTGCACAATGTAAGTGAAAGCGTTCACGAGTAGGTGCTTGGTCTCTCGATGCTGAGGGTTTTGACATTGTTTGGGTAAGGATTCAAGCTACTATAAAATCCTGAAAGGTATTCTTGGCATGAGCTTGATATAGGGGCAACTTTTATTGCAAATGGTTGAAATGCACAAAATGCTCATCTTGCCCTAAGTACATCAATTAGATGTTATTGGATGCTCCTCCTGGAGGAACCTATATACAACTACATATGGAGCTTATTAAAGGCCAAGTGACTATTGGCCTATTGTGCTTCTATTTTGTAAAACAAATGACATTTTTTCCAATTTTTTTTCCTTCTTGGCAACAAACATGTCCAAAAGACAAGTGTAGTTGGAAGGAGAAAGCTAAGAAGGATGGTTTCAATATCTTAACAGAACATAATATCTTGGCAACAAACATGTCCAAAAGACAAGTGTAGTTGGAAGGAGAAAGCTAAGAAGGATGGTCTCAATATCTTAACAGAACATAATAAATATATGTCATAAGAAGTTAGAGGTAGCTCTCATTGCTGATAAATGGAAGAGAATCGCTTGAGAAGGTTTGAACATGTGCAATGGAGACCGATAGATGCACCAGTTAGGTGTGACGAAATTGTAATTAATATAGCAACGAGAGCTACATGAAGGCCTAAAAAACATGGATGGAGGTTATTAAGATGGGCATGTTCGCTGGAGCATACGTGTTATACCTGTCTAGCTTGTCACAACTGAAATTCACTTGACATCTGCCAACGGACTTGGTGAGCAAGTTTGCTAATTGATTAACAGACTCTATACAGAATCACTAACTCCATGTTTACTTTGTTAGGAACAAAGTGTCAATATACCTTTAATGTAGTTGGTCCTTGCCTGAACGACCAGATTGATACATAGTGAATAACTGCTTTTTTGCCACAATGCGATCTTATAAGTTAAATCATAAGTTGGGTCCAGAGCCAAGCTCACTAAGAAAAAAACCAACTCAGGTCAATTCACACATGCTGTTAGCCATTGCCCGGTACTTGGACTCTGCACTAGATCTCGACACACCACTTTGCCTCTTGCTCATCCTGGACGCAGTTTTTCTATTTAGATTTCTCTGCTGCTTTTAGTTGGGATCTCGACACACCACTTTGGTTCTTGCTCACTTACATAGTTTCCGTGGTTACAACAGTGCTCAGATGGTTTCTTTTTAATCTTCTAAAATCTAAACATCTTGTTATGTTTGCTGTGCAGACCATTGCACTTGTGCATTGAATCATGGAATGTGGCTATTGTACAAAGATGGGTGGAGGTTGCGTCGCAAGAAGAGATAGATGAAGCAATTGACATACCAAGTCCTGTGGGAACAGCATTATGTATGGCTGCTGCTCTAAAGAAAGACCGAGAAACTGGTACCTTTCACTGTCAATTCTTCCATTTAACAAATATTATTGATGCTTGATCTCGTGTATTTCGTGGTTACAGATTGCTTAGTCATGAATATGCTTGTCGAGCTGTTTCTATGCTTGCCAGTTTTTTTCTTGTTGTTTAGTGCTTTCTTGGCCACCATTATGAGAAAACAATAACTGTATTTCCTCTATATTAATTAGCATACCTGACTGCTCAAGGTGCATCAGTCCTTGACTTTGCTTTGTGTATATTTCTGTAGAAAACATTTCTTTGTTTGTTATGATGCAAGTCAGAAACTATGCTTGTTTAGATGAGGTAGTCCACAATTCTTTAAATGGATGTTGTGATGTGCATGGACGGAGGCAGGGGGCGCAGGGGGGGTCGTCCCCCCAACCACCGAAATTTACTGTGACCCCTATTGCTCCGATAATTTCTGCGATATTGCTCCGACATTTTATGTGTCCCCTCTCACCTCGAACCTACCATTCTATAATTTATGCATGAACAGTTAAAATTCTAACTACATAATACCCATCTCTCATCCCTTCATTATCTTTTCTATTAGTTATTAAGATTTAGTAACAAAATTTTTGTTATTAAGATTTAGTAACAATCTTTTTTTATAGTAAATCTTGTTATAATATTAATACTTATCTCCATAATAAATCAAGATAATATTTGATTGAAATTGATAATATACTTTTAAACCCTTATATACGGAATCCTACTTGCGAACATAACACATTGTTATTATTTTATATAATCTAACTTGCATAGTTTCATGGGATTTTTCTTTAATATAGCACGCCCCTGCAAACCTAGAATCCTGGCTCCGTCCCTAGTGACGTGCACATTATTTGATTCAGTTAGGGCCGTTAAACGAGTCAAACAAGCCGAGCTTTAGGTTGTTCGGCTTGGCTCAGTTATTTAAACGAGCTTAAGAACTTGTTCAACCTTGGCTTGTTTATTTATCAAAGGAGCCCGAGCCGAGCCTTCATCGAGTCCGAGCGAGCCTCGAGCTTTATAGAGTCTAACTAAAATGTAGAAAAAAGCTATAAATAATTATATTAATATATAAAAACATCATATCAATCTTCAATATTATATATGACAAAGTGCAGCGAGAAATGCAGTTATTATAATTAAATAAATGGGTTTAAAACTTGTTTTGAACTTTGTCAACAAAATTTAATTATTTAATTTCTTCAATATTTTAGCATAATATTTGATTCAATATTTAGCATGATGCAAGTCCCGGTTAATATCAACAAGCTAATGATTATAATCTAAATTTAAGAATAAGTAATCATATATTTATTCGTAGTGAATACCAAATAAGATACAAATTATTTAACTTTACACAAGCCTTAAACAAGCCGAGCTTGAACACGAGCCGAACTCGAGCCGTGTTCGTGTTTGTCCGTTTATTTCACCGTACTTAGATTTTTGTTCAAGCTCGGCTCGTTTAGTTGTCAAACGATCCCGGATCAAGCTTTTAACAAGCTGAGCTCCGAGCTTTTTTAACAGCCCTAGGTTCAGTGCACCTTTGAAACTTGTTGCAAATTGCATCAGAAGGGGACATTCGCTGCGGATATCCTATAACCACAGGATTCTTATATGTAAGAAAGTCTTTTGCTTTGCTTCCGTCTGTTTTTGGACAAGAGCAACAATTATCTCTAAGTGTAAATAGTTGCTACACACTAAAGCATTTAAGAACAGGATAACATAATCAACTAAGGGCAATGCATTTGAGATACGTTCATATTACTATAACTGTACTTTGTAGATGATGAGCTGAAGCATATTTGGTTATTTATAGGAAAATAAATATCAGGGGAGATGATGGGCGTATATTGCAGAAAATACTTGGAAAATCCTCAAGACAGAAACTGATGTTAGTGGTCCCAGGGTCATCATTGAGCAGCCTTAGCTAGAATAGCTTTTGATACTGATCTGCATCGCCCTTGTACTGACAAAAGGGATTTCAACAAAAAATTGGGCACACTCTTACTTGCGTTAGTGATGTCATGAATGCATGGAAGTCTATGTATGCTCTTGCATCCTAGTTGCAACCTATCAGCAGAGCACCATATATGGGGTTCTCTCCCCTTTATAGGTAGCTCTTACTTCCGTGTGTAGGCCTTTCCTTTTTCCCTTCCTCAGTCATTGTATATACCTTTCTTCTTCTCCGCGTGACCTGCATTACATAAGAAAGGCTTTTGTTGTGATTTTTTATGGCAAGGCATGTGTTGTTTACCTTGTCGATTTATATCCTTGGTTTTTTATGCATAAGCCTATTGAAGATCAGGGGAAATTTCTTACATGTGACCACATCAGCTTCTTTGCTAGCTCCGTGATTTCTGTTGGAGATAGTGCCCTCAGAGTCAATTATTGGATCACAGGCACGTGATTGCAATGATTGAGGGAGGATCTATCCCAGTAGGACAGTCTTACTCAAGATGATAGTATGCTATCTGGTTTATCTTTATTATCGTGTACTGCTTTAGGTGATCTGACAGGTCACTATTACACGTTGGTAGAGCCCTTAGGATTCTTGCTTGACTGCCAGCAGTATGAGGGCGATCATATACGTGAGAGCTGGTAGTCTATAAGCACATCCTTAAAAGGTCCCTAGTCGTGAGAGTTTCGAGACAGGGTATCGATACTCCAGAGTAGACTAGTGTATACAGTCGAGACCCCGACGAGGGGCGGTGGCCGGTCTCACAAGCCATTGGTGTCAGTTGGTTCACCTAAGATGTATACAGGTGCTCATTAGGTTATGAGTACACCGGACAGGACTCGCCGGGAACATGCTAGTTGGTTTTATACCTGACGTCAGATAGCAGTTCCCTGATGACATGTGTATAGGTTAGTTTATCGACCTGAGGATCGTCATTTGTCTCGTGTGAGTTCCCACTGTACTTTGATTACTACCCTACCACGCTCAAAGGAGACGTGCAAACAGCTTTTAGTTGGGTACAGTCCCGAGCCACATGGAGGCAGTGTGCGGATCTTCAGGGGTTCGTCTCTCCCGGTATTGGGAGTGAGGTCGCGCTGTGTCTAGGAGAGCCATTACACGAAGTTCTTGGCCAAGGCAGGAGATTTACTGGTAGGTATTCCAGTAGTATCTCAGGGTGTTCTGGGCTACACTCCGACACGACTTGTACCGCTTTTGGGGGTCTGACTTTTACCAACCCCCTAGGCCCGCCATGCGATGCTCATAGATGAACGGACCGGACTGTTCGGATATTGTCACTGACAGGCTCAGTAGGGTGTCAGGATGAGTTCGCTCATCGACGTCCCTTTTGGTCAATAGCTGGTAGCCCGTCACGTATGGCTAATATCTCTGACGTGCTAGTGGTTAAATCCACAACCATAGTATTGACGAGTCTTTAGAGTCCCCAAATTCAGTTGCTCAAGTTTTCGGGCGAAACGCTGTAGAGGCCGTATGGAGATATGGCAGGGTTCGATCAGATACGTGCGGTATTGCACGGATCAGGATCGGACGGTTAATACTAGCGGGCTTTGGTTTAAGCCGGATCCTAGTATTGTACAGTGTAGATTTTGTCTCATTGCATTTGTATTTGGTCGGAATACAAATGCGGGTGTGTATACACAGTTGCGGGGTTTTCCTGTAATTTATTATGGGACCAGTTTTATGGAGTTGCCAGTTTGCTTTCCGTTTCGGCCATATTTCTTTGTATCTTTCATTGGTCGAAGATTGGTGGAGGAGGGTTTGTGCAAATAAGCATTTGTGGAGGGTGTTCTTTGCATATTGTTGGATCATGATGGTTGCACCATCCCTTGACCATTTGACTTCTTTCATGATGGCTTGACTTTGTGATGAGATGATGAGGTTGGTGGAGTGTGGGTTTGTGTTTGTGATCATTTTCTTTCATGATAACCTTTTTCTCTCTCCTTGATTATTGGCTCACACTCATTCCTTTGATCAAGACACTCTCTCCTCTCATTCTCGCCAAGCTTGGCCGGCCACATTGGATAGGGGCTGTCCAAATTTCTCATGTGGGTTTTTTTGCTCTTTTGCTTTTGTAAAAATCCCACAAGTTCCATCTCCATTAGCTTGTATCATTCCTCCACCAAAAGGGCAACTCCATAACCCCAAATGAGACATGGCCTTCTACACGTATTCTACAGCAACTCTTGGGCACGTCGACTCGCTAGCTTTGTGTCCGAGTTGCCTTGGTATAGAGGTGGGAGCCCGTAAAAGAAGCCGGCGACGTGGTGCCCTTCCGGCGACGAGATGGAGACCGGAGATTCCGCGGGGAGATCGGGACGACGACGAGAAGACCGGAGGACTCGGATCACTCGGTATATCTCTCTATCCTTCTCTTGTTAGCTAGGACTAGTTTAATGGCACGATCCGGGTTTTTAGTGCGCGGTGGTGCCGGTTCAAAAAGTTAAAGTAAATCATCGCTTCCGCATTCCGACGTCGGATTGACGGCCGGGGCGCCGCCGTGCACTTACACTGGTATCAGAGCCTCGCCATTAACCTAGTCTAGCTTTGTCTAATGTGTTTACACTTTCGATCGAACAAAATTCCAAAAACCCGCGTTTTCTTTGCATCAGTTTTCTGTCGATTTTTTTCTGGCTCGAAATTTTTTTCAGTATGTTGCAGAATGATGTACAGTGAATTCTAAGAACACTGCAAAATTTTGGTAACCTGATCCTTCCATAGGACCGCGGAACCGCGGCCATAACCCCTCTTTGGCCGCGGTTCCGCCGCAGTGTGTTAGCTTCATTTAACCAATTTTTTGCAGTGGGCTTTTGGGCTGAAAATAGGGGTTTTGGTATACTTTGTTTGGGCCCAGAATTTCTTTATGTGCTACAGTAATGCTTGGGGCCCATTTGGTAAATTTTGATCAATCGGAAAATTTTAAACACGTTAGTTCACAGTATTTACATTATATCTGCGACCGTGAATGTCACTTGATCGGTAAATCCTGTCTAACTGCTATAGCCCGGTTAGACGGATTTGCGAACGTGACATTCACGTTGATGTTCTGTGATTGTGCTGTGATGTTGCGAATTGGTCGTGGGGGATAGCCTGGATGCAATGCTAGTACAATTTTGTTGTATTATGTACATTTGATATTGCGGGGCGAGCGTCCGACATGTGGACTGCCGTCACTGCCTGTTTGTATTATTCTTTTGGGGCACGACCAGGTTGCGGTCGATGTACCCGTTGTACGTATATTTTACTTTCTGTACTAGGATTACCCCGCGGAAGGGTGCACGGATAGCCGGGTTCTAGAGGGCAACGAGCCCGCATCTCATGGCATTGAGACGGAGGGGGCTTCACTCTAGAATTGGCGGGCTATTCGCCGCACTCGTAGGGGGTACAGGTTGACCCAGGAGGGGTGCCCAAGTTACCGGATTCCGTGAAGTGCTGGGTGGTCCATTCACGTTGCTGAAGGGGGCTGCCTCGCTTCGGGTTTTGGCGGGTAACTTGCCACGCCCGTACGGGTCTAGGATTTCATTGCACAGGCTATCCACACGACGATGGGAACGTCGGGTTTCAGTAGCGGCTCTGTGAAACACGAGGATCCCAGATATCTGTATTGTTCTGTGATGCTGTACATTTCTGTGATGTTGCATTTTATCACGCCTTGAGCGAAAATTATATATTATATATATACTAGTAGATGTATATGTTTTGCATCCGCGCTAGTCCAGTCCCCGCTCTGTCGTTAGTTAGCTAACCTAACGGGTAATGACGGGACCCAGTGGTGAATGCGGATGGTATATACGTACATCAGTATATTTTCGTTCTTTGTGGTGTGATCAATTGATGGGACTGCGTTGATTCGGATCTAACGCAAGTTAAAAACAAACCTAATATGATGTTGTTGGAACATTTTTCAAAGAGCTGTTATTTGCAAGGACGTTCACTTTTGTTTTGCACAGTGGTATTCAGTTGGAATATCCTGCTCCTTAGTCGACGAGGCAAGGGCCGAGATCCCTTCACCGGGAGTGACCCCTTGGACAAAAGTTTGCATCAGGGCAATAACTTCACTATAGCCGATTACTTTTGCTTTGCATCGTGGTATTCAGTTGGAATATCCTGCACCTCATTCTACGGGGAAAGCCGAGATCCCTTCACCGGGAGTGACCTTTTTAGCAAAGGTTTTCGTCACTATATTTTTAAAAGCTATTCGGTTCCTTCAACGATATCAAGTTCATTACGTTAAAGGTTTTCGCCAGAAACCATTCGTAGCCCTCCATCATTTCAGTTAAATATTCGGTAGTATTCAAGCTATGTATTTTGACCTCACGCCAAGGCATAGTGATTGGTAGCTGCCGGATATTTAGCTGTTGCATATAGATGCGTTGGTTTGGGACAGTCGTACTACTATTTTGGCCTACGTCAAGGGTATATATGGGTGGGTTCAAATTAACCTGGACAATGATGGGTAGAACTTGACATGTGACTTATGATATTTTGATCTCACGCCAAGGTCATAAGAGCATGAGGCAAAAAATCACATCGGGAGTTTCAAAAGAAACTGAAACTTGCCAGATATGCGCATACCTTCTGGAGTATGATAGCGTGAGCGGAGTCCGTCACGTTATCATGCGGTGATAGTTGGATCCCGATTCCCACTGATGAGTTGGTTTACTCCTCGGGACATCCCGACTAATTCTTTTTTCAGGTTTGGAGGAGAATTTGATGGTACAGTGGGAGGTTTCCAGATTAGATAAACTGGTAACCATTCTGATCTAGGTTAGAGTGCACGCTGAGTGTTTCTTTTCTCTCTCTTTGGCAGCGACCATTGACCCGACCCTAAGACTATGACTCAGTGACCAAGTTAACCGAACCTTCTTAAACACTGGTTTTTGGATGGTCAGAGTTGCACACCTCATTGCCACTCCTACTTTTACCCTTTTCTCCAGGACACCCCGTATTATTACGAACGTCCACTTCCATTGGACAAAACAATCGTATGGTTATATACGAACTCGAAGGAATTTATTCGAGGATGGTTTCCGGTTCTGGAGAAAACGGATAGGATTATTCAGTTGTCTTTTCCTTTTACCTTCTCTCAAATTGTGAGTACTCCTTGGTTTAGGAGATAGTACACCTATTACGCAAATTGGATAGTCTTCTTCCAAACCTTAGGCTGGTGTCGACCGGTAGGGAATGAAGAAAACCAATTAGCATAACGAAGGTGTACAGAAGGTATTAAGTAAAGACATATCAAGGGATTAGTAAGAGGGCAAAGTAAATTGCGACTGCTATTCACGACCAAACCAAGTATTTCATTACCACTCCCACTTCACCTTTGTATTTCTCCAGGACACTCCGTATCACTACGAAGATCCACAGTTTATTGGATACTCCATCGTATGGTTATATACGAACTCGAAAGGAATTTGTTCCAGTTCGAGAATGGATTCTGGTTCAGGAGAAATAGGAATAAGGTTTATTCAGGTGTCTTTTATCTTCACCTTCTCTCGCATTGCGAGTGTTCCTAGGATTGGGACAGTACATCCATTATGCTTATTGGATAGTCTTCTTCCAAACCATAGGCTGGTGCTGAACGGCAGGGAAGGAAAAAAACCATTTGGCCTAAAGGGGTGTGCAGAAGGTAATGACTAAAGACATAGAAAGGGATTTGGAAAGATGACAAAGAAATATACGATTACAGTTGTGAATCTGGATAATGGAAGAGGCGTTACTAGGAATACCAGGATACCCCATCGAAACATTTTTAATGTTTCAGTTTCACTGTTTACTGTTAAAAGAAAACTGATTTCCCAATTAGACACTTGCTCCAGGGTATGTATTTATCAGGTATGAATCTCACATCTGTATGGTTTTACAGATGATGAGTGGGAGTAACTTGTTGGGAATTAGATGATCATCCTCATTATATCGGAATTCGTTGTAATTGGTGATATTTGAGAAAGTCATCTGGGTTGTTTGCCGGACGGCGAATATTTGGTTTTGAATATCCGTTATAATGCACAAATTTCAAATTGATATATCTGTACGTCTATTTTTATAGAGTGAGATATACCTTTTTGAAATTATGTCAATGACATTTACCTATATCAGTTGATGGTTAGGTAAGGAGCATTAAACAGCGGTGTAATTCTTCTTAACCATAAGTACAGTTTTCAACCTACAACACACAGGGAGTGAGTTTTTAGACTCAAGGGACTTGTACAGAGTATTGTATGTTGTCCAGCGTCCATGAGGACAGAGGGGATGGTCCTCGTACTATATTCAGTTTACTTCTCTAGTTCTTAGACAGGTGTTTCGTAGAAACACAGGGTCCAAGTTTTGAGAAGTTATAGGTATATGAATAAAGTAGAGAACCAGGTGATGCAAGTATCGGGATTCTTCAAGGTAATAGAAGATGTAGATACTTGTGTATGGTATTCAGTTGATAGTAATGATTAAGAGAACTTGCTTCTCTTTCAGGTTACTCATAATTGGAAGCACTCCTAAGTCGAGTAACGCTGATCGGCCTCCTTCCATTTAGTTGACATGCACTGGAGACAGCTACATGATTTGAATCTGGTTCAATTAAATAAGTGCCTCTGTTTCTGTATTGGATATAGAACAGTTCATATCTTAACATTGTTAATGTACGGGGAGTTGTTTGGCATATGCTTAAAACCAGACTCTGGATAACTCAAGGCTCGTTTCTGTAATGGCTGTTTGTGGGTTGACCCAGGCTATGACGAGAGTTGACTTTCTACCATCTGGAAGATCAATAGTGATATTGTTCTTGACTCGCCACAGTTTTAATAAAATGGATTTTTTCAGAAAACAGTAGTGGGAATATGGTAGAACTGGAAGCGATTCCAGAACCGCAAACGATTACTGAAAATTTGATAAGAACCTAAAGATTCAATCTGGATTGACATTCCATTGGCCACTCAGCAGATACGGTGGGTAACTTCAGGCACCCGAGAGGTACTCCGGTAGCCTTAAGGACGGTGACAGAAAAGTTCTTGTTTACCCAGACTTGCCATTGCTGTTGTTCCAGACTGTGAGTCCCGGCGGGAGGATGAGTATAGCGTCGTTCTAAACTAGCTTTAGAAGTGTACGTGTATATGACTCTGCCAGAGGGTTGTCGTAGTCAGTGGGAGCAGCAGAAGTATTGGTGGACAAGTGGCTTATGTCTATTTATAGACTAAAGCAGATGTAGCGGAGATAGATAATCTATTTCTGATGTGACAGTCATAGGTTTGACTTCATCAGAATATGGGATGGATCTGTTAAGAAGGTAGTAGGGTGTGATGCCCTGGTATTTGGATGACATACACAGAGTAGGAAGTGATATTCCTACACTACGATCGGTTATACTTTGGTCGTCACACAGTGGTTTCTCCAGATGGGACTTGGATATTATATTAGACATACTGGTTACTAGATCTATGGTTTTAGATCTAGATTTGGGTAGTTTCCCAATTAAGGGTACTTAGACAACATTCTAAGAGTATTTAGAATGGACGACTCCTGGCACGGTAGTGTACCTGCAGGTGATGGAGTCACCCTCTCTAAAGGTGTCTTACAGACTAAAGGGGAGAGGGATGTGCATGATTGGCAGATCACTTGCTTAGGCAATTGAGTCAATCATGAGATGTCAAGTACCACACCAGATGTTCTTGCAGTAGATGCAATAAGTTGATATTGATCCAATCCTGGAGAAACAGTCGGAAGCAGTTTTAGAACATAAGTGGATGTTCTAGGGATATGATAACGACAGCCTTGTTCAGGAGACAGTTATCATTCCAGGCTTCCAAGGTGACCTGGACGACAGGATGGCCGTCAGAGTTATAGTTTTCCTTCTGACGAGGGGCAGTATTTTGGACAGGTGGTCCAAGGAAATACTGAGGGAAGGATGGCGCAGGATACTGAATAAGTTCAGTTGACGATACAGTCTAAGAAGTTTGGATTTGGAGCTCATTTATGAGCTAGGTCCCATCAGACATCCAAACACATTCTAAGACAGGTATTGCTCATTTCGGGAGATGGCTTTCTCCGCGAATTTGAGATATAGAGAGACATAGAAAGAAACATCAAAGCGGATCCACTCACTGAGGCTATTCCTCGAACGCAATAGTTTCGCAAACGAGCTTTGTGAGACTGACTAGTAGGGGAGTTGGGTGTTCGGTATCACACGGGCTGTGAGTATGCGACATTGCAATAATTAGCCTTGAGGGCAAGTGGGAGATTGTTGGAGATAGTGCCCTCAGAGTCAATTATTGGATCACAGGCACGTGATTGCAATGATTGAGGGAGGACCTATCCCAGTAGGACAGTCTTACTCAAGATGATAGTATGCTATCTGGTTTATCTTTATCATCGTGTACTGCTTTAGGTGACATGACATGTCACTATTACACGTTGGTAGAGCCCCTGGGATTCTTGCTTGACTGCCAGCAGTATGAGAGCGATTATATACGTGAGAGCTGGTAGTCTATAAGCACATCCTTAAAAGGTCCCTAGTCGTGGGAGTTTCGAGACAGAGCATCGATACTCCAGAGTAGACTAGTGTATACAGTCGAGACCCCGACGAGGGGCGGTGGCCGGTCTCACAAGCCACTGGTGTCAGTTGGTTCACCTAAAATGTATACAGGTGCTCATTAGGTTATGAGTACACCGAACAGGACTCGCCGAGAACATGCTAGTTGGTCTTATACCTGACGTCAGATAGCAGTTCCCTGGTGATATGTGTATAGGTTAGTTCATCGACCTGAGGATCGTCATTTGTCTCGTGTGAGTTTCCACTGTACTTTGATTACTACCCTACCACGCTCAAAGGAGACGTGCAAACAGATTTTAGTTGGGTACAGTCCCGAGCCACATGGAGGCAGTGGACGGATCTTCAGGGGTTCGTCTCTCCCGGTATTGGGGGTGAGGTCGCGCTGTGTTTAGGAGAGCCATTACACGAAGTCCTTGGCCAAGGCAGGAGATTTACTGGTAGGTATTCCAGTAGTATCTCAGGGTGTTCTGGGCTACACTCCGACACGACTTGTACCGCTTTTGGGGGTCTGATTTTTACCAACCCCTAGGCCCGCCATGCGATGCTCATAGACGAACGGACCGGACTGTTCGGATATTGTCACTGACAGGCTCAGTAGGGTGTCAGGATGAGTTCGCTCATCGACGTCCCTTTTGGTCAATAGCTGGTAGCCCGTCACGTATGGCTAATACCTCTGACGTGCTAGTGGTTAAATCCACAACCATAGTATTGACGAGTCTTTAGAGTCCCCAAATTCAGTTGCTCAAGTTTTCGGGCGAAACGCTGTAGAGGCCGTATGGAGATATGGCAGGGTTCGATCAGATACGTGCGGTATTGCACGGATCAGGATCGGACGGTTAATACTAGCGGGCTTTGGTTTAAGCCGGATCCTAGTATTGTACAGTGTAGATTTTGTCTCATTGCATTTGTATTCGGTCGGAATACAAATGCGGGTGTGTATACACAGTTGCGGGGTTTTCCTGTAATTTATTACGGGACCAGTTTTATGGAGTTGCCAGTTTGCTTTCCGTTTCGGCCATATTTCTTTGTATCTTTTATTGGTCTAAGATTGGTGGAGGAGGGCTTATCTGCATTTGTGCAAATAAGCATTTGTGGAGGGTGTTCTTCGCATATTGTTGGATCATGATGGTTGCACCATCCCTTGACCATTTGACTTCTTCTTTCATGATGGCTTGACTTTGTGATGAGATGATGAGGTTGGTGGAGTGTGGGTTTGTGTTTGTGATCATTTTCTTTCATGATAACCTTTTTCTCTCTCCTTGATTATTGGCTCACACTCATTCCTTGATCAAGACACTCTCTCCTCTCATTCTCTCCAAGCTTGGCCGGCCACATTGGATAGGGGCTGTCCAAATTTCTCATGTGGTTTTTTTTGCTCTTTTGCTTTTGTAAAAATCCCACAAGTTCCATCTCCATTAGCTTGTATCATTCCTCCACCAAAAGGGCAACTCTATAACCCCAAATGAGACATGGCCTTCTACACGTATTCTACAGCAACTCTTGGGCACGTCGACTCGCCAGCTTCGTGCCCGAGTTGCCTCGGTATAGAGGTGGGAGCCCGTAAAAGAAGCCGGCGACATGGTGCCCTTCCGGCGACGAGGTGGAGACCGGAGATTCCGCGGGGAGATCGGGACGACGACGAGAAGACCGGAGGACTCAGATCACTCGGTATATCTCTCTACCCTTCTCTTGTTAGCTAGGACTAGTTTAATGGCACGATCCGGGTTTTTAGTGCGCGGTGGTGCCGGTTCAAAAAGTTAAAGTAAATCATCGCTTCCGCATTCCGGCGTCGGATTGACGGCCGGGGCGCCGCCGTGCACTTACAATTTCTTAAAAACAAACTGGAAGTGTGCCGTTTCTGATCACAAAATATAGTCAGCTAGCTAATCTAATATGAAAAATTGAAAATCCATTCATTGTAGATGAACAAATTGCGAGAATTCTTATTTCATTTTCTTAGGTTTGTGCTAGTTAATGTTCAAAAGATATCTAGATTCTATTGTAAGAAATTTGGCCATGTAAATAGTTAGAAGTTGTGACTATACTACAAAAATGCTTATCCTTGAGGTTGTTTCATGAACAACACCTTGGTTAAACAAATGTCTCCTTGTACAATATTTCTCATAAAAGTTCTAAACTGCAACTCTTCAACAACTGACAGAATTTATGAAAAGGTGTTCATTGTAATAAGTATCAAAATCTCATTACTCTAATGCTCAGATTTTATGAAGGAGAAGATTATCGTTAGTGGCAATATATAAATTTATAATACAGTATGTAGCACAAACATTTCCATCATGAAGCCATACCACATGTCGGACATGGACTGCTTGGACACCTAATGGCACCGTGCCAGACACTTCTCGCACTTGTATTAATTTTTATAAAATATTTTATGATTTCAAATGTCTCACTTTTATAAAATATTTGTAATTTCAGACATTCCAAACCTCTAAGACCCCTTCAAATAACTTTCTGTGCTCTTCGCTGCAGTTCATACACACGGTCATCATTTATGTAGGACTATATTCATGAGGAAGAACATTTTCTTGGCTTGAATATTATCAGGACAGCACTTGATGCATATTTATGGTATGAAGAAATAATGACAAATAATGAGGAGTACCGCTCCTTCAGAAACAAACAAAAATATAATGATAATTTGATCCTTGATATATGAGCCGATCAAATAGTCCAAGCTGCCTAGACTCTCATAAATACTCCAAACAGCTAAATGATTTAAGACAACCGGCGAATCAGAAGGCCAATTTTTTTTTAGAACCATGTGAAACAGAGTAGTTGACTAGCCAATCTGGGAAAGATTATTTTCTCCAAGGGTGTGGATAACTTCCCAATTAATTGGCTTTAAAAGATATGATTGATCTTATGTTTGTATTTTCAGTTCAAAGATATATCGTTATTTATAGCAGCAACAACCAAGAGTGAAGACGTGCTTTGGTAACAAAGATCATAAGAACAGAGATGCATATAAATTCAGAAGTTTAACCATATTAGCATAACCTTCAATAGAAGAAGCAAGATACATTACGGTTAGTTATATGAAAGTTAAAAGGTCGAGGTATAGTCCTTGTACAAATGTATAAAATCGTTTGATATGTTAATTTTGAATATTTATGCAACTTTATTTACCACATTATTATAATTGTGGCATGTAGATGCCTATTTGTGCATTTATTTGTGTATCTCTCTAATTTATGTAATTATTATTTATTCTTAGAATTATTTATACTATTGTTCTATATAATCATCAGACAAATTATGTGGCTGTGTCCATGTGCTCTATTCTAAGAAATTGCCATTCCCTCGTTCCCTTGTCCTGTTGTCTTTGTGTCATATGTCCATGTCTATGCTTCGTAGACTGTGGCCATCAACACTGGCTGACACTGACTGAATTATGAAAACTTATACATATAATCATACGTATCAAACTATGGTCATTCTAAATTTCTAATGCCTAGGTTCAGAAAGAAAAGAAGTACAAAGGTGCTGTTGGTGGCGTTATATAAAGTTGAAGATGATGCTAGTTATCTCATTCCGAAATAAAGGGATAAACAATTGTTTATAAATCTCATTGGAATTCATAGCATGCTAACTGTATTTTTTCCCCAACATTTTTTAACAATAAAAGCTGTACATGGTGGTGGTTTTCTTTGTCAGGACTTTTGTCCAGTACATACCAACCGATTTCTTGATTGATCCACTCCTTTGCACTTTCTGGTTAGAGGATCTTATTACGTGTGAGATACTACTCGATATGTTAATTTAGTCTGCTTGGCCATGTTCGCAGAGGGGCGAGAACTGGTAAGGATATTGCTGTCTGCTGGCGCCGATCCAACAACTCAAGACGAACAGCACTGCCGAACAGCACTTCATATAGCAGCAATGGTTAATGACGCAGAGTTGATGAAGGTAATCATACATCCTTATTAACATACCAAAATATCTGTGATTTTTTATCTTTTGATTCAAAGCAAACAACTGACGAGAAAGCCAATGCGGGATTCTAAGCTCCTCTGATTCAAATTGCATGTTGTCGTTCTCTGGCTTTTTTTTGAGCAGATTATTCTTGAAGCTGGAGTTGATGTTGATGTAAGAAATGCTCAAAATACGACTCCTCTACACGTTGCATTGAACAGGGGGGCAAATTTATGTGTTGGTTTGCTCTTATCTGCAGGAGCAAACTGTAATTTGCAGGTAAAAAACTCGCCTACTATGACAACCTTTATGTTTATATTATTTGCATAATTTATATTTTTCAATGATGCCTCAGGTATCCATGCAATTCTTCACGTAGTGCAGGATAAAAATGTCGATCCGAATATCACTGACTTGTAATTTCATATAGAAAGAAGTTGATACTCCATCTGGTATGATGTCCATCCAAGCTTTAGGTGTCAATCTTGCAGTCTCTACTAAACAAAGACATTTCTGTTCTTTCTTAAGGTGTTCGTATTCAGGATATCTAAAAAATTCCATTGCCAGTTTACTAGTAATTCCTCTACGGCACTATGTCCTTGTCATATTGTGCAGTCTTGACAGGCCATGATGTTTCTAGCTGGGTGCAGTAAGCTTACCCTTAAAGATTGCTGGGTCCAATCTTTTTAACATAAAGAAATATCAATAAAGGAGGAAACTGGTTAATGGGAAAAGGGTGCCCTTCTTGCGGTTTTTTTTATAAATTTTTTTTGGGTGGGGTGTGTGTGTGTGTGTGTTGAGGTTCTACAGCTTGGTAGTGGACTATAAAGTTCTACATTTGGCTGTAGTCAAATACATAGCTAATACTGGTTTTTTGGAAACTTGTCCGGTTTAGTCATTTTAGCCGGCTGAAATACTATACAAGGAAAAATACTTTGAAGGAATTAGCCTAAATCTGGCCTTTAAACTTCTGCTGGGATTTTCTATTCTGATATTGAGAAGTCGCTTTAAAGATTGGAGTCCTGTTTTATATGGTCCAGAACAAAATTTTGTTTAGGGCTCAAGGATTGATACAGCATACAGATCTTGCTCATGATTCACAAACTTTTAATCATATTAGCAGCGATTCAACAAAGCATGGTTTTCACGCTCAGTCCAGTTCACTCCCTTGGCACCCTTGATCCTGGATTATCCAGAGGGGCTTATCCAATCTGCAATTCATGGTGGTATTCAGACAAATGATTTAATCTTTAATTCACCAATCCTATGAGTATTGTCTTGTCTTTCACATTTCTGGTACAAATCTAGTTGGGTGTGTGGTTCTTGTAGGTAGATAACAGCAGGACACAACTTATTTCTTCTATGAAATGAATACATGCAGAATTTTATAGCGGATTCTCTCAGTATTATCAATTAGAAACTGCACCACGTAGGCGCAATGTTAAAGCTAATGCATTTACAGTGACGCTAATTGAGAAAACTGAATGAATTTAATCAGGAAGATCTCAGAGACTTGGAATGTTGGAACGTGCATTCTAGTGCATACTATTAGTGTAAATAGCTTTGAGAAAATGGGGATAAACTTTGAATCCTCACTAGATTTGTTTGACCTGGGGGTGGAAAGAGGCAGCGAATCACTGAATTCCATGAACCTGAAAGCAAGAACAAATACAATAGGAGTTGCCAGAAATTCTTCTCAGGATCCTCCTTGGATGCTCAAGTTAGAATGTCGTGAAGATCAATGGAGATTTTTACGGTTAAAGACTGCATTCCGTTCTTAGGGCTTACCGTCGACTTGTATTACTTTGCATGGGAGGGGTAAATCAGTCCTCGGGAGATTTAATTACTTAGTCTCACATATCTTCATGAAGATTCAGATTATTTGTTTTACTATAATTTAGATATATTGACATAATTAAAAGATAAGCTACAATTTAAGATATGGTGACATAATTAAAAAATAAGCTAGTTAATTATAAGTTCATAACTCAGAACCGACCCCGGGCCGACTACTAATACAAACTCTTCAAGATCAAGTCATTCAACCAATTGAGCTCCAGGCTCGTCCTATGAACCTATATCAGAAATCATCAAAGCAAATTTCTTTCGTTAACAGTGCTAGTCCAAAGGTCACGCAGTAGTGGTAATTTCAGGTTGCTGATCGGTATATAACATAAAACTTGGTAGTTGTCTATGTTAGGAATATATATGCCCTAGAGACCATTATTGTATGATATAGTGGATGCTTGGACATTTATATAGAGGACTTTCTTGCTCGACATGATAATATGCTATCTGGTTGCTGTTTATCTTAACATGTACACTTTATATTATTATACCGTCTCTCTGATATATATGTTGATAAAGCTATTAGGATGTGGACTTGACTTCCAAGACTATGATACAGATCATACTAGTGGGGCCTGGATAGTCCACAAGCAGATCCTTTAATTGTTCCTAATCGAGGGGATATCAAGACAGGACATCGATATTCTAGAATAGACTAGTGTGTACGTTTCTTGACCCTGTATGGGGTGATGGTTGATCCCATAACTATTGGTGTTTGACATCAAAGATTGTGCACATGTGCTCATTAGAGAATGGGTATACCGAACATGACTCGCCGAGAACTCCTAGATGGGACCATACCTATCGTCAGATAGCAGTTCTCTGGTGATACTGTTACAGGTTAGTCTGTAGACCCGAGATCGTCAGAGTCTTGTGTGGTTTCCACTGTGCTTTGATTTCCTCCTTACCACGGCTCAAAGAAATCATGCAAACAGGTGGATTTTGGGTATAGTGCCGAGTAACATGGAGGCAGTGAGCGATGAGAGGGGTTTCGTCTCTCCCGGTATTGGGAGTTGATGTTGCGCTATGCTCAATTGGCTATAACAGTAAGTTCCTGGCCATGGCTGATGAGATTTACTAGCAAGTGTTATCAGTAGTTTCTCGAACCGTTATGAGCTATACATCGACATGACCTATCAAGTTACTGGGGTCTGACGATTCCACCCCTAGACTTGATATGCGATATATCAGACGACAAGACCGGACTGTACGGTAAGTGATACTTATAGGCTTCATGGGAGTTTTGACAAACTTGCTTGTTGATCTTCTAATCGCTCAATACCTGAATAGCCGTTGTGTCCAGCTAGTTTTGCTGACGGCTTGTGGGTAACTGATGTGATCATTATCTACTGCTGGCGTATTGACGAGTCTTTAGAGTTCCATATAGAGGTTTCCTAGTTCAAGCGAAACGAAGTATGGCACATACGTTGATGTGCGGGGGGCCTAATTAAATACGAGTATGTGATACCGTATTCTAATCTGGCGATTATTTGATATCGGTTAGGTTATATGTGATATAACCGGATTATTGAATTACGTGTTGATTTGATAATGTAATATACAGATAAATGATATTAGTCGGTTATATGTGATATAACCGGATTACTGAATCAAGTGTTGATTTGATAATGTAATATACAGATAAATGATATTAGTCGGTTATATGTGATATAATTATAATATAATATAATATATATTTATATTTGATATAATTATATATTAACTAATATTATTGCTCACTAATTATTTTCTACTCTTAATATATAAATGATATATGTATATATATGATATATGTATATATATATATGATATATGTATATATATACATATATATATATACATATATATATTATGTAGCATGGATGGATTTTCTATTTTTTGGAAAATAGAAAAAGAGATGGAAAATGGGGACACTTTTGAGGAATGGATGAAGCATGGCTTTGTTCATTATTTTATTCATTTGTTTGCACTATTGAAGCATGGTTCAATACATGTATTGTGATATATTATTTGCTTCAATGAGAGAGAAAAGAGGTTAAGCCATTCTACACTTCATTTTGTGCTTGAACTCATTTTTCTCTCTAGCTCTCTCCATCTTCCTCCTCCAAGCCCTACCCCTCATATGTGATGTGAATCATAGAGTTTTGGATAAATCCTAAGTGAGCTTAGAACCCCTACTTCACCATTCTACACTTGATTAGCACTTGAATTTAGGGTGTTTTATTCACTAAAGAAAGATTAGTGAAGAGGTAGCTTGTATTAGAGAAGTTTCTGGTGGATCATCTTCGACACGAAGATCGTGTAGGAAGCTCGATCCTTCTTCAAGTGGAGCCTAGTGGAGTTGTAGGGACTACAACCCGGAGTTTTAGAAGTGAAGGACACGATCTACAAAGGTTGTAATATCTTTCATTTAGTATGGTTCTTTATATATATCATCATATAAATCCTAATTATCTAGTTAGGTTCTATGTAAGTGTTGCTTAGCATCAAGAAAATTTGAAAATTACATGCTTGATGTCGGTTTTAACCTCATGGTGGTGCTAGGGTACACTTTCATGGTTTCAGAGTCAAGCTAGAATATTATAGAATATTAGGGAAAGTCTTTACGACGTTAAAGTGTTCGATCGAATTTTCGAAGCCGGTTTTTGACAAGTTTCTGTCTATTTTTCAAAAGTTGAAATTTTCGACATTAAAAATATGCAGAAAATTGTGCAGGATATTTAATGGAGCCCCAAGAAGTTCGAGACCCTAATACCAACAAAGCGCCGCGGAACCGCGGCCTAAACCTTATTTTGGCCGCGGTTCCGCCGCATGTTTGTGGTATTTTATGTTTGTTCTTGTGTTGCTCCATTGACATATTTGGCATTTTTGGATGTTTTTACTGGGGTTCAAGTTGAGCTCTCTGTGATTTCTGGGTGTTTGATAAATCGATCGAAATGTTTAACGTCGTCAAGATTATGATATATGATACAATATTTGGAATCCACAATAATTAGTTTTATGAAAATTAGTTAGTATTTTATAAATTTAGCATTTTATTCTCGGTTGATCGATTGCCACGGAGTTTCGATTTGGATCAAAACTCCGTCGCAATCGCGTATAGTACGAGAACACGACAGTCGGGGATCTTGTTGAATTATCCGACTGTTTATTGAAAAGAATTTTCAGTTTGAGACTAAAATGCAAGGTTTATAGGGTTAGGCATGAAATTCAGAATATGAGATATTCCGGGTATATGATGTCTAAGGAATTTGCGGATTCTAATTATTGTAGTTTTTCATTTCTTTTCTGCGACCGTAAGCGTAATATGTGGTGTATCACTGATCTCGTTGCTATATATGTCAACGGAATTCAGGATACATATATTTAATTACGTTGATGACATATGATATTATGTGTTGCTGTGATATGCTGTATTGGATCGTCCTGATTGAATAGCCGGGTTTTTTTTACGTGAGATGAGAGTTTTTGTATTTTCATTCATGTAAAAGTTGTATGTAACATTCTTTTATTGGGACACTTCCGGATTGAGGATGTCACTATTGATGTATATTATTTACTTTTCCGCATTAGGATAGACCCAAGGTGGGGAGCACAAGTAACCGGGTTCTAGTCCAGTAGGAGACCATATCGAGAAGTTGATGTAGGGTGTTTTTCGTCACCCATTGAGATGGGAATACACGCGCGTTTGTCAGGCGTACTACAGATTCCCCTTGCCTAAGGTAGGCCGAGGTTTATTGATCGTTGGGATCCGAATCTTCGGCAGCCGCGGACTAAGCTGTCGTTAATTACCCCTCGCCTTTGGAGCGAGGGAACTTCCGATTAACGGGTTAAACTGGTCATGCGAACTCAATGTGCAGTGGTGTGCGTGTTTTGTGTTTTGGAGGGGTTTTGGATATATCGGGGGCCCCAGAGTTTTACGGGGTCTCGCTACCTGGATAGCGGGCTGGGGGTCAAGGGGGCTAGCAGCCCCTTTCGGGGTGCGGGGCAGCGCCCCGTTAGAAATTTTTTCTAACATGGACAGTGTCATGGAGAATGCGTGTGTAAAAAAGGGGGGAAGCGTCTTAAAGACGCGTGCGTAGCACATGGGCGCATGGTGCACGGGGTCATGTGCCGCGCACATGGGCATTTTAGTGCCCGGGGTCACGTGCGCGAACGTGACCGGTGGGCGTCTTGGCGTCCGGGGTCACGTGGGCGAACGTGACCGGTGGGCGCCTTGGCGCCCCGGGGTCACGTGGCGCACACGTGACCGTGGGAAACACCCGCGGGAAGGGGCCTAGCCCCCAGGTTGGGGAGTTGAACTCCCAAAGGGATTTCTGGAGTTAAACTCCTAACACGTACTAATTTATGGAGTTAAAACTCTAACGGATCTAGAAAGGAGTTAAACTCCTAGGAATCTTTGGCTCTTCTTTTGAGCCTTGGATCTGTCTGAAGTTAGATTTTTGGAGATGTCTCTTTTTTCCTTCTTTCGAATGGCGGGATCTTGGAGAAAAAGGGGGTGAGACTTAAAAGTCTCCCCTTTTCGAGATCTGACTGGAGATTCGAGCTTCTCTTCGTTGGTTTTGTGGTGAAAAACTATTTATTTTTGAGAAAGGAAAAGTTAAACTCTTGATTTAATTCAAAAGAAGGGAGATGGTTTTGGACCCTTGAGAAATGGGAAGGAGACACAAACCCTAGTTTTTGAGGGGAATGAAAAGCCTATGCTTTATTCATCATCATGTTGCCTTATATAGGCTTACACATTTACATATAGCCCTTTAGGCTTTATAAAATGGCATTTTGCCTATCCCATGGCTCATGTGCTTATTTCTTTTGCACATAAGCCATGGGCTTACAAAAAATTGGCTTTATGCCCATTTTGCATACATTCATGCACAAAAAATTACATCAAAATTATTTGTTACATGATTTTTATTTTGGCATGGGGAGGGCCGGTCGCTTCATGTTCGGGCTCGACTCGGGCATGAGCCCATTTGATCTGGGCTTGGGCCTACCTGCTTGGGGTTGACCTTGACTTCGACTTGGTCAACCGGGGTGCAAATTTTGATCCCAACAGTTGAGACAAGGTCTTCTAACTCTAGAATTGGCAGGGTTGCTTGCCGTGCTCGTAGGGGTTTATGGATGTGGGTTTGGCTACTCATCACGACCGTGGAATCCGTGTTTTCATTACTGGTTTAATTTAAGACACGGACCTTCTAGTATATCCAATATTTCATATGTTGATTTCTGCTGCTTGTGTTCTGTGATGTGATCATATAACTGCGTAAGACGAATGCTATATATATAATAAACGTTGCTTATGTTTTACATCCGCGCTAGTCCAGCCCTAGCTCTGCCGTTAGTTAAGTAACCTAACGGTGACGGGGCCATGTGGCGAATGCGGATGGCATAAGCGTACGTTCTATTTTCGTTTCTTTTCTGTGATGTTTGGGGAAACATAAATGATGGGACTTCATTAATGAGATTAATGGAAAGAAAAGAAACTTAAAGATGTAGAATCAAAATTTTTAAAAAGGCAGCTCTAGTTCTTTGCTTTACATAGTGGTATTTCTTGATGAATATCCATCACCTCATTCGATGATGGAAGTGTCGAGATCGCTTTACCGGGAGTGACCTCTTTAGCAAACTAGCAAATGCTACAACCCACTCGGTTTTGTTTTGATAGCTTCTCTGGTTCTTGCTTTGCATAGTGGTATTCCTTGATGAATATCCAGCACCTCATTCGATGAGAAAAGAGCCGAGATCCCTTCATCGGGAGTGACCTCTTTAGCAAAACTAGCAAATGCTACAAAATCACTCCTTTTCAAAACACTTGATTTCACAACGATATCAAGTTCATTACGTTAAAGGTTTTCATCAAAACTAGTCGTAGCCCTCCGTCATTTCAGATAAGTGCTATTTAGTATTCGTGCTGTATTTGTTGACCTCTGTCAAGGCGCAGTAGCTGATTAGTGCTTATCTACTGTATATGATGCGATTGGATTAGAGTGGTCATACGGCCTTGTTGACCTCCGTCAAGGGTCGTGCAGGTGGGTTTAATTCAATCATGAAATGACGGGTTGAACTTGACTAGCGGTCTATGGTTTGTTGACCTTCGTCAAGGTCATAGGTCGTTAGGGGTAAAAACAGATATTGGAAATTTCAAGTGTTTAAATTTGCAATGAGATTCCATATCTTCTATAAGATAGTTGGATCCCGATACCCACTGCGAATAAGACTTACTCTTGTGAGAGTTTTTCACTTTACAATTAGCTGATCCAGTAGGTGTCTAAGAAAGGTGTTAACGGGGTTATGCCCTTGCGAAAACGAGGATAATTAATTAGTTTCATGCGAAAGCATAGGGAGACTCTTTCGAAGTACTAATACCTGGCGTATTGACCGATTGACGAACTTGTAGGGTGTAATTAATCCCGGCTAATATTACCTTTTATAGTTTGAAGGAAGATTAGATAAAAACAGTAGGAGTCATCTTGATTAGATAAGATAATAACTAATCTAATCTTGCAAAGAGTGCATGCTAAATCGTTTCCTTCTCTCTCTCCAGGTAGCGACCACGACACGTCTTAATCAAGATAATAATATGGATGTATTGACCAAACCCGCTTATTATACTGAGTTGGAGAATGTTGGTTCCGATTTTTCTTATGATTGTCATAAATCTGAGTAAAGAATAGGGGAATATTTGAATTCTCACGCAACCCGAACGAAGAAAAAGCATGCTGATGCATTTTCTTCGGGCGTGTTCGTAACCGAGAACTGTTTCTCAGTATGCTCTACGTCCTGGGTATTGGATACCGGATCAGGATCCCACGTTTGTAATTTGTCACATGGGCTAAGAAGAGGTAGAGAACTGGGAAAGGGTGATGTCTCTAAAAATAGGGAATGGAGCAATTGTTACAACCAAACCAGTTGGCGAATATCATCTAGTATCACCAAATGGTAGTACAATGATTCTGAACGACTGTTATTACGTACCAAATATGATGTGCAATATTAATCAGTTTCTTTTTGCATAAAGAATGATATAACTTTGTATTGGAGGATAATGTTATGAACATTTTCCTAAATCAAGTGTTAATTGGGTTTGGTACGTTATGTAACGGTATATACGTTCTAAATCAAACGACAGTTCTAAACATACAGGACACACAAAAGGAAGAGTTCAGAAATGAACGAAGCCTTGTGGTATTGTAGACTAGGTCATATTAATGCGACAAGACTAGCTAAGTTGCATAAAGATGGATATTTGAATCAGTTCGAATTTACGTCTTATGAAACTTGCGAGTCATGTCTCAAAGGGAAGATGGCCAAAACTCCGTTTACTGGACACGGAGAAAGAGCTACTGATCTCTTGGGACTGATACATAGTGATGTATGCGGTCATATGTCTACACATGCCAGGAATGGTTCTTTGTACTTTATTACATTCACCGATCTCTCAAGTTTCAGACATGTGTTCTTGTTGAAGTACAAATCTGAAGCTTTTGAGAAATTCAAGGAATATAAGTACGAAGTTGAGAACCGGACGGGTAAAAGTATTAAAGTCCTACAATCTGATCGGGGAGGAGAATACTTGAGCACGGAATTCTGAGACTATTTAAAAGAGAATGGGATTCTCTCTCAGCTTACTCCTCCGTATACACCATAACACAACGGAGTATCGGAGCGGAGGAATCGCACCCTATTAGATATGATGCGCTCTATAATGAGTAATGCTGAGTTACCGATTTTCTTTTGGGGTTATGCACTTGAGACAGCTGCATACTTATTGAATAGGGTTCTAATCAAATCAGTACCTACCACTCCATATGAGATATGGAAGGGGAAGAGACCATGTCTAAATTACATTAAGATATAGGATTGTCCGGTTTATATTAAAAAGCAAAATCCGGACAAGCTCGAGGCAAGATCAGTTCTGTGCAAGTTTGTAGGACATCCCAAACATTCGCGAGGGCATATCTTCTACCATCCTGAGAAACAAAAAGTGTTTGTTGCTCAACATGCCACTTTTTTAGAAAAGGAATTTCTTGCAAAAGAAATTAGTGGTAATGAGGTAGAGCTGGAAGAAGTTCCCGCTACATAAACTATAACTTACAGTTTAGTAGAACCAGAGGATTCAATTGTCCCCGATAAACCTCAGCCACTTCGCAGATCTAGTAGGGTTCCTCACCCATCGAGAGATACTACGGTTTTCTCATAGACGGTGAGAGCGATGATTGCATCATGGAAGATGATGACCCAACTAGTTTCGATCAGGCCATCATAAGTGGGGACTGTGAAATGGCTGGATACTATGCGATCTGAGATTGAATCCATGTATATCAACAAAGTATGGACTTTAGAAGTTGCTCCTGAAGAGGTAAAACCCATCGGGAGCAAGCGGATCTTTAAGAAGAAAATTGGTGTAGATGGAAAGGTTGAGACCTTCAAAGTTAGACTTGTTGCTAAAGGTTTTCGTCAACGACCTGGTGTCAATTATGATGAAATCTTTTCTCCAGTCATTATGTTTAAGTCCATCAGGATCCTATCTGCCATTGCTGCATATCATGACTACGAAATATGGCAGATGGACGTCAAGTCCGCTTTTCTAAATGGTGATTTAGAAGAGAGCGTGTACATGACACAGCCAGAGGGCTTCGTAGACAGTGGGAGCAGCGGAAGCGTGTGTAAGTTGCTTAAATCAATCTACGGATTAAAACAGGTATCGCGGAGCTGGAACATCTGTTTTGATGAAACTATTAAAATGTTTGATTTCATCAAAAATGTAGATGAATCATGTATATACAAGAAGATTGTAGAGAATAAGGTTGTTTTCATCGTATTGTACGTGGATGACATACTTTTGATAGGAAACGATATTCCTATGCTACACTCGATCGACCTCTTCTTATCACAAAAGTTCTCCATGAAAGATCTAAGTGATGCTTCCTACACCCTGGGGATAAAGATCTATAGAGATAGATCTAAGCGGATATTGGGATTGTCCCAATCCAGGTACATTGACATCATACTAAAGAGGTTTAGTATGGAAGATTCCAAGCGTAGTAATTTACCCGCTTGTTCAGGAATCGCTCTCTCCAAAGAGGTGTCTCCTAAGACTGATTTGGAGAGGGCTCGCATGCAAGGGATACCCTATGCTTCGGCAGTCGGATCTATCATGTATGCGATATTATGTACCCGACCGGATGTAGCTTACTCACTAGGTGTAGTGAGCAGGTATCAATCAGATCCCGGGAAGAAACACTGGACAGCTGTGAAGAACATTCTTAAGTACTTGAGAAAGACTAAAGAAATGTTCTTGGTGTATGGTAACGGAGAACTCCAGGTGGAGTCCTTTACCGATTCGAGCTTACAGAGTGATAAGGACGACAGTAAGTCGGTCTCGGGTTTTGTCTTCACCCTCAATGGAAGGACGGTATGTTGGAAGAGTTCGAAGCAAGATACCGTAGCAGACTCGACGATAGAAGCTGAATACATCGCTGCCAACGATGCTGCCAAAGAGGCTGTTTGGATGAAGTTCATTGCTTAACTTGGTGTGGTTCCATCTATTGAGCATCCAATACCTGTGTATTATGATAACAATGGAGTTGTGGTTTTGGCCAAGGAACCCCGGTCCCATCAGAGATCCAGACATATTCTTAGACGGTATCACCTGATCCGGAAGATAGTAGATCGACGGGAGATCGAGATCAGGAGAGTTGACACAAAGGACAACGTAGCAGATCCACTCACGAAGGGTCCAGACGCAGTTTGAGAGACTTTTTGGGATGTTGGGTATGAGATACTACAGCAACTGGCCTGTGCAAGTGGGAGATTGTTAGGAATATGTATGCCTTAGAGGCAATTATTGTATGATATAGTGGATACTTGGACATATATATAGATGACTTTCTTGCTCGATATGATAGTATGCTATCTGGTTGCTCTTTATCTTAACATGTACACTTTCTATTATTATACCGTCCCTCTGATACATGTTGATAAAACCCTTAAAATGTGGACTTGACTTCCAGGATTATGATGCAGATCATTATAGTGGGGTCTGGATGGTCCACAAGCACATCCTTTAATTGTTCCTAATCGAGGGGATATCGAGACAGGACATCGATATTTCAGAGTAGACTATTGTATACGTTTCTTGACCCTGTATGGGGCGATGGTTGATCTCATAACCATTGGTGTTTGACATCAAAGATTGTGCACATGTGCTCATTAGAGAATGGGTACACCGAACAGGACTCGCCGAGAACTCCTAGATGGTACCATACCTATTGTCAGATAGCAGTTCTCTGGTGACACTGATACAGGTTAGTCTGTAGACCTGAGATCGTCATAGAGTCTTGTATGGTTCCCACTGTGCTTCGATTTCCTCCTTATCACGGCTCGAAGGGGTCGTGCAAACAGATAGATTTTGGGTACATCCCCGAGTCATATGGAGGCAGTGAGCGATAGGAGGGGTTTCGTCTCTCCTGGAATTGGGAGTTGATGTTGCGCTATGCTCGATTGGTTATAACAGTAAGTCCCTGACCAGGGCTGATGAGATTTATTGGTAAGTGTTATCAGTAGTTTCTCGAACTATTATAAGCCATACATCAGCATGACTTATCAAGTTACTAGGGTCTGATAATTCCACCCCTAGACTTGATATGCGACATATCAGACGAAGAGACCGAACTGTACGGTAAGTGTTATTTATAGGCTTCATGGGAGTTTGGACAAGTTTGCTTGTTGATCTTCTAATCGCTCAATACCTGGGTAGCCGTTACGTTCAGCTAGTACTGCTGTCGGCTTGTGGGTAACTGATGTGATTATTACCTACCGCTGGCGTATTGACGAATCTTTAGAGTCCCACATAGAGGTTTCCTAGTTCAAACGAAACGAAGTAGAGCACATATGTTGATGTGCGTGGGACCTGATTAAACTCGAGTATATGATACCGTATTCTAATCTGGCGGTTATTTAATATCGGTTAGGTTATATATGATATAATCAGATTATTGAATCAAGTGTTAATTTAATAATGTGATATACAGATAAATGATATTAGTCGGTTATATGTGATATAACCGGATTATTGAATTAAGTGTTGATATAATAATATAATATATATTTATATTTGATATAATTATATATTAACTAACATTATTGCTCACTAATTATTTTCTACTCTTAATATATATATATATATATATATATATATATCTAGAGAGAGAGAGAGAATAATGGAGGAAAGAGGCCATACCAGGGGATTTCCTCCTATGGCGTCGAAAAAATACAACCTCACCATTTTTTCCGACGATCGGCATCCTTCATCATCATCGTTATCATCTAAGATATGCATACACCAAATTTAATGTGATCCCACCACTTTTTCACCGTTGAATTAGCAATATAAAAAGTTCTATTGTCGATAAACCATTAATTTTGCACCAACTAAATCAACGGTGAAAAAATGGTATAATCACATGAAATTTGGTGTATCCACATCTTAGATGATAAAGATGGACGTGATGTATGCCGATCGTCGAAAAAATTCATGAAGGGTGCATTTTTTCGACGCCATAGGAGGAAATTCTCACCTATGGCACCTTTCCTCCATTAACCTCATATATATATTATGTAGTAAGGATGGATTTTCTATTTTTTGGAAAATAGAAAAAAGAGGTGGAAAATGGGGACACTTATGAGGAATGGGTGAAGCATGGCTTTGTTCATTATTTTATTCATTTGTTTGCACTATTGAAACATGGTTCAATATATGTATTGTGATATATTGTATGCTTCAATGAGTGAGAAAAGAGGTTAAGCCATTCTACACTTGTTCATTTTGTGCTTGAGTTCATTTTTTTCTGTAGCACTCTCCTTCCTCCTCCTCCAGGCCCTAACCCTCACATGTGATGTGAACTATAGGGCTTTGGATAAATTCTAAATGAACTTAGAACCCCTACTTCACCATCCTAACTTGATTAGCATTTGAGTTTAGGGTGTTTCCTTCACTAAAGAAAGATTAGTGAAGAGGTAGCTTTTATTAGAGAAGTTTCGGGTGGATCATCTTCGACACGAAGATCGCGTAGGAAGCTTGATCCTTCTTCAAGTGGAGTCATGGGGACTACAACCCGGAGTTTTAGAAGTGAAGGACACGATCTACAAAGGTTGTAATATCTTTCACTTAGTATAGTTCTTTATATATATCATCATATAAATCCTAATTATCTAGTTAGATTCTAGGTAAGTGTTGCTTAGCACCAAGAAAATTTGAAAATTGCATGCTTGATGTCGGTTTTAACCTCATGGTGGTGCTAGGGTACACTTTGAGTCTAACCTTAAACACTTTAATCAATAAAATTTGTTATCTCCTATAGTGTAGGGGATTAATCATAAATTATGCATGATGTGTATATCACAACTATATGTGCTTGATAGATATGTCCTCTCAACTTATGATGTTCTGCAATAATCTCCAGTTCTATGTGCATCAGCTGCTACTATTGATTAACAAACAACGTTGTTTTTCATTACTTCAATATTCCATGATTATGCAGATCTGGTTGTTGAGGATTGAATTAATAGAGTTATAGGGCTGCTCAGTGTTGCATAGATAAATAGATACTTTGATTTTTTATTCACACTTGCACTGCTGGATTCAGGCACCATGCTCAAATCTTAATAATGAATCGACTTTATGAAGCAGAGAGATTTTTTGATGTTGACTGACATGCTATTTTTTGGGTTACTTTTTACAGCATTCTAGCTGTTACTGCGGTATTCTATTTCTAGTTACATAAATTCAGCCAATACTGTTTACTATTGTGTGCTATTGTGGTCGACTCCATTTACTGTGGCATGTACAGTAGATTACTATTTTGTTCTTACTTCCTGACCTTGATTAGGATGACGATGGTGATAATGCTTTCCATTTAGCGGCTGACGCAGCAAAGATGATTTGTGAAAATCTCAATTGGATCGTCGTTATGCTTCAATATCCATGTCCTGCTGTGGAAGTTAGAAACCACAGGTACAAAACCTATAGATGAGTAGGTATTGTTTTCCATAGTATGCATATAAAATTAGATGTCCCAAAAGTTGCAGTTTCGTTAACACACACACACACACACGTGTTATGTTCTATAGCACAAAACTAAGTTATATGTTCTGATACAAGGGCACTCACACACTCGGGTTATGTTCTAATATGTTAACTGAATTAATGCTAGTGAGTTCTGGACCTCTGGTAAAAAACAATAGGTGCGCTTTTTAAGTCAACTGGGCGAACCACAAGTCTCAAATAATGGTTTGTTGTTGCATAGGAGTTGAATTGATTTTGATTCGAATGAGGATCGACTTCAGAAAGGGTGATATTGCGCGGTCCTAGATTAGTATGAATCCAAGAAGGTTTTGGCTAAATTTTAGGAATTTCATGCTTTCTGACTGTTAGAAATATTTAAAAATTGCATGCGCTCTACGAATGATTTTTTAGTTGGGTTGCGGGATTCGTAGATGACTCAGGGGTACGATTTAGTATTCTTCTGGTCTCTTTCAATGTTCAATTATTTTCTCCGTCATTAAGTATTCTAGTGATGTTCCAAGAAAAAATACAATGGAGTATTTTGTAGCATTGAGTGCAGATTCCCATAAGTTCTATTGAGAGTAATGAGAACATCTTTTTATATAATCTATCAACTGCTTTGCTAATGGATTTGATGTCATATGGCACATGTAGTGCACCTAATAATCATGCTGAAAGCCAGATCGTAGAATGCATTTTTATTTCCCATGGCCTAGGGTTCCTACAATAGAGTAGGGAGTGGATTTGTGATCAAAGAGACTCAAAATATTTTCGGTTTTTGCTTCCATCAATCTTGCACACATCAAATTCTTGTTTATTTAGCTGCTAATGTGTTTAATGTTTATGCTAATTTTTTTTTGCCAGCCAGGGAGGGGTGTGGGATGTGGTTCGGTTGTAGATTATAGTCAACAGTTAACACACATAGGGGCTATGGCCATTGATTTCTGCATTAAATGCTGAAATTGTAAATAAGAATAACATGCAGAAGTACGAGGAACTTGAGAATACATAGAAAAAATGAGAGTGAACGTAAACAGATATCAAAAGGAATGCAGAGAGGGGGGAAAAAATCTTTCAACCATATAGATTATTATGGACTCACTCAAAACTAATCCTTTTGGGGAGAACATTGAACCTCTCTCATTTTCTTCTCCTTTCCTTCGAATTAAATGTAGCCTAAGATATCAATAGTTATCTAACTTCCACTCAGGCTCTTTCATAAATTTCCTACATATATAAACGGGATCTTCGCTGACTTGACCTTAATCCTATTAAAAATTTCCAAATGAACTTAAATATTACATTTAAGTTCCCGAACCATTATACCATATAGGCATATAGATAACATAGATATATAACCATTTGTACCTATGCACACAAACACAGACAAACAAAAAAAATGGAAGTGGCATGCCTTAAAAGTGTTTCGAAACTGAATTTTTAGAACATATTTGGGGGTACCCGGCGTGGTTGAGAAGTGGAATGACTAATACTTATGAGAGGGAAATGATATCATGATAGGTATTATGTGCTATGTAGCTTACAACCATATGTGGTTTGTGTGAATGACCATCATTATCAATATTTATAATATCTTGGAACATCCAAAAATCATTCTTAATCTGTCAACCAAGAAAGGAAGCAAGCAAATTATTTGTTCCCTTTTTATGATTAACAGGGGCTGGACATTGCGAGATTTCTTGGAATCCTTGCCTCGAGAATGGATTTCAGAAGAGCTCATGGAAGCGCTAGCAAGCAAAGGTGTTAATCTATCTCCAACCATGTAAGCAAATGACTTGTGTATTACTTCTTTTCCCTTCAGCATTCATCAATTGTCACGACCTTTGTGTATTTATAAATTTACTGCACCCATTCATCTAATTCTGCTTTAGGTATGAAGTTGGAGATTGGGTGAAATTTCGACGAAGTGTCAAAAGTCCTGCATATGGATGGCAAGGTGCAAGGCACAAGAGTGTAGGCTTTGTACAGAATGTTCTAGATGGCGACAATCTTATTGTTTCATTTTGCACTGGAGAGGCTCGTGTTTTGGCTAGTGATGTTATCAAAGTGATACCTCTGAATAGAGGGCATCATGTGCAGCTAAAGCCAGATGTTAAGGAGCCAAGGTATGCGACATGGAATTTTCATGTTGAGATCCTTCATGTGATGCCATCTAGTGCGTCTTAGTTTGGTTCTTCTACTTCTACATTTCTTTTCTAGGAACCCTATGTTTATTTTTCTTCTTCTTTTTTCGTAACTTTTTGCGCTTTCTATTTTCTTAATTTCTGTTCACATGATGCCAATTAGGACATCATCTTTCTTTTTTCTTTTTCTTTTCTTTGTTGATTTTTACTTTTCTTTTGGATGATGCCACTACATTTATATGTCAATGGTAGCTCTTGATGTACCCAAAAGTTCTGATAATATTCTAATCTTTATTGAAAGTAGGTGGACTCAGTGAAAGGCTTACTTGACCTTCTCAGAGTAATGGGCTTCTTTATAGAGTTTAATTACCATGATAATAATTTAACTGCTTTAGATAGCTGCCATATTCTGTAGTCAGTTAAGCTAGCCATTAGGCATCATCACATAATAGTAATGGACCTACTCAGCTATCCTTTAGCCTTTAAGTTTCTAACATAATTTGTTTTCTTGTATACAGAATCTGCTTGCACCAATTCCTTCATATGTAGCTTCCTCATGATAATTTGCTTACATTTACCTTATAACTGAATGTTCAATATCCGGTTATTTTATTTATCAGGTATGGATGGCGTGGCCAATCTCGAGATAGCATAGGGACTGTACTTTGTGTCGATGATGACGGAATTCTACGAGTTGGCTTTCCTGGAGCTTCTAGGGGATGGAGAGCCGATCCTGCTGAAATGGAAAGAGTGGAAGAGTTTAAAGTTGGTGATTGGGTTCGTATTCGCCCTGCATTAACCACTGCCATACATGGCTTAGAAGCTGTAACACCTGGTAGCATAGGATTAGTATATTCTATTCGTCCCGATAGTAGTCTCTTGTTGGGCCTCTGTTATTTGCCTAGCCCTTGGCATTGTGAACCAGAGGAAGTTGAGCCTGTTGAGCCGTTCAGGGTAATTGTGTTTTCCTTTTCATTTGTTTCGCATCATTTTTCCTTGGCTTTGTTTTTGGGGCTAATTTCGCCTATATGTTTGATGCGGTTACTGGCTGGTGCAGATTGGCGATCAAGTATGTGTGAAGAGATCTGTTGCAGAGCCTAGATATGCCTGGGGCGGTGAGACACATCACAGCGTTGGAAAGTGAGATAGAGAGCGATGGTATGCTTATAATTGATATTCCAAATCGATCAACTCCATGGCAAGCTGATCCTTCTGACATGGAAAAGGTGGAAAGTTTCAAGGTACAAACCTGATGTTCTCGATTCTTAATTGCATGCTTCAGGAGCTTTATGATAGTTAAAATGTCCTTGCCACCGCACCAAAACCTGAAAACTTTGTGGTTATGATGAGGTTTGATATATAAAAATTTATATGCTAACATGCTCTGACAGATCAAGTGTCTTTTTTGGGCCAAAACATGGGCTTTTGCGGAGCATTATTGTTTTAATGAATCCGCCTTAAATGCGCAGTGTGATTTGAATCTCGGTGGCTCTAATACCATGTTAAATGTCCATGCCACTATATTAAAACTCCGAAGTCATAATGATGGTTGAAAGTTAGATTTTTTTATATTCTAATAAAGATTAACTGCTCTTCTTAACCTATTGGAGACTTCAATTTTGTTTTGTCAATTGCTGATCTTTTTGTGTGCAGGTGGGTGACTGGGTCAGAGTTAAAGCTTCTGTTCCATCTCCAAAATATGGATGGGAGGATGTGACGAGAAACGGTATTGGGGTTATACATAGTCTTGAAGACGATGGTGATATGGGCATTGGCTTTTGCTTTAGAAGCAAGCCTTTCTGTTGCTCCATGTCAGACATGGAGAAGGTGCCACCATTTGAAGTAGGACAACGGATTCATGTGATGGCATCTATTGCTCATCCACGGCTTGGATGGTCAAATGAAACCGCAGCCACTATCGGGACAATTTCCAGAATAGACATGGATGGAACTCTGAATGTGAGCTTTTAATTTAACTTTAGCTAACTTTCACTAAATACCATGAATTTTGCAGATGAATACCATTTACTTTGTAAATTGCACATAAATACCATGAATTCATGAACTTATAGTTTTTCAAATAAATACCTAAAGCTTTTGTTACTTTTCAGTTTAACAACATTGGTCATTTTTGGCAGGAACATTCTTGGATTTAGACGCCCCCGCATTATTTCACTAAAAAACATGTGGTGTTAAACTGAGAAATGATGAAAGCTCGTCGTACTTATTTGAAATTGCTGGAGTTATGGTATTTATTTTTGTTATTACCTATGTAGTTTTTATTTGGAAGACACTGAATAATGGATTCTACTAGGGATGTAAACGGATCGGATATAGATGTAACCATATCCGTAACCGTTAGTTGTTGGCGGACGCAGATACAGATAATGAAAACCACTATCCGTATTTCAAACAGTCGGATACGGATATAAAACGATTATTGTAAAAATTATATCCATACATTGAAGATAAAACGAATATCGCTGGCGGATACGATTGGAAAGGAAAATCGATATCATAAAAATCGGATACGAATACGAATACCATTCGGATTACCCGTATCTGTTATCCGTATCTGTTTACGTCCCCAGTTTCTACATAATCCTAACTAATATGGAATCTGTTCCATTTTGCTTTTTTGGCTATATTTATGCTTTGCTTTTTTGGCTATATTTATGCTTTGGAGCTGAACATAAATTTCATACAGGAAATATATTTTCTTTTCCACATTTTCACTTGCAGACTTCTTCATAGTCTATAATAATTCGGAGGATGCCAACCGATCATTTAGGACTATGACAAGCCCCCTACTTGTCATGACCGAACCATGAATTTGGCACTTATTTCAAGAGGGTTGACGTTAGGTTGGCAGCCGCCCAAAAAACTTTTGTGGAGCTTTGCTTCATAGCCGACCTCATTTTGATGAGAAAAGGCCTCGATGATGATGAGACAATTTGAACCTTTACCTTGAATTTGCTGTAATGTTTCTTATTTGTGGTAATAACATGTGAATTAATTGTCTTTTTTCATGCTTGCAGGTGAAGGTGACCGGTCGAAGCACCTTGTGGAAAGTTGCTCCAGGCGACGCAGAGCGACTCTCTGGTTTCGAAGTCGGAGACTGGGTCTGCCTCAAGCCCAGCAGCCTCGGCGGGGCCCGCCCCTCGTATGATTGGAACAACAACATCGGGAAAGAAACCCTAGCTGTGGTCCAAAGCATACAAGATTCTGGGTACCTCGAATTAGCCGGATGTTCAAGAAAAGGCAAGTGGATGGCCCACTACATGGACGTCGAAAAGGTCCCATCCTTCAAAATTGGACAACACATGCATTTTCGCCCTGGATTGACCGAGCCGAGATGGGGATGGAGGGATGCCCGGCCAGATTCAAGAGGCGTCGTAACTGGCGTCAACGGTGACGGAGAATTGCGGGTTGCATTTTCTAATGTGCCTGGGCTATGGAAAGCGGACCCCGCAGACCTTGAGAAGGAAGAAGAGATGTTCGAGGTCGGAGAATGGGTGAGGCTTAAAGACACAGCCGATCCTTGGAAATCTTTAAAGCCCGGGAAAAGCATTGGTGTTGTCTATGGTATCGGGTATAGCGATGAAGGAGACAGTGTATGGGACGGAATGATACATGTGTCCTTTTGCGGTGAGCAGGGCAGGTGGGTGGGGCCTGCTTGTGATATAGAGAGAGTGGGTGATGATAACAAGCTCCTGGTAGGGCAACAAGTGAGAATAAAGCAAAATGTGAAGCTCCCAAGGTTTGGGTGGTCAGGTCATACACATAATAGCATAGGAAGGATATCGTCTATTGACGCAGACGGAAAATTGAGGATATTTACGCCTGCTGGGTCGAAAGCGTGGATGATCGACCCAGCAGAAGCGGAGAGGGTTGAGGTGGAGGAAGAAGTTTGGGTGGGAGATTGGGTTAGGGTTAGGGTATCGGTTTCGACCCCAACCTATCAATGGGGGGATGTGGGCCCCTCAAGTATCGGAGTGGTTCACAGGAAAGAGGACAGCGAGCTTTGGGTGGTGTTTTGCTTCACGGAGAGGCTGTGGGTGTGTAAAGAGTGGGAGGTAGAGAAGGTGAGGGCTTTTAGGGTTGGAGATAGAGTGAGGATCAGGCCTGGGCTTGTGACGCCGAGGTGGGGTTGGGCAATGGAGACTTGTTCGAGTAGAGGGGAAGTAATGGGGGTCGATGCGAACGGGAAGCTGAGGATCCGTTTTAAGTGGAGAGACGGGAGGTTGTGGATCGGCGACCCTGCTGATATACTTCTGATTGACGACGACAACAACCACCTCGGCTTCGTCGATGTCTCTTGATGTTTTAGGAACTCAATTATTTTCTCTTCTTTTAACTTATTATAAGTATTTAAAATGGGTTGGTGGGGCCCATGTGTTAAACCTTCATCAGTCATATTCATTGAGCTGGTTGGTTGATAAAGAAGAGGAGGAGGGGGGGGGGGGGGGATATAGGGTGGCTGTAGTGCACAGATGTTTGAATTCAAGTTTATTCTTTATGCACGAAAGAGAAAAATTAGGGAGTCCACTGTATGATATGTGTATGTACAGATTAGAAGACCTGTGGGAGAAATAGTATTTTTCATTCTCTTTTGACTCCAATTTTTCTTTTTTTCTATGTTGGGTGATATTTTGTTCTCTTGTGGATCTCAATGTACGATCTAAGCAAAGCATTATTTATCAGTTTAGCGATTTGATGGAGGGTTTGTGCCGCTGCTTTTGTCGTTGATCAGGCTGTGTATAGATTTTATTTTGAGGAATCGGCCCCTGGATTGAACCAATGATCTCACTTGGAGAGGAAACTTGGGAGAGGAAAGTAATACGGACTAAGCTGCTCTCAGTCTCTATTTTTGTGGGTCATAGGCAAGGGCGAAAAGCCCAATTTTGAAAATTATATATATATAAGATAAAAAAGTTACAAAAAGAAAATTAAATACATAAAAACAAAATCAAGCCTATTACAAGACAATAATTTCAGATTGAAGTTGTAAAAAAGAAGATGGTGCATTCCAATTTCGAGCAATTTGTCCACCACCAAGAGTCGTAGCATCAAAGAACTTAGCTACTCTAATAGAAGTATCGGAGGCAACATTTTGAAATACAATCTCTTTGGATCTATATTGAGATCTAAAAGTTCTATAATTCCGTTCTTTGTAAACATGCCAAACAATATTTGCAATCACCAGATGAAGAAGCGCTCCGATTGATTTCTTACATCAGACATTCAATTGGATGAAATTTATGATGTTATGAAGGTTAGATAATGGATTGGAAAGCTTACAATGTGCTAATGACGCTTGGAGCACCCAACTTAAGAATTCACACTCAAAAAATAGATACGTATGACTTTCGTATTGAGATTTGAATAAAATGTATTGTCCTCTTTCACCGAGACCTCCAGCTTGAAGTAGATCGAGAGTTTTCAATTTTCCAAGAAAGGCTTAACATAAACATAACGAGTTTTTTGAAATGAATTTGTGAAACCAAACAAAGTTAGCCCAAGAATATATCAGGGAGGGTTGTAGGTAAAAGCGATGCTTTTGCCGACTTTGCGGTGAATATTTCGAAATAAGAAGGTTTCCAAAATAAAGTATCGCCGTTGATAGAACTATCAATATTAATCAAACGAATCAACCTCCATACGTCATTTACTCGTTGTGAAGTAGAATGAGGTAGAAATCATTCACCATCTCGAATAAGAATCGAAAGCTTAGAATCAAGAGGAATACTAATATCATATGTCTATTGTGTTGGATATGTATACCCTAGATGCCATTATTGTATATATATAGTGGATACTTGGACATATGTATGTACATGACAATCTTGCACGATATAATAATATTTAGTTTGTCTTTATCTTAATATGTGTATATATATTTTACTTATTATTTACGTATCGCTAATACATGTTGATAAAGCCCACAGGATTATTGCTTGAACTACCAGCGTTATGATGGCTATCATACATATGGGGGGGGCTGGGCAGTCCATAAGTACATTCCTTAAATGTCCCTAGTCGTGGGAGTATTGAAACTAGGTATCGATATTCCGAAGTAGATTGGTGTATACGTTTCTAGACCCCGACGGGGGACAATGATTGGTACCATAGCCATTGGTGTGTGGTACCTAAGATCGTATACATGTGCTCCTTAGGGGTGAGTACACTGGACGGACTCGCCGAGAACTTCTAGATAGTATTATACCTATCGTTAGATAGGCATTTCTCAGGTGACATGAGTACATGTTAGTCTTTAGATCTGAGATCGTTATTTGTCTCGTGTGAGTTCCCACTGTACTTAGATTACTCTGCCCTACCACAAGCTTTACTGAGTCGTGCAAATATGTTTTAGTTGGGTACAATCTCGAGCCATATGGAGGCAGTGAGCGATTGTTAGGGATTTGTTTCTTCCGATATAGGGAGTAGAAGTCGCACTATGTTCGGATTGGCCAGCACCAAAAGATATTGGTCAAGGCAAATGAAATTTACTGATAATTAGATCAGTAGTTTCTTGAATTGGTTCTGAGCCACATCGGCTCTGTTCCCTCATAAAAGAGAAAAAGGGGAGAATTCCCACGACTCAAGTCTCACGTGTTAAACACGTGAGCGCCTATATGCAAAGCATATAGGTGCCGCAATCAAACAACTATAGGCTAAATAAGCCTCACGTGTTAAACACATGAGCGTCTATATGCAAAGTATATAAGCGCTGCAATCAAACAACTAAATACTAAATAGGCCTCACATGTTAAACACGTAAGCGCCCATAAGCATAAAGGAAAATCTTCACTAGGGATCACGTATTAAACACGTGGGAATACCCTTTTGAAGCATTAGCTTCAGATAGAGTTAAACTCTGTGCATAAAATTAAATTCTATTTTTTGTATGCAAAATATATGAGTATTAAGAGTAAATAGCCAAAGGCCAAATTGGCCTCACGTGTTAAACACATAAGCACCAATATACAACATATGGACGCCAAATCAGAGAAGCTAAACACGTGAGGGCACCTCCTTACGTAGAATTAAATTCTACTCTTTGGAAATACTTTCCTGGATTTTTCTAAAAGAGAAAGATTCTCTCTGTTAAATAAGGAATCGTTGGATCAAAGATCCGATGGTGATTAAGCATATAATTAAATTCTATTGCGAAGGATATTTTCTGTTAAATAGAAAGTTGGTGGATCAAAGATCCAATGACATGGAAAATATTTCCTATATCTTTGTAAACAGAGAAAGATTGTGCTCTGTTAAACCGAGCACCTTTAGATTAAAAATCCAATGGTGATAAAAATATCACCGTTCAATAGAGTAAAATTCTATATATGGAGGAATATTCACCCGATCTTGTTAAAACAGGAAAACATATTCTGTAAGACAGAAACAATTGGATCAAAAATCCAACGGTGGGTAAAATTCCCCAAATCAATATTGAATCCAATTAAATCAATTGGAATCTCTCAATGAGAAATCTTCTCAAAATTAATTAACGAACTTGCCTCCACTATATAAAGGACCCGAGACTTTAAGTCTCATATAGAAAAATCCCCCTACAAGCTTCTGCCAAAATACAGTGAGTTCTAAAAGAAAAGAACAGAGAATTTAATTCTCAAAGAAGAAGAATTTCCTCTTCAAAAACCCTAGGTAAAGAAACACAGAGATCAAAATATCTCTTTTTACCTATATAAGGGTTTAACTTTTCTCAAAGAACTTAATTCTTCCTCTGGATCAGAGATCCTCAAGACAAGTCTCCCACAAGTTGAGAATTTAATTCTCATCTGGAAGATCTTGTTCTTGAGAATCAAGGATTCAGGAAAGTGCTAGGTTAAAAAGAAAGAAAAAGAAAAGAACACATGCTCTGGGAATTTAATTCCTCCAAAATTTAGGTTTAACCCTATATAAAGAACTTAGTTCTTATAAAAAAATAATAATAAAGGAAGAACCTAGTTCTCCAATTAAATGAAAAAATGATCCAAGATCTTCAAAACAGAAATCTTGATGATCATCAATGACCAAAATATCATTAACAGAGACTAACATCTCTATAAATAAGAACTTGGCGTCTCACGTGACACACACGTGAGAAAAATTGGTGCTCGACACTATTGTAGCGCCTCACGCATTTCTCACTTGAGCGCCTAAAACAAACAAAAGAAGCGTTAAAGCGCCTCACGTGCTTCCCATGCGAGCATCCAAAAAAAAAAAGAAAAAAAACTCATTTGAGCAGTTACCAAATAACGCAGCGCAACACCCCAAAAATAAAGTAGTCACGTGAAATACATGTGAAACACTCTTGAAAACCTGAAATTTGGCTCATTACGTGCTTCACACATGAGCACCAGAGCTCTAGCCAAGCGCTTAACACTTCTGTAAAAAGGGGGAGGGGGGAGGGGCGGTGGACAAACAAAACCCGAAATCAATGTTTAGCACTCACGTGCTTCCCACGTGAGTGCCATGCAAAGTGCTTAGCACTCTATGTTCAGTCAAAATGACTAAGTGCTTAGTACTGATTGGGCAGCGCCCATATCTGAGCGCCTTACATGTTTCACATGTGAGTGCCAAACAAAATTAGTGCTTAGTGAAAGGTTCCTTAGCACCCTCACTATGTTTCCTAGGGCATCAAGCATGCAAAATACCTAACGTGCTAAGCAACCCATAACCAAGGATCTAAGTAGAGGATTAGAGTTATAACTAACAAGTAAACAACTTTACTCTAAGTTGTTAGGAATATGTATGCTCTAGAGGCCATTATTGTACATGTGATGTATATTATAGTGGATATATATATATATATATATATATATATATATATATATATATATATATATATATATATATATATATATATATATATATATATAGGACTTTCTTACTCGACATGATAGTATACTATCTGGTTATTCTTTATCTTAACATGTTGATATTCTATACTGTCTTGCTCTCGCATATTGATAAAACCCCTTAGGATATGTACTTGACTACCAGGACTATGATGAGATCATACTAGTGGGGCCAGGGTTGTCCAAAAGTGCATCATTTAATCAGTTCCTATTCGTGGGAATATCGAGACTATGGCATCGATATTCCAGAGTAGACTAGTGTGTACGTTTCTTATCCCTTAGAGGGCGATGGCTGATCCCATAACCATTGGTGTATGACATCAAAGATTGTACACAGGTGCTCATTGGAGAATGGGTACACTGAACGGACTCGCTGAGCACTTCTAGTTGGTAGTATACCTATCATCAGATAGCAGTCCTCCAGTGACCCTGGTACAGGTTAGTCTGTAGACCTGAGATTGTCATAGAGTCTTGTGTGCTTCCCACTGTGCTTTGATTTCCTCCCTACCACGGCTCAAAAGAGTCGTGCAAACAGGTGGATTTTGGGTACAGTCCCGAGTCACATGGAAGCAATGAGCGATAGGAGGGGTTTTGTCTCTCCCGGTATTGGGGGTTGATATTGCGCTATACTCGATTGGCTATAACTGGAAGTCCCTGGCCAGGGCTGCTGATGAGATTTACTGATAAGAGTTATCAGTAGTTTCTTAAACCGTTATAGGCCAGACATCGGCATGATTTATCACGTTACTGGGGGCTGACGTTTACCACCCCTAGACATGATATGCGACATATCAGACGAAGAGACTGGACTGTACGGTAGTTTTACTGAAAGGCTTCATGGAGAGTATGGACGAGCTTACTTGTTGATCTTCATATCGCTCAATACCTGGGTAGCCGTTACGTCCAGCTAGTACTGCTAACGGATTGTAGGTGACTGATGTGATCATCACTTACTGCTGGCGTATTGACGAGTCTTTAGAGTCCCACACAGAAGTTTACTGGTTCAAGCGAAACGAAGTAGGACACATATGTGATATGTGTGTGGGCCTGATTAAATACGAGTATGTGATACCGTATTGTAATCTGGCAGTTATTTGTTATCAGTCAGGTTATATGTGATATAACCGGATTATCAAATCAAGTGTTGGTTTGATAATGCGATATTCAGATTAATGATATTAGTCGGTTATATGTGATATAACCGGATTATTAGATCAAGTGTTGATTTAATAATGTGATATAATTATATCTTAACTAATATCATTAGCTCACTAATTGCTTTATTTATATATATATTAATGTGTGTGTGTGTGTATATATGAAGCATGACTATATGAAGCATGACATGTTTTTCTATTTTTAGAAAATAGAAAAATAAGGTGTAAATTGTGGAGATATTTGTGGTATGGTTCAAGGTATGGGTTTATATGTTTTTATATTACTCTTGATTCACTATTTAAGCATGGTTGCAATTTTAATTGCATTTTTATTTCTATGCTTGAATGGGTGAGGAGAGAGATGATTCATTTTATTCATTCTACACTTGCTTCATAGTTCATGCCTTAGCCATTTTTCAAGAGCTCTTTTCTTCTCTTGCTCTGTACAATTTTCTTCACCTCACCTCTAAGCTCAGAACCCTCACATGAGATGTAAATCATTGAGCTTGTGAGACCTTAGTGAGTTTTACTTATCCCCTACTTCATCATCCCACACCAAACTAGCAATTTGGTGTGGTGTGTTTCCTACACTAAAAGTGTTTAGTGTAGCGAAAAGCTTGTGCTTGTGGACTTCGTGTGGATCGTCTTTGGCTCGAAGATCACGAAGGAGCTTCGTTCAACTTGGAGAGGAGCATTGAAAAGTTGCGTGGACTTCATCCCTGAGCTTTCGAAGATAAGGAAAAGAACTACAAAGGTTGTATGCTCTTAAACTTTCTCTTAAGTTTTATCACATCACAAAGGAAAAAACCTAAAATTCTAGTAGTGATCTTGTTAGTCTAGCTTAGCGCCTAGAAAAATTAAAATTTGGCATGCTTGATACCTCTTGAACCCCTTGACGGTGCTAAGGTCGACTTTCATGGTATCAGAGCCAAGCTAGAACATTAGGATTACTTGTAACGACGTTATAAATCCGCCGTTTTTATCGCGCAAAAACTGCTGAAAAAACAGTTCCGAAATTGATATTTTAAGTTGTTTGCACACCCCGCGGGCTCACGGTTTGAACCGAGAAGCCGCAGGGTGGAGCGTACGCACCCCGGGGACCCTCCGGGAAGGACCGAACGGCTGGGCCCACTCCCCAAGACCACCACAAGGTGGTCTTGGCGGTGGGGACCCGAAACTGCCCTACTTAAGGCGGTTTCGGGTCTGCCTCACCCCCTGGCCACCTCGTGGTGGCCTAGGGGGTAGGGTACCCCTTCTAGGCCCCCAACTTGGAGTTAATTTATGGGTCTTCGCCCCCGCGAAGATTCGAGTGGGTTTCGAGTTCGTTTCGACTCCCGGATTGGCTTAAAACGATCGGTTTTGAAACTATTAGCTCACTGTTTTTTCAAATGTTGGAAAAATTGGTTTAAGTTTGCTAAATGCGTGTGGAATTCTAATATCGCGGTTTCTTTACAAGGTTTGTTATGTGTGATACAATTATTAGAATCCGGATTAATTAGTTTTATGAAAACTAGTTAGTAAACCTAGCCGTTTAGTCTCAATTGATCGATTGCAACGAAGTTTTGATTCGGATCAAAACTCCGTCGCAATTGCGTATTGTACGCGATCACCTAGTCGGCAATCTTATTGAATTATCCGACAACCAATTGAAAAGAGTTTTCAATTTGAGACTAAAATGCAAGTTTTACATGTTAGGCATGAAATCCGGAATATGAGATATTCCGGGTTTATGATGTCTAAGGATATTGCGGATTCTAATCATTGTAGTTTTCTGTTTCTTTTCTGCAACCATAAGTGTAATATGTGGGGTATCCCAATCTCGTTTCTATATGTCAACGAGGTTTAGGGATATGCATATTTACTTACGTTGATGATATGTGATGTCATGTGTTGCTATTGATATGATTTATTGGATCGTCGTGAAAGAATAGCTGGGTTTTTTTTTATGTGAGATGAGGATTTTTATTTTCATTCATGTAAAATCTATATGTAATATTCTTTTATTGGGGCACTTCCGGGTTGAGGATGATATCACCACTATTGTATATTATTTACTTTTCCGTATTAGGATAGACCCAATACGGGAGCACAAGTAACCGGGTTCTAGAGTCCAGTGGGAGACCATCTCAAGGAGTTGAGACTGGGTCTCATAACTCTAGAATTGGCAGGGTTACTTGCCGCTCTCGTAGGGGTCTACGGATGTGGGTTTTGGCTATTCATCACGACTGTGGAATCCGTGTTTTACATTATTGGCTAAATTTAAAATACGGATATCCTAGTATATCCAATATTTCATATATTGCTTCTGCTGCTTAATTCTGTGATGTTGATCATATAATTGCGTGAGACGAATGTAATATTATATATATGATATATAATAAACGTTGCTTATGTTTTGCACCCACGTTAGTCCAGCCCCCGCTCTGCCGGTAGTTAAGTAACCTAACGATGCATGACGGGGCCCCGTGGCGAATGCGGATGGCATAAGCGTACGTTTTATTTTCGTTTTATTTTTCTGTAATGTTTAGGAAACATTAATTTATGGGACTTCATTAATGAGATTAATGAAAAGAAAGAAACCAAAAGATGTTGTAGAATCAAATTTTCAAAATGGGTAGCTCTAGTTTTTGCTTTGCATAGTGGTATTCGTTGATGAATATCCAACACTTCATTCGATGGGGAAAGAGCCGAGATCTCTTCACCGGGAGTGACCTCTTTAGCGAAACTAGCAAATGCTACAACTCACCCGGTTTTGTTTTTGATTGCTTCGATAGTTCTTGCTTTGCATAGTGGTATTCCTGAATATCCTGCACCTCATTCGATGAGGAAAGAGCCGAGATCCCTTCACCGGGAGTGACCTCTTTAGCGAGACTAGCAAAATCCTCAAAATCACTCCTTTTCAAAATCATTAGATTCTACAACGATATCAAGTTCATTACGCTCATGGTTTTCTTAAAAACCTGCGTAGCCTTCCGTCATTTCAGATAAGTACTATTTAGTATTCGTGCTACGTTTGTTGACCTTAGCCAAGGCGTAGTGTGCGGTAGCTAATTAGTGCTTGTCTGCAGCATGCGATGCGATTGGATTAGGGTAGTCGTATGGCTTTGTTGACCTTAGCCAAGGGTCGCATGGGTGGATTTGATTCAATCAAGAAATGACGGGTTGAACTTGGCTATCACTTATGATTTGTTGACTATAGCCAAGGTCATAAGTTGCTAGGGGTAAAAACCATTATCGGGAATTTCAAGTGTTGAAATTTGCAATGAGATTGCATACCTTCTATATGATAGTTGGATCCCAATACCTACTGCGAGTAAGAGTTACTCCTGAGAGAGTTTTGCACTTTACAATTAGCCGATCAATTAGGTGTCTAGAAAGGTGTCAATGGGGTAATACCTCTGGGAAAACGAGGTTTATTTTAATTAGGTCCGTGCGAAAGCACGGGGAACCTCCCTCAAAGTACCGACACTGGCCTGGCCGAACGATTAGCGAACTTGTAGGGTGTAATTAATCCGACTAATCTTACCTTTTAAGGTTTGAAGGAAGATTTGATAAAACCAGTGGGAGCTATCCTGATTAGATAAGATAAATACCAATCTAATCTTGCAAAGAGCGCATGCTAACGCGTTTCCTTCTCTCTCTCTCTCTATGCAATAACCAATGTCACGCCTTAATCAAGATAAGAATATGGATGTATTGACCGAACCCTCCTTTTATACAGGGCTAGGGAACGTTGGTCCCGCTCTATCTTATGAATGGCATAAGTCTGAGCAAGGGATAGGGGCATGTCATGATTCCCCCGCCACCCGTATGAAGAAACAACATGTTGATGCATCTTCTTCGGGTGTGTTCGTTACCGAGAACTGTTTCTCAGTTTGTTCTATGTCCTGGGTATTGGATACCGGATCAGAATCCCACGTATGTAATTTGTTACATGGGCTAAAGAAAGGTAGAGAACCGGGAAAGGGTGATAAATCCCTAACAGTAGGGAATGGTGCAATTGTTGCAGCCAAGGCAGATGGCGATTATCACCTTGTATTACCAACTAGTAATACATTGATTCTGAGTGACTGTTACTACATACCAAAGGTGATGTGCAATATTATATTGGTTTCTTTACTAATTAAAGAAGGATATATTCTTACATTAGAGGACAATGTTATGAACATTTTCCAGAATCAAGTGTTGATTGCATCTGGTACGTTATGTAACGGTATATACATTCTTAATCAAAGTACAGTCCTTAACGTACATAACACAAACAAGAGGAAACGTTCAGAAATGAACGAAGCCTTCTTGTGGCACTGTAGACTAGGTCATATCAATGCAACAAGACTAGCTAAGTTGCATAAAGATGGATATTTGAATTCGTTCGAATTTTCATCTTATGAAACTTGCCAGTCATGTCTCAAAGGCAATATGACCAAAACTCCGTTTACTGGATACAGAGAAAGAGCTACTGAACTCTTAGGTCTGATATATAGTAATGTATGTGGTCCTATGTCTACACATGCCAGGTTTGGTTTTTCATACTTTATTACATTCACCGATGATCTCTCAAGGTTCGGACATTTGTTCTTATTGAAACAAAAGTCTGAAGCTTTTGAGAAATTCAAGGAATATAAGTGCGAAGTTGAAAGCCAGATGGGCAAAAGTATTAAAATCCTACGATCTGATCGGGGAGGAGAATACTTGAGCGGCGAATTCCAAGACTATCTAAAAGAGAATGGGATTCTCTCTTAGCTCACTCCTCCGTATACACCATAGCACAACGGTGTATCGGAGCGGAGAAATCGCACTCTATTAGATATGGTGCGCTCTATGATGAGTATTGTTGAGTTACCTATTTCTTTTTGGGGACATGCGCTTGAGGCAGCTGCATACCTATTGAATAGAGTTCCGATCAAATCAGTGCCTACCACTCCATATGAGATATGGAATGGGAAGAGACCATCTCTTAAATGAGTTAAGATATGGGGTTGTCCAGCCTATGTTAAAAAGCAAAATCCGGACAAGCTCGAGGCAAGATCTGTTTTGTGCAAGTTTGTGGGATATCCAAAGGATTCCTATGGATATATTTTCTACCATACCGAGGAACAAAATGTGTTTATTGCTCAACATGCTACCTTTTTGGAAAAGGAATTTCTTGTGAAAGAAATTAGTGGCAATGAGGTAGAACTGGAAGAAATTCCAGGAGTACAAATCACAATTGATGATTTGTTGGAACCAGAGGATCCAATAGTACCCAACGAACCCCAACCACTCCGCAGATCTAGTAGGGTTCTTCATCCACCTGAGAGATACTACGGTTTTCTCATAGACGGTGGGAGCGAGGATTGCATCATGGAAGATGATAACCCAACTAGTTTCGAGCAGGCCATCATGAGTGGGGACTCTGTGAAATGGCTGGATGCTATGAGATCCGAGATGGAATCCATGTACACCAACCAAGTATGGACTTTGGAAGTTGCTCCTGAAGGGGTAAAACACATTGGGAGAAAGTGGATCTTCAAAAAGAAGATTGGTGTAGATGGAAAAGTTGAGACTTTCAAAACTAGACTTGTAGCAAAAGGTTTTCGTCAATGACCTGGCGTCGACTATAATGAAACCTTTTCTCCTGTCGCTATGCTTAAGTCCATCAGGATCCTACTTGCCATTGCTGCATACTATGACTACGCAATCTGGCAGATAGACGTCATGACCGCTTTTCTAAATGGTGATTTAGAAGAGAGCATGTACATGACACAGCCAGAGGGCTTCGTAGACAGTGGGAGCAGCGGAAAGGTGTGCAAGCTGCTTAAATCCATCTACGTATTAAAGCAGGCGTCGCGGAGTTGGAACATTTGTTTTGATGAAGCTATCAAAGAGTTTCACTTCATCAAAAATATAGATGAACCTTGTATATATAAGAAGGCTGTAGAGAGTAAGGTAGTCTTCCTCGTATTGTATGTGGATGACATACTCTTGATAGGGAATGATATTCCTATGTTACACTTGGTCAAGCTCTTCTTATCACTCAAGTTCTCCATGAAAGATCTTGGTGATGCTTCCTACATCCTTGGGATAAATATCTATAGAGATAGATCTAAACGGATTTTGGGATTGTCCTAATTCAGGTACATTGACACCATACTAAAGAGGTTTAGTATGGAAGATTCCAAGCGAGGTAATTTACCTGCTTGCTCAGGAATCACACTCTCCAAAGAGATGTCTCCAAAGACTGATTTGGAGAGAGCTCGCATGCAAGAGATACTCTATGCTTCGGCAGTAGGCTCTATTATGTATGCGATGTTATGTGCTATACCGGATGTAGCTTACTCACTAGGCATAGTGAGCAAGTATCAATCAGATCCTGGGGAGAACCATTGGATAGCTATGAAGAACATTCTTAAGTACTTGAGAAGAACTAAAGAAATGTTCTTGGTGTATGGTAACGGTGAACTCCAGGTGGAGTCCTTTACCGATTGTCACGACCCAAAAGTACGGAACGTGACCGGCACTTAGATTACGAGACGTCTAAAGGCGTAATGTAACCTAAGTCAGCCAAAGCCTAGAAAATCTAAACCAAAATCAACCAGAGTGAAGGAAAACCTTTTGTGAAAACGATTTTAAACCATTTAAGTTGTATTAACCCCTTTTTAAAAACATTAAAATTTTTCCGAAAATTTCGGCAGAGTCTCCTTTGTTAATACTAGCCCCCAAAATGGCTACAACAAAATATATAAACCTATAATGAAATAATGGTATCCCCAAGCGGGAGCTAGCTCTTCGCCCAAGGCGGATCACAACCACACACAATATATATGCAATATCCAGTAAATAAGCATAAAGAAGCACAAAAATAAAGAAAACACAACGTTGGCTCAAGTGTGCTCGACCACAGAGAAACCACAGATACACAAATCTCCCAGTCTCATCACTAGGTCGCATATGTTAGTCGTATGTATGCCCTAGAGGCCAGTATTGTACAGATGATGTATATTATATTGGATGCTTGGACATATATAGAGATGACTTTCTTGCTCGATATGATAGTATGCTATCTGGTTTCTCTTTATTTTAACATGTTTACTAGTCTCTTTAAACTGTCTTATAGTTACATGTTGATAAAGCCCTTAGGATGTGTACTTGACTACCTGAACTATGATGCAGATCATACTAGTGGGGACATGGTAGTCCATAAGTACATCCTTCAAGGTCCCTAGTCGTGGGTGTATCGAGACGGGGCATCGATATACCAGTGTAGACTAGCGTATACGCTTCTCGACCCATGAGATGGGCGATGGATGATCCCATATCCATTGATGTTTGACATCAGAGATGGTATACGGGTGCTCAGTGGAGACTGGGTACACTGGACGGACTCGCCGAGAACTCCCAGATGGTATTATACCTCACGTCAGATGGCAGTTCTCAGGTGACACTTGTACAGCTTAGTCTGTAGACCCGAGATCGTCATAGAGTCTTGTGTGATTCCCACTGTGCTTTGATCTCCACCTTACCACGTCCATGAGGGCGTGCAAAACGTTGGTCTTTGGGTACAGTCCCGAGTCACATGGAGGCAATGAGCGATAGGAGGGGTTTCGTCTCTCCCGGTATTGGGGGTTGATGTTGCGCTGTGCTCGATTGGCCGTAACAGGGAAGTCCCTGGCCAGGGCTGATCAGAGATCTGCTGGTAAGTGTTACCAGTAGTTTCTCGACCCGTTATGAGCCTCACATCGGCACGACTTATCGGTTACTGGGGTCTGACGTTTACCACCCCTAGACTTGATATGCGACATATCAGACGAACAGACCGGACTGTACGGTAAGTGTTACTGGTTGGATTCACAGGAGTGTGAGCGGGCTAGCTCGTCGATCTTCTGATCGCTCAGTACCCGGGTGGCCGTTACGTTTAGAAGACCGGTTGCGGCTTGTGGGTGATTGATATGATCATCATCTGCTGCCGGCGTATTGACGAGTCTTTAGAGTCCTACACAGAGGTTTCCTGGCTCAAGCGAAACGAAATAGGAGCGCATATGAGATATGTGCGGGACCGAGAATAATGCGTGTATGTGATATCGTATTACATTCTCGCGACGAATGTTTCGATTGGTTGTATACGATATAACCTAGTTATCGAATCATTGATTCGATAAATCGATACATTGTATACTAGTCGGTTATGTGCGACATGACCGGATCATTGAATCAAGTGTTGATTTAATGATTTAATGTATAATTATATATTTGATATATTACTTTGCATTAACTAGTATTGGTTCATTTTAAAAAGGATTTTCTCACTTGATGTGCACATTGTATATGTGATATATTTTGTGTGCACTTGATCATATCATGTTTGATGATACATACTCACTTGGATTTGTGTAAAGACTTAAACCATGTTTAGTGAATGGTTAGGGTTTCATATTTTTGCTTAATTATTTATCTTTTCTTTTTTGAGAAATAGATAATAGAAAACAAAATGGTTTCTTTTATCATGAAGCTTGTTGAAGCTTCATGAAGCTTTGACCAAGTGACCACTTTGTCTTCTTCTCCAAACCCTAACCACTCATCTAAACTATAGTTAACTATCTACACTTGACCATGGTTAGAAGATGATAAGTATTGATTTTATTATTCTTTTTACACATCACTTATCATATTCTATCTTCTTCTTCTTCTTCATGAGATAAAGAAAAAGCTTGATATCATCAATGGCTTCTTGATTAAAAGTGTGAGAAATCCAATTCTAAAGTGAACCCACCTCCTATTTCTTCACCCTCTACCTCTTTCCAAGTAGTATAGGGTGTTTTCTTCACAAGTTTCACAACTTGGTGAAGTTGAAGCTTGATCTTGTGCAACCTCGACGTAGATCATCTTCGGCATCGTAGCCGACGACTTGTCCGCTCATTTCTCCGATGAAGTCGATGTTAGAGTCCGAGATCCGACTTGGACAGCGAGAGGACGTCTACGTGGAGCTATGGAAGTGGAGAACCGGATCTACAAAGGTTGTAGCTTCTCACTTTTAGTTAAGATGTTAACTAGTTTAATGTTTCGCCTAAAATTCTAGTTAACGATCCGTATTAGGGTTTCTCGGCACCGAAAAAATTTGAAATTGGCATGGTTGATGCCTTGTGAGACTTCATTAGCGTGCCTAGGAACCCTACAGTGGTATCAGAGCCTAGCTAGAGCCTTAGGCGAAGTGTAGACGACGTTTGAAACCCGATCGAACCGAAACCCTAAAAACCAAAATGCTCTCTGGACTTTTTCTAAAAACTGGATTTTTTCCAGATTAAAAATGCTTAAAAGATTTAGCAGGGAAATATAAGAATTACGGTGCAAAATTTGACCATTGATACCTCAAACATGCGGCGGAACCGCGGCAGAAGCCTAGCTTCTGCGGCGGTTCCGCGGCTCTCTGGTGACGTCACCCCTCCTAATCTGCACAGTAATTCCTATTTCACAGTGCTGAGTTTTCTGGGAATTTTTAATTTGACTCAAGAGTTGAGTATTCTGGGGTTGTATTGGGAATCAAATATTCGATCGGATTATCAAATTTTGTCTGTGTGGTTTTTCGGATAATTTTAGAATATGTTAAAAAGTTCGACCGGATATGAATACCCAACTTTTCCCCTGCCGGAAAATTTTCAAGTGTTGGATTTTTCTGTGGTTTAAGGACATTCTGAGTAGTGTAAGTAACGCGATGGTCCCTCTAGAAGACAACAAACCTTAACTCGATTATGTGACCGTCTTGAACTGCCTTTTGAACCTTCGGGTTTGGGGCAGTACGGCGTGCCACATGTGAGGCGTTGGCTTGACCCTTCTACGGCTGGACTGTTGGTACTGAGGCATGAAGTGAATATCTTTGAACTAATTTCATGTGTTGAACGGTTTCGGGAAAACTTGGGTGTTCGAATGTTCGATCGGAAAGTTTAATATTTTCTATTTATCCGGAATGATATACAATAATTGGAATTCACAAACAGTTATGAGTTAACTGAATGAATGTTATAAATCTGGCCGTTTAGTCTCACTTGATATTGAAAAGAGTTTTCGGTAATGGGACTAAAATGCGGGGTTTATAATTGTTAAGCATGTGATGTCTAAGTATTTCATTTGATTAGGCATGCGATGTCTAAAGAGGTTGCGGATTCCAACTGTTGTAGTTTTACACTTTCTTTTCTGTGATCGTAAGTGTAGTATGTAGTGGTATTGCCGATTGTCGTTGCTATACGTCGACGACAATCGGTGTATGCATACTTACTTACGTTGATGACATGTGATGTTATGTGTTGCTGGATATGTTATATTGGATCGTCGTGTTCGAATAGCCGGGTTTTTTTTTATGTGAGATGAGTGTTTTTCATTTTCATTCATGTAAAAACTTGTATGTAATATTCTTTTATTTGGGGCACTTCCAGGTTGCGGAAGCTGTCACCTTTTGTATATTATTTACTTTTCCGCATTAGGATAGACCCAAGGAGGGGAGCACAAGTAACCGGGTTCTAGGGTCCAGTGGGAGACCATCTCGAGGAGTCGAGTCCGGGTCTCCTAACCCTAGAATTGGTAGGGTTGCTTGCCGCTCTCGTAGGGGTCTAGGGGTGTGGGATTGGCTATTCATCACGACCGTGGAATCCGTGTTTTATACTGGCTCGTATTGAAAACACGGACGTTCTAGTATATCCAATGTTTCATATGTTTCTTCTGCTGCGATATCTGTGATGTGATCATGTGATGTTCTGTGATAGATACAGTATATAGTATATATGATATATTATATAGACGTTACTTATGTTTTGCACCCGCACTAGCCCTGCCCTGCTCTGTCTTTAGTTACCTAACCTAACGGTGCACGAGGGGACATCCAGGCGAATGCGGATGGCATAAGTGTACGTCGTATTTATCTGTGATGTTTAGGTGACTTAAATGATGGGACTTCATTAATGTGATTAATGAAAGAAAAGAAACCTAAAAGATGTTGTAGAATCAAATTTTAAACAAAAAGGGTAGCTACAGTTTTGCTTTGCATAGCGGTATATATGATATACCCTGCACCTTATTCGATGAGGAAAGGACCGAGATCCCTTCACCGGGAGTGACTCCTTTAGCAATAACTGGCAGATGCTACACACTCGGTTTGTCTTTTGATAGCTTCTATAGTTTTTGCTTTGCACAGTGATATATATGATATATCCCGCACCTCATTCGACGAGGAAAGGGCCGACGATCCCTTCACCGGGAGTGACCCCTTTAGCAAAACTAGAAAAGCCTCAAAATCACTCCATTTCAAAACTGTATTTGATTCTACAACGATATCAAGTTCACTACGCAATAGGTTTTCAGAAAAACCTGTCGTAGCCCTCCGTCATTTCAGATAAGTACTAGTTAGTATTCGTGCTACGTTTGTTGACTATGTTAAGGCGTAGTGTGCGGTAGCTGATTGGTGCTTATCTGTATAAGCATATGATGCGATTGGATTAGGGTAGTCGTGCGACTTTGTTGACTATGTTAAGGGTCGTGCGGGTGGGTTTAATTCAATCATGAAATGACGGGTTGAACTTGACTAGCACTTATGATTTGTTGACTATGTTAAGGTCATATAGCTGCTAGGGGCAAAATATTATCGGGAATTTCAAGTGTTGAAATTTGCAATGAGATTGCATACCTTCTATGAGATAGTTGGATCCCGATACCCACTGCGAGTAAGAGTTACTCCTGGGAGAGTTTTACACATTGCAATTAGCTGATCAAGTAGGTGTCTAGAAAGGTGTCAACGGAGTTACGCCTCTGGGAAAATGAGGTTTACATTAATTAGGTTCGTACGAAAGCACGGGGGACCTCCCTCAAAGTACCGACACTGGCCTGGCTGAAAGATTGGCGAACTTATAGTGTGTAATTAATCCCCGCTAGTCTTTCCTTTTAGGGTTTGAAGGAAGATTTGATAAAAACCAGTGGGAGCCATCCTGATTAGATAAGATAATAACCAATCTGATCTTGCACGAGCATATGCTAAAATGTTTTCTTCTCTCTCTCTCTCCAGGTAGCGACCATTTCAAGCCCTAATCAAGATAATAATATGGATGTATTGACCGAACCCGCATGTTATACTGTGCTGGGGAACGTTGGTTCCGTTCTTTCTTATAAGAGTTATAGGAATGAACAGGATATAGGGGAATACCAGGATTCCCATTCCACCCAAATGAAGAAAGTACATGTTGATGCATTTTCTTCGGGTGTGTTCGTTACAGAGAACTGTTTCTCCATTTGCTCTACGTCCTGGGTATTAGATACCGGGTCAGGATCCCATATATGTAATCAGTTACATGGGCTTAGGAAAGGTAGAGAGCTTGGAGAAGGTGATAAAGACATTAGAGTTGGAAATGGTGCAATTGTTGCAGCTAAGACTGTCGGGGAATATCACCTTGTATTACCAACTGGTAATACATTGGTTCTGAACGAATGCTATTACATGCCGAACCTGATATGCAACATTATATCGGTTTCTTTGTTGAGTAAAGAGGGATATAATTTTGTATTACAGGACAATGTTATGAACATTTTCCGTAACCAAAAGTTGGTTGGATCAGGCACGTTGCGCAATGGCATTTATGTTCTAAATCAATCAACAGTTCTGAGCATAACTAACACACACAAGAGGAAGAGTTCTGAACTGAACGAATCCTTCTTGTGGCATTGTAGACTGGGTCACATCAATACGACACGACTGGCTAAGTTGCATAAGGATGGATATTTGAAACCATTCGAATTTTCATCTTATGACACTTGCCAGTCATGTCTCAAAGGCAAGATGACCAAAACTCCGTTTACGGGACACGGAGAAAGAGTTACCGAACTCTTGGGACTGATACATAGTGATGTATGTGGTCCTATGTCTACACATGCCAGGGATGGTTCTTCATACTTCATTACATTCACTGACGATCTCTCTAGGTTCGGGTATGTGTTCCTGATGAAACACAAATCAGAAGCTTTTGAGAAATTTAGAGAATATAAACAAGAAGTTGAGAACCAAACCGGAAAAAGTATTAAAATCCTACGATCTGATCGAGGAGGTGAATACTTGAACAATGAATTCCTGGACTTCCTAAAAGAGAATGGGATTCTCTCTCAGCTGACTCCTCCATATACACCACAGCACAACGGTGTATCAGAACGGAGGAACCGCACCCTATTAGATATGGTGCGCTCTATGATGAGCACAGCTGAGTTACCTATTTCCTTCTGGGGATATGCGCTGGAAACAGCAACATACCTATTGAATCAAGTTCCATGTAAATCTGTACCTACCACACCATATGAGATATGGTGTGGGAAGAGACCATATTTTAAACGAGTTAAGATATGAGGTTGTCCGGCCTATGTCAAAAGGCAAAATCCAGACAAACTCGAGACACAGTCAGTTCTTTGCAAGTTTGTGGGATATCCTAAGAATTCACAAGGATATTTTTTCTACCATGCTGAAGAACAAAAGGTGTTTGTTTCTCAATATGCCACCTTTTTAGAAAAGGAATTCCTTGAAAAAGAAATTAGTGGCAAAGTGGTAGAGCTGGAAGAAGTTCCAGATACACAAACCGTAACTGAAGATTTAGTGGAACCAGAAGATTCAGTAGCTCCAAATGAACCTCAGCCTCTCCGCCGATCTAGTAGGGTTCCTCGCCAACCTGAGAGATACTACGGTTTTCTCATGGATGGTGGGAGCGAGGATTGCATCATGGAGGATGATGACCCAACTAGCTTCGAGCAGGCCATCACGAGTAGGGACTCAGTGAAATGGCTGGATGCAATACGGTCCGAGATGGAATCCATGTACACCAACAAAGTATGGACTTTGGAAGTTGCTCCTGAAGGGGTAAAACCCATTGGGAGCAAGTGGATCTTCAAGAAAAAACTTGGTGTAGATGGGAAAGTGGAGACTTTCAAAGCTAGACTTGTTGCAAAAGGTTTTCGTCAAAGACCAGGTGTGGACTATGACGAAACCTTTTCTCCAGTGGCTATGCTTAAATCCATCCGGATCATGCTTGCCATCGCTGCATATCATGACTACGAAATCTGGCAAATGGATGTTAAGACCGCCTTTCTAAATGGTGATTTAGAAGAGTGCGTGTACATGACTCAGCCAGAGGGCTTCGTAGACAGTGGGAGCAGCGGGAAGGTGTGCAAGCTGCTTAAATCCATTTATGGATTAAAGCAAGCATCGCGGAGTTGGAACATCTGCTTTGACGTCGTTATCAAAGAGTTTGATTTCGTCAAAAATCCAGATGAACATTGTATCTACAAGAAGGTAGCAGAGAGTAAGGTTGTCTTCCTCGTATTGTATATGGACGACATACTCTTGATAGGAAATGATATTCTTATGCTGCAATCGGTCAAGCTCTTCTTATCACAAAGATTCTCAATGAAAGATCTTGGTGATGCCTCCTGCATATTGGGAAATAGGATCTATAGAGATAGATCCAATCGGATTTTGGGATTGTCCCAATCCGGGTACATTGACACCATACTAAAGAGGTTTAGTATGGAAGAATCCAAGCGTGGAAACTTGCCCACGATTTCTGGAGTCACTCTCTCCAAAGAGATGTCTTCCAAAACTAATTTGGAGAGAGCTCGCATGCAAGGGATACCCTATGCTTCGGCTGTAGGCTCTATCATGTACGCGATGCTATGTACCAGACCCGATGTTGCATACTCACTAAGTGTAGTGAGCAGGTATCAAGCTGATCCTGGAGTGAGTCACTGGACAGCTGTGAAGAGCATTCTCAAGTACTTGCGAAGGACTAAAGAGATGCTCTTGGTGTATGGTAACGGAGAACTCCAAGTGGAGTCCTTTATCGATTCGAGCTTCCAGAGTGATAAGGACGACTCTAAGTCGCAGTCGGGATTTGTCTTTACCCTTTACGGAGGGACGGTTAGCTGGAAGAGTTCCAAGCAGGAAACCGTGGCAGACTCGACGATGGAGGCTGAATACATCGCTGCCAACGATGCTGCCAAAGAGGCTGTCTGGATCAAGAAGTTCATTACTGAACTTGGAGTGGTTCCATCCATTGAGCATCCAATACATTCGTATTGCGATAACAATGGAGCAGTTGCTTTAGCCAAGGAACCCAGGTCCCATCAGCGATCTAGGCATATTCTGAGGCGGTATCACCTGATCCGGGAGATAGTTGATCGCCGGGAGATCGAGGTCAGGAGGCTTGACACGAAGAACAATACGGCGGATCCACTCACGAAGGCCATTCCCCAGATACAGTTTGAGAGACTCTTCGGGATGCTCGGTATGCGATGCTACAGCAGCTGGCCCTAGTGCAAGTGGGAGATTGTTAGTTGTATGTATGCCCTAGAGGCCAGTATTGTACAGATGATGTATATTATATTGGATGCTTGGACATATATAGAGATGACTTTCTTGCTCGATATGATAGTATGCTATCTGGTTTCTCTTTATCATAACGTGTTTACTAGTCTCTTTAAACTGTCTTATAGTTACATGTTGATAAAGCCCTTAGGATGTGTACTTGACTACCTAGACTATGATGCAGATCATACTAGTGGGGACATGGTAGTCCATAAGTACATCCTTCAAGGTCCCTAGTCGTGGGTGTATCGAGACGGGGCATCGATATACCAGTGTAGACTAGCGTATACGCTTCTCGACCCATGAGATGGGCGATGGATGATCCCATATCCATTGGTGTTTGACATCAGAGATGGTATACGGGTGCTCAGTGGAGACTGGGTACACTGGACGGACTCGCCGAGAACTCCCAGATGGTATTATACCTCACGTCAGATGGCAGTTCTCAGGTGACACTTGTACAGGTTAGTCTGTAGACCCGAGATCGTCATAGAGTCTTGTGTGATTCCCACTGTGCTTTGATCTCCACCTTACCACGTCCATGAGGGCGTGCAAAACGGTGGTCTCTGGGTACAGTCCCGAGTCACATGGAGGCAATGAGCGATAGGAGGGGTTTCGTCTCTCCCGGTATTGTGGGTTGATGTTGCGCTGTGCTCGATTGGCCGTAACAGGGAAGTCCCTGGCCAGGGCTGATCAGAGATCTGCTGGTAAGTGTTACCAGTAGTTTCTCGACCCGATATGAGCCTCACATCGGCACGACTTATCGGTTACTGGGGTCTGACGTTTACCACCCCTAGACTTGATATGCGACATATCAGACGAACAGACCGGACTGTACGGTAAGTGTTACTGGTTGGATTCACAGGAGTGTGAGCGGGCTAGCTCGTCGATCTTCTGATCGCTCAGTACCCGGGTGGCCGTTACGTTTAGCAGACCGCTTGCGGCTTGTGGGTGATTGATATGATCATCATCTGCTGCCGGCGTATTGACGAGTCTTTAGAGTCCTACACAGAGGTTTCCTGGCTCAAGCGAAATGAAATAGGAGCGCATATGAGATATGTGCGGGACCGAGAATAATTCGTGTATGTGATACCGTATTACATTCTCGCGACGAATGTTTCGATTGGTTGTATACGATATAACCTAGTTATCGAATCATTGATTCAATAAATCGATACATTGTATACTAGTCGGTTATGTGCGACATGACCGGATCATTAAATCAAGTGTTGATTTAATGATTTAATGTATAATTATATATTTGATATATTAATTTGCATTAACTAGTATTGGTTCATTTTAAAAAGGATTTTCTCACTTGATGTGCACATTGTATATGTGATATATTTTGTGTGTACCTTATCATATCATGTTTGATGATACATACTCACTTGGATTTGTGTAAAGAGTTAAACCATGTTTAGTGAATGGTTAGGGTTTCATATTTTTGCTTAATTATTTATCTTTTCTTTTTTGAGAAATAGATAATAGAAAACAAAATGGTTTCTTTTATCATGAAGCTTGTTGAAGCTTCATGAAGCTTTGACCAAGTGACCACTTTGTCTTCTTCTCCAAACCCTAACCACTCATCTAAACTATAGTTAACTCTCTACACTTGACCATGGTTAGAAGATGATAAGTATTGATTTTATTATTCTTTTTACACATCACTTATCATATTCTATCTTCTTCTTCTTCTTCATGAGATAAAGAAAAAGCTTGATATCATCAATGGCTTCTTGATTAAAAGTGTGAGAAATCCAATTCTAAAGTGATCCCACCTCCTATTTCTTCACCCTCTATCTCTTGCCAAGTAGTATAGGGTGTTTTCTTCACAAGTTTCACAACTTGGTGAAGTTGAAGCTTGATCTTGTGCAACCTCGACGTAGATCATCTTCGGCATCGTTGCCGACGACTTGTCCGCTCATTTCTCCGATAAAGCCGATGTTAGAGTCCGAGATCCGACTTGGACAGCGAGAGGATGTCTACGTGGAGCTAAGGAAGTGGAGAACCGGATCTACAAAGGTTGTAGCTTCTCACTTTCAGTTAAGATGTTAACTAGTTTAATGTTTCGCCTAAAATTCTAGTTAACGATCCGTATTAGGGTTTCTCGGCACCGAAAAAATTTGAAATTGGCATGGTTGATGCCTTGTAAGACTTCATTAGCGTGCCTAGGAACCCTACAGTGGTATCAGAGCCTAGCTAGAGCCTTAGGCGAAGTTTGAAACCCGATCGAACCGAAACCCTAAAAACCAAAATGCTCTCTGGACTTTTTCTAAAAACTGGGTTTTTTCCAGATTAAAAATGCTTAAAAAATTCAACAGGGAAATATAAGAATTACGGTGCAAAATTTGACCATTGATACATCAAACATGCGGCGGAACCGCGGCAGAAGCCTAGCTTCTGCGGCGGTTCCGCGGCTCTCTGGTGACGTCACCCCTCCTAATCTGCACAGTAATTCCTATTTCACAGTGCTGAGTTTTCTGGGAATTTTTAATTTGACTCAAGAGTTGAGTATTCTGGGGTTGTATTGGGAATCAAAGATTCGATCGGATTATCAAATTTTGTCTGTGTGGTTTTCCGGATAATTTTAGAATATGTTAAAAAGTTCGACCGGATATGAATACCCAACTTTTTCCCTGCCGGAAAATTTCCAAGTGTTGGATTTTTCTGTGGTTTAAGGACATTCTGAGTAGTGCAAGTAACGCGATGGTCCCTCTAGAAGACAACAAACCTTAACTCGATTATGTGATAGTCTTGAACTGCCCTTTGAACCTTCGGGTTTAGGGCAGTACGGCGTGTCACATGTGAGGCGTTGGCTTGACCCTTCTACGGCTGGACCGTTGGTACTGAGGCATGAAGTGAATGTCTTTGAACTAATTTCATGTGTTGAACGGTTTCGGGAAAACTTGGGTGTTCGAATGTTCGATCGGAAAGTTTAATATTTTCTATTTATCCGGAATGGGATACAATAATTGGAATTCACAAACGGTTATGAGATAACTGAATGAATGTTATAAATCTGGCCGTTTAGTCTCACTTGATATTGAAAAGAGTTTTCGGTAAAGGGACTAAAGTGCGGGGTTTATAATTGTTAGGCATGTGATGTCTAAGTATTTCATTTGATTAGGCATGCGATGTCTAAAGAGGTTGCGGATTCCAACTGTTGTAGTTTTACACTTTCTTTTCTGTGACCGTAAGTGTAGTATGTAGTGGTATTGCCGATTGTCGTTGCTATACGTCGACGACAATCGGTGTATGCATACTTACTTACGTTGATGACATGTGATGTTATGTGTTGCTGGATATGTTATATTGGATCGTCGTGTTCGAATAGCCGGGGTTTTTTTTTATGTGAGATGAGTGTTTTTCATTTTCATTCATGTAAAAACTTGTATGTAATATTCTTTTATTTGGGGCACTTCCAGGTTGCGGAAGCTGTCACCTTTTGTTTATTATTTACTTTTCCGCACTAGGATAGACCCAAGGAGGGGAGCACAAGTAACCGGGTTCTAGGGTCCAGTGGGAGACCATCTCGAGGAGTCGAGTCCGGGTCTCCTAACCCTAGAATTGGTAGGGTTGCTTGCCGCTCTCGTAGGGGTCTAGGGGTGTGGGATTGGCTATTCATCACGACCGTGGAATCCGTGTTTTATACTGGCTCGTATTGAAAACACGGACGTCCTAGTATATCCAATGTTTCATATGTTTCTTCTGCTGCGATATCTGTGATGTGATCATGTGATGTTCTGTGATAGATACAGTATATAGTATATATGATATATTATATAGACGTTACTTATGTTTTGCACCCGCACTAGCCCTGCCCTGCTCTGTCGTTAGTTACCTAACCTAACGGTGCACGAGGGGACATCCAGGCGAATGCGGATGGCATAAGTGTACGTCGTATTTATCTGTGATGTTTAGGTGCCTTAAATGATGGGACTTCATTAATGTGATTAATGAAAGAAAAGAAACCTAAAAGATGTTGTAGAATCAAATTTTAAACAAAAAGGGTAGCTACAGTTTTGCTTTGCATAGCGGTATATATGATATACCCTGCACCTTATTCGATGAGGAAAGGACCGAGATCCTTTCACCGGGAGTGACTCCTTTAGCAATAACTGGCAGATGCTACACACTCGGTTTGTCTTTAGATAGCTTCTATAGTTTTTGCTTTCCACAGTGATATATATGATATATCCCGCACCTCATTCGACGAGGAAAGGGCCGACGATCCCTTCACCGGGAGTGACCCCTTTAGCAAAACTAGAAAAGCCTCAAAATCACTCCATTTCAAAAATGTATTTGATTCTACAACGATATCAAGTTCATTACGCAATAGGTTTTCAGAAAAACCTGTCGTAGCCCTCCGTCATTTCAGATAAGTACTAGTTAGTATTCGTGCTACGTTTGTGGACTATGTTAAGGCGTAGTGTGCGGTAGCTGATTGGTGCTTATCTGTATAAGCATATGATGCGATTGGATTAGGGTAGTCGTGCGACTTTGTTGACTATGTTAAGGGTCGTGCGGGTGGGTTTAATTCAATCAGGAAATGACGGGTTGAACTTGACTAGCACTTATGATTTGTTGACTATGTTAAGGTCATATAGCTGCTAGGGGCAAAATATTATCGGGAATTTCAAGTGTTGAAATTTGCAATGAGATTGCATACCTTCTATGAGATAGTTGGATCCCGATACCCACTGCGAGTAAGAGTTACTCCTGGGGGAGTTTTACACATTGGAATTAGCTGATCAAGTAGGTGTCTAGAAAGGTGTCAACGGGGTTACGCCTATGGGAAAACGAGGTTTACATTAATTAGGTTCGTGCGAAAGCACGGGGGACCTCCCTCAAAGTACCGACACTGGCCTGGCTGAAAGATTGGCGAACTTGTAGTGTGTAATTAATCCCGGCTAGTCTTTCCTTTTAGGGTTTGAAGGAAGATTTGATAAAAACCAGTGGGAGCCATCCTAATTAGATAAGATAATAACCAATCTGATCTTGCACGAGCATACGCTAAAGTGTTTTCTTCTCTCTCTCTCCAGGTAGCGACCATTTCATGCCCTAATTAAGATAATAATATGGATGTATTGACCGAACCCGCATGTTATACTGTGCTGGGGAACGTTGGTTCCGTTCTTTCTTATAAGAGTTATAGGAATGAACAGGATATAGGGGAATACCAGGATTCCCATGCCACCCGAATGAAGAAAGTACATGTTGATGCATTTTCTTCGGGTGTGTTCGTTACAGAGAACTGTTTCTCCATTTGCTCTACGTCCTGGGTATTAGATACCGGGTCAGGATCCCATATATGTAATCAGTTACATGGGCTTAGGAAAGGTAGAGAGCTTGGAGAAGGTGATAAAGACATTAGAGTTGGAAATGGTGCAATTGTTGCAGCTAAGACTGTCGGGGAATATCACCTTGTATTACCAACTGGTAATACATTGGTTCTGAACGAATGCTATTACATGCCGAACCTGATATGCAACATTATATCGGTTTCTTTGTTGAGTAAAGAGAGATATAATTTTGTATTACAGGACAATGTTATGAACATTTTCCGTAACCAAAAGTTGGTTGGATCAGGCACGTTGCGCAATGGCATTTATGTTCTAAATCAATCAACAGTTCTGAGCATAACTAACACACACAAGAGGAAGATTTCTGAACTGAACGAATCCTTCTTGTGGCATTGTAGACTGGGTCACATCAATGCGACACGACTGGCTAAGTTGCATAAGGATGGATATTTGAAACCATTCGAATTTTCATCTTATGACACTTTCCAGTCATGTCTCAAAGGCAAGATGACCAAAACTCCGTTTACGGGACACGGAGAAAGAGTTACCGAACTCTTGGGACCGATACATAGTGATGTATGTGGTCCTATGTCTACACATGCCAGGGATGGTTCTTCATACTTCATTACATTCACTGACGATCTCTCTAGGTTCGGGTATGTGTTCCTGATGAAACACAAATCAGAATCTTTTGAGAAATTTAGAGAATATAAACAAGAAGTTGAGAACCAAACCGGAAAAAGTATTAAAATCCTATGATCTGATCAAGGAGGTGAATACTTGAGCAATGAATTCCTGGACTTCCTAAAAGAGAATGGGATTCTCTCTCAGCTGACTCCTCCATATACACCACAGCACAACGGTGTATCAGAACGGAGGAACCGCACCCTATTAGATATGGTGCGCTCTATGATGAGCACAGCTGAGTTACCTATTTCCTTCTGGGGATATGCGCTGGAAACAGCAATATACCTATTGAATCAAGTTCCATCTAAATCTGTACTTACCACACCATATGAGATATGGAGTGGGAAGAGACCATATTTTAAACGAGTTAAGATATGGGGTTGTCCGACCTATGTCAAAAGGCAAAATCCAGACAAACTCGAGGCACGGTCAGTTCTTTGCAAGTTTGTGGGATATCTTAAGAATTCACAAGGATATTTTTTCTACCATGCTGAAGAACAAAAGGTGTTTGTTTCTCAATATGCCACCTTTTTAGAAAAGCAATTCCTTGAAAAAGAAATTAGTGGCAAAGTGGTAGAGCTGGAAGAAGTTCCAGATACACAAACCGTAACTGAAGATTTAGTGGAACCAGAAGATTCAGTAGCTCCAAATGAACCTCAGCCTCTCCGCCGATCTAGTAGGGTTCCTCGCCAACCTGAGAGATACTACGGTTTTCTCATGGATGGTGGGAGCGAGGATTGCATCATGGAGGATGATGACCCAACTAGCTTCGAGCAGGCCATCACGAGTAGGGACTCAGTGAAATGGCTGGATGCAATGCGGTCCGAGATGGAATCCATGTACACCAACAAAGTATGGACTTTGGCAGTTGCTCCTCAGGGGGTAAAACCCATTGGGAGCAAGTGGATCTTCAAGAAAAAACTTGGTGTAGATGGAAAAGTGGAGACTTTCAAAGCTAGACTTGTTGCAAAAGGTTTTCGTCAAAGACCAGGTGTGGACTATGACGAAACCTTTTCTCCAATGGCTATGCTTAAATCCATCCGGATCATGCTTGCCATCGCTGCATATCATGACTACGAAATCTGGCAAATGGATGTTAAGACCGCCTTTCTAAATGGTGATTTAGAAGAGTGCGTGTACATGACTCAGCCAGAGGGCTTCGTAGACAGTGGGAGCAGCGGGAAGGTGTGCAAGCTGCTTAAATCCATTTATGGATTAAAGCAAGCATCGCAGAGTTGGAACATCTGCTTTGACGTCGTTATCAAAGAGTTTGATTTCGTCAAAAATCCAGATGAACCTTGTATCTACAAGAAGGTAGCAGAGAGTAAGGTTGTCTTCTTCGTATTGTACGTGGACGACATACTCTTGATAGGAAATGATATTCCTATGCTGCAATCGGTCAACCTCTTCTTATCACAAAGATTCTCAATGAAAGATCTTGGTGATGCCTCCTGCATATTGGAAAATAGGATCTATAGAGATAGATCCAAACGGATTTTGGGATTGTCCCAATCCAGGTACATTGACACCATACTAAAGAGGTTTAGTATGGAAGAATCCAAGCGTGGGAACTTGCCCACGATTTCTGGAGTCACTCTCTCCAAAGAGATGTCTCCCAAGACTGATTTGGAGAGAGCTCGCATGCAAGGGATACCTATGCTTCGGCTGTAGGCTCTATCATGTACGCGATGCTATGTACCAGACCCGATGTTGCATACTCACTAAGTGTAGTGAGTAGGTATCAAGCTGATCCTGGAGAGAGTCACTGGACAGCTGTGAGCATTCTCAAGTACTTACGAAGGACTAAAGAGATGCTCTTGGTGTATGGTAACGGAGAACTCCAAGTGGAGTCCTTTACCGATTCGAGCTTCCAGAGTGATAAGGACGACTCTAAGTCGCAGTCGGGATTTGTCTTTACCCTTTACGGAGGGGCGGTTAGCTGGAAAAGTTCCAAGCAGGAAACCGTGGCAGACTCGACGATGGAGGCTGAATACATCGCTGCCAACGATGCTGCCAAAGAGGCTGTCTGGATCAAGAAGTTCATTACTGAACTTGGAGTGGTTCCATCCATTGAGCATCCAATACATTTGTATTGCGATAACAATGGAGCAGTGGCTTTAGCCAAGGAACCCAGGTCCCATCAGCGATCCAGGCATATTCTGAGGCGGTATCACCTGATCCGGGAGATAGTTGATCGCCGGGAGATCGAGGTCAGGAGGGTTGACACGAAGAACAACACGGCGGATCCACTCACGAAGGCCATTCCCCAGATACAGTTTGAAAGACTCTTCGGGATGCTCGGTATGCGATGCTACAGCAGCTGGCCCTAGAGCAAGTGGGAGATTGTTAGTTGTATGTATGCCCTAGAGGCCAGTATTGTACAGATGATGTATATTATATTGGATGCTTGGACATATATAGAGATGACTTTCTTGCTCGATATGATAGTATGCTATCTGGTTTCTCTTTATCTTAACATGTTTACTAGTCTCTTTAAACTGTCTTATAGTTACATGTTGATAAAGCCCTTAGGATGTGTACTTGACTACCTGGACTATGATGCAGATCATACTAGTGGGGACATGGTAGTCCATAAGTACATCCTTCAAGGTCCCTAGTCGTGGGTGTATCGAGACGGGGCATCGATATACCAGTGTAGACTAGCGTATACGCTTCTCGACCCATGAGATGGGCGATGGATGATCCCATATCCATTGGTGTTTGACATCAGAGATGGTATACGGGTGCTCAGTGGAGACTGGGTACACTGGACGGACTCGCCGAGAACTCCCAGATGGTATTATACCTCACGTCAGATGGCAGTTCTCAGGTGACACTTGTACAGGTTAGTCTGTAGACCCGAGATCGTCATAGAGTCTTGTGTGATTCCCACTGTACTTTGATCTCCACCTTACCACGTCCATGAGGGCATGCAAAACGGTGGTCTCTGGGTACAGTCCCGAGTCACATGGAGGCAATGAGCGATAGGAGGGGTTTCGTCTCTCCCGGTATTGGGGGTTGATGTTGCGCTGTGCTCGATTGGCCGTAACAGGGAAGTCCCTGGCCAGGGTTGATCAGAGATCTGCTGGTAAGTGTTACCAGTAGTTTCTCTACCCGTTATGAGCCTCACATCGGCACGACTTATCGGTTACTGGGGTCTGACGTTTACCACCCCTAGACTTGATATGCGACATATCAGACGAACAGACCGGACTGTACGGTAAGTGTTACTGGTTGGATTCACAGGAGTGTGAGCGGGCTAGTTCGTCGATCTTCTGATCGCTCAGTACCCAGATGGCCGTTACGTTTAGCAGACCGCTTGCGGCTTGTGGGTGATTGATATGATCATCATCTGCTGCCGGCGTATTGACGAGTCTTTAGAATCCTACACAGAGGTTTCCTGGCTCAAGCGAAACGAAATAGGAGCACATATGAGATATGTGCGGGACCGAGAATAATGCGTGTATGTGATACCGTATTACATTCTTGCGACGAATGTTTCGATTGGTTGTATACAATATAACCTAGTTATCGAATCATTGATTCGATAAATCGATACATTGTATACTAGTCGGTTATGTGCGACATGACCGGATCATTGAATCAAGTGTTGATTTAATGATTTAATGTATAATTATATATTTGATATATTACTTTGCATTAACTAGTATTGGTTCATTTTAAAAAGGATTTTCTCACTTGATGTGCACATTGTATATGTGATATATTTTGTGTGCACCTGATCATATCATGTTTGATGATACATACTCACTTGGATTTGTGTAAAGACTTAAACCATGTTTAGTGAATGGTTAGGGTTTCATATTTTTGCTTAATTATTTATCTTTTCTTTTTTGAGAAATATATAATAGAAAACAAAATGGTTTCTTTTATCATGAAGCTTGTTGAAGATTCATGAAGCTTTGACCAAGTGACCACTTTGTCTTCTTCTCCAAACCCTAACCACTCATCTAAACTATAGTTAACTCTCTACACTTGACCATGGTTAGAAGATGATAAGTATTGATTTTATTAGCATATACAAATAAGAAGTAGTAGATGGAGAATACTAGATACAATGATAGTACAAAAAGAGATAAAGTGTCCTCGCAACCCACTTACGAGCAATGTCGCGAGTCTGAGCAAAAGAAGCCAATGATAAGATAAGCCCGCCGCTATAAGGCTGAAGGGTTCGACCTGCAAGACACTGTGGCACAACGGGGGTGAGTTGCCAGCTCGTGAGTAGAATATAATATCTAGTAAGGCTATCGTAAGAATGCACGCAAATGCGTCACAACATATATGTCTAGATGTGATGTAATGCCACTAGTATGTATGCACATGTATACAACATCATTACGAAATCTTTAAGTGTTTAAAATACTATAAGCTCTGCATTCTTAACTTAGAAAAAGAATATCTGTGCAATAGCTAAAGTACCATCAATGAAATCATCTGAAAACCGTGTCAAGTATCTACACCAAATATGGAAATATATCTGTCTCAATATCTCACTATATCAATGTCTCAATACATCGGGCTCCGTCAGTCCGGATCGGCCCATATCATCAAATCTCACGACAACGGTCGGTATCCTCCGGATATCCGCCCCGCCAGACATCACCGGTATGTAGTCTTTCCCTGCCAGGCTCATCGTCTACAACTCGATCTTCTTGTCCCGGGGTACCATACCGGGCCCACCATGTACCCGAGAAGGTTCATCCACTTCTCGAATCGGGTCTCGAAATCAAACAGAAAACATGAAAACTCATAGTGGACGACACATACATCACGAGAAAACCTCAACTTTATTTTAAAAACGATAATAATAAGCTTTTGTTAAATTCTTGCGGTTTTCCCCAAAATCCAGAAATCTCATCAATACTGAAATCCTTAAGAAAATCATAATACCCAACAGGTTGTATATGATAAATGTTTATGATATCAAAGGTATGCAATTGATTTGTGACTAGGAATCTATATAAGCATGATGATGATGTAAGATATATACATGCTATGCAATTCAATGTCTCATGTATGATGCAAGTGGTGATACTAAACTAAGCAGGTTCTAAATTGCTCGTGACATGTCAATTACCAAGGAGTGTGTGTTCACATAAATAGTGCGCGTGCGACATGTGCCAATGGTAATGGTGTAAGTGTCCTAAGGGGTGATATCACACATAGGTATATAGATGTCCATGCAATGCCAGCAGACGAATAACTAGACGGGTATGTATATGAATGAGATGGTTAACTAACTAACTGTGCATATAGTTTGCAGGTAATAAAGTGATCATAACTATGGGGTGCCTCACGCCATCCAGACGATTTCCTCATAGATGTATACATCTACTCACCTGGACGTTTCGCTAATATGATCCAACCACCGCTTTGCCTTTGCGCGCCGCGTCCGATGTTTCCACAACCGATCCTAAAATTGCATAACACAAACTTCAGATTTCCCATCAAGAAATGACGCAAGTCACAAAATAAAATACTCAACACTGACAAGTTAGGCACAACGTGCACTCGGTGCGTGGAAAACACACGAAAATCACTAAAAGTTTAACTAAAATCGTCGTTTCGGGGCAACCATCAAAACTAGAACCCGACTAAACCAACTCCGCATTCGCACAGCCTACAAGTCGTAGTAGATGCTAATAGTATCGACAATATATCGCAATTAATTCACCTCCTAAGAATTTAGAAAACCTAGTAAGCATTGACATAGCAATTTTGATGCAAACATCGCGATTTAACGATATAGCGATCGCAACATCGCACAAACATCCAATTTAAACTACTAGATGGTCACAACACAAATTATAACCCACTTACAAAGATTCAAACCCTAAACAAAATTCCAACCCTTTACTAGAATTTCCTTAAACAAGGAATTATAACCAAAATAACACTTTAAAATTCTAAATTAGCATATTTAAACTACCAATTTAACAACTAGATTAGAACTTATACCTCTCAAGTTGTGAACCTCTTGCACTTAGCCTCCAAAGTTGCCTCTTTTCTCTTTGCTTTAAACCAATTAGGGTTTGGGAAGAGGTGGAAAAGGGTTTTGGTTTGAAGTAGTGAAGGAATTTGTGAATTTTGTGGATTTTTGGTTGATTTTTACATGAATTTTTGAAGCAAGAAAATGGGGAAAGAAGGGGGTTTGCTGCAGGTTGAGCTCGGCCTGGGTAAAGGAGAGGGAAGAATGAGGGAATTGTGTAGAAAATTCTACACAAAAAGCATCCTTTAAACATATTTAATGTATATCACATCAAATTTTACAAAAAAAAAACCTATTTTAATTCATTTTGATTTAATTTTTATACCATAGAACTGAAATCTTGAAAAGTCTTGATACAATTTTTGTTACACTAAATTTTAGTTTATAATGGTTCTTAAGTGTGTAATTTACCCATTTAAATTTGTATTTATCACTAATTTAATGTATTTTTAAAAGCTTAAAATAATATTAAAAATAATTAATTAAGGATTTTTTTTTAAATAACTAGAAATTTTTAGGTGACAATTTAGTGACCAATTTCAAGAAATATCTTATCTAAATTTTTTATAATTAGGCCTATATTGAAAAATACATATTTTGACTTTTTACGGAAAAGACTGATTATTTTACCGATTATCGAAAAACTGCCTAAACGATTTTCGAAGCGTTACAGTCTTTCCCCCTTAAAGAAATTCGGTCCCCGAATTTAGAATTTAACTACGTGTACCTTCAAAAAGATGGGACTATTTCTTCCTCATCTCATCCTCGGTCTCCCAGGTGACCTTCTCGCTGTTCGGGCCACGTCAAAGAACGTTGATGGACGGTATAACCTTCGACCTCAATTTCTTCACCTGCTGATCCAAAATGATCACCGGCTGATCAGCGAATGAAAGATCGCGCTCTAGCTGGATCATCTGGTGCTGAATCGCATGGGAAGGGTCATGAAGGTACTTGCGGAGCATCGAAATATGAAACACGGGGTGAACATCGGGGAAGTTGGGCGGAAGAGCTAACCGATAAGCCACTGAACCGACACGCTCTAGGATCTCGAAGGGACCAACATATCTAGGAATAAGCTTCCATTTCCGCCCAAATCTCATCACACCCTTCATCATAGAGACTCTCAGGAAAACATGATCGCCAACAGCGAATTCGAGTCGGCGACGGCACCTGTCAGCATATGATTTCTGCCTACTTTGTGCCACTCTCATCTTGTCCCGAATCAGCTGTATCTTTTCGGTTTTCTCCTGTACGATCTGCGGCCCCAAAATACTGCTCTCCCTAAGCTCTGTCCAACATACAGGCGATCGACATCTCCTCCCATATAAAGGCTCGAAGGGTGCCATCTGAATCGTCTCCTGGAAGCTATTATTATAGGAGAACTCGATCAAGAGCAAATGACGATCCCAGCTACCACCAAAATCTAAAACACAAGCTCTGAGCATGTCCTCAAGAGTCTGAATAGTACGCTTTCACTGACCGTCAGTCTGCGGATGAAATACTGTGCTAAAACTCAATCAGGTGCCCAAAACCTCCTGAAGTTTCTGCCACAATCGGCTGGTAAACTGGGTGCCCCGATCGGACACGATGCAAGTCGGGACGGCATGCAGTCGTACGATCTCATCAATATAAACCTGGGCGTACTGAGCAAATCCAAAAGTGGTCTTCACTGGCAGGAAGTGAGCCGGTTTCGTCAGTCGATCCACAATCACCCAAATAGAGTCATACCCTCGACTGGTCCTGGGTAAACCCACAATGAAGTCTATGGAGACCTGTTCCCACTTCCACTCAGGGATGGGCAAAGGCTGTAACTTGCCGGCTGACCTCTGGTGCTCGGCCTTGACTTGCTGACAAGTCAGGCATCTCGATTCAAAGTCTGTAACATCCTTCTTCATCCCGTCCCACCAGTAGACCTCTCTCAAATCACGACACATCTTGGTGGAACCTGGAAGCACACTGTACACTGATCTATATGCCTTCTCAAGGATATAACACTTTAGTCCCCTATAATCTGGTATGCACAGTCGAGTCCCAAATCGAAGTATCCCCTGATCATCAATCACGAACTTGGAAACTCTGCCTTGCCGAATCTGCTCGATAATCTCTAAAATACGGGTATCGCCGGACTGTGCCTTGCGAATACGGTCAAGTAACTGTGGGCGTGCTCTGAAATGGGCAAGCTATCCCCCTGTAGGAGTAAACTCAAACTGCACTCTGCTGTCACATAAAACCTTCCAATCCGCCGTCGACTGCATCTGTACTGCGCTCAAACAAGATAAGCTACCTCCGGGCCTCCTACTCAAAGCATCTGTCACCACATTCGCCTTGCCCGGATGGTATAGAATCTCGCAGTCATAGTCTTTTACTAACTCCATCCAACGGCGCTGTCTCAGATTTAGATCTCGCTGCTGAAAGATATACTTCAAGCTCTTATGGTCAGTGAATATCTGGCACGACTCGCGTATAGGTAATGTCTCCAGATCTTGAGTGCAAACACCACTGTAGCCATCTCTAAATCATGAGTGGGGTAGTTCTGTTCATGTTTCCGCAACTGTCGAGAAGCATATGTGATAACTCTGTCGTGCTGCATCAATACACAGCCCAGCCCCACTCGAGAAGCATCACAATATACCACAAAACCGCCCGATCCTGAAGGCAATGATAACACTGGTGCAGTAGTCAGACGAGTCTTCAACTGCTGGAAACTATCCTCACATGCCTCAGTCCAATCAAAAGTAACCCCCTTCCGGGTCAATCCGGTCAACGGTGCAGCAATACGGGAGAAATCCTGGACAAAACGTCGATAATAACCGGCCAGACCTAGAAAGCTGCGCACCTCAGTAACTGATACCGGCCTGGGCCAACGCTGAACTGCCTCGATCTTCTTCGGGTCCACACAAATACCATCTCTCATCACCACATGACCCAAGAAGTCGACACTGTCAAGCCAGAACGCGCACTTGGAAAATTTGGCGAACAGCTGATGCTCCTTTAAAGTCTGCAATGTGATACGCAAGTGCTGCTCGTGCTCCTCCCGGCTCCGAGAATATACCAAGATGTCGTCAATGAAAACAATGATGAACTGATCGAGATACGGCTTGAATACACGGTTCATCAAGTCCATAAATGCTGCCGGGGCATTGGTGAGCTCGAACGACATCACCAAGAACTCATAATGACCATATCGTGTACGGAACGCGTTCTTCGGAATATCCTCCTTCCGAACCCGCAACTGATGATAACCTGACCGTAAATCAACCTTCAAGAAAAACCCTGCACCCTGGAGCTGATCGAATAAGTCGTCAATGCGGGGTGGGGGATATCAATTCCGCACAGTAACCCGGTTCAGCTGACGATAATTAATGCATAAGCGCATACTGCCGTCCTTCTTCTTAACAAATAGGACGGGAGCACCCCAAGGTGACACACTCGGTCGGATAAGCCCTTTATCCAGCAAGTCCTGTAACTGATCCTTCAGCTCTCTAAGCTCCGCCGGGGCCATCCAATAGGGCGGTATAGAAATAGGCCCCGTGCCGGGGATCAAGTCAATTCAGAACTCAATCTCACGCTCTGGTGGCAGACCAGGCAGCTCGTCAGGGAATACATCAGAAAACTCTCTCGCAACAGGGACCTGGTCCAACGGAACCTCTGTGGCGCTAGTATCACAAACATAGGCTATGAATCCCTGATACCCTTTCCGTAAGAGCTGACCAGCGTGAAGAGAAGAAATCAAGCTGGGAAGGGTAGCGCTACGATCTCCCTGAATAACAAGAACCGGCTCACCAGGAAAACTGAATCTGACTGCCTTCTCACGGCAGTCCACAGATGCATAACAGGTGGCTAGCCAGTCCATACCAAGAAGAACGTCGAAGTCTAGCATATCGAGGAGAATCAAATCAACTGAAGAATCTCTCTCCCCGATACGAACGGGACACGATCAGTACACAAAACGGGCAACAAACGACTCGCCTACCGGAGTAATAAGGACAAGCGGCTGAACTAACGAAGAAGACTCTCGGCCCAACCTCGGTGCAAAGTATGTGGATACATAGGAATATGTGGAGCCTGGATCAAATAATAACCGTGCATCAAAAGAACATACTGGCAGAGTACCTGGCACAACGGCATTGGATGCCTATGCATCCTGAGGAGTCAACACGAACACTCGGGCCTGTCCACCACTAATAGCTGGATGTCCTCTGCCTCTACTTCTGCATCTGCCTCTGTCATCTCGTCCTCTCTGAACCGGACCGCCACGCCCACGACCTCTAGGAGCATCTTCCTGGCGTGGAGCCTCATCAGGGGTAGAAAGTAGAGCTCTCTGAGAAGGTGGTGAAGGTGGTAAGGTCACATGTAGCACTGTTGCCGCGCCCTGGCGCCCCATGGTATAGTCTCTGATACAATGGTACTGACTCCCGCACCGAAAACATCCTGGCGACGACTGCTGGGTCTGCGGATATGAACCAAATAACTGACCCTGTCTCAATCCTCTGCCACCACCATCTCCCGGAAAGAACCTGTCACGGTGTCTACCTATCTGCCGCTGGGCTGGCGTATCAGTACGAATCCGCTTCGGCCCAGAAACGACCGGAGTCTCAGAAATGCGCTCCTCCCGAAGTAAGACTGCATCCATCGCGTCTGCGTATGTGTCAAAGTGCCGGGTGCCGATGGCAAGGAATAACTGTGTGTCAAGCCCTCGTACAAATCTCTTTATCCTCTTCTCTTCAGTGTCTACTAGGTACAGAGCATATCGGGACAACTGAGTAAACTGTATATCATACTCGGACACTGTTATCCTAGGAGTCTTGCGCAAAGACTCAAAACTACGGGCTCGAACATCTCAGACACTCTCCGGAAGAAAACGGGCAAGAAATGCAGCTATGAACTCGTCCCAAGTCATAGGAGGTAGACCTACAGCTTGGCCTCTCTCTACTGAATCGTACCACGTCTGGGCAAGGCCCTCCAGACGAAAACTCGCGAACTCCACCCATCTATCATCAGAACACCTCAACGAACGGCAAATCGTAGTCATCCTATCGAGAAATGCCTGCGGGTCCTCTGTCGCATCCGTGCCGGTAAAGGCTGGAGGTCTCAGCCTCATAAACTCCTATAATGGCATGGGGATAGTCGCAGTAGTAGCAGGAGCAACAGTCTGGGCAACAGGTACAATCATGGTCTGTGTGGTGGAAGGAACGTCCTTGGATCTTTGTGCCCGACTGGACTCAACTAAAGATCCCATCGTCTATCGCAACTCCTGCATACCGGCCTCTAATCTGGCAATACGGCCTGAAGATGGCGGATCAATCTGACCCTGAGGGGTAGGCGTATCATCCCGCTCAATCCTCGCCTCAGACGAGCCCGCTCGAAGCTCATCCCTAGCGGCAGCCCGCTGAGCTCTTGTAGTCTTTGGCAGCATCGAAGCTGGAATAAGAAACAGGAGCGATAAGAACATTGCAATTGAATCAAGAAGGAAACACAAGCAACTATGTCCTAAGGTCACTTAGGCGGAGTACCGTATCGTAAGTATGCCGCGGAACATACCCACGCTACGCCACTTTGCTTAAGTCACCTACTCCATCTACCAAGGGTTGTTCTACACTCAGAAAGGTAAAACCTACGCTCTGATACCAACTTTGTCACGACCCGAAAGTACGGAACGTGACTGGCACTTAGATTACGAGACGTTTAAAGGCGTAACGTAACCTAAGTCAGCCAAAGCCCAGAAAATCTAAACCAAAATCAACCAGAGTGAAGGAGAACCTTTTGTGAAAACGATTTTAAACGATTTAAGTTGTATTAACCCCTTTTTAAAAACATCAAAATTTTTCCGAAAATTTTGGCAGAGTCTCCTTTGTAAATACTAGCCCCCAAAATGGGTACAACAAGATATATAAACCTGTAATGAAATAATGGCATCCCCAAGTGAGAGCTAGCTCTTTGCCCAAGGCGGATCACAACCACACGCAATATATATGCAATATTAAGTAAATAAGCATAAAGAAGCACAAAAATAAAGAAAACACAACGTCGGCTCAAGTGAGCTCGACCCCAGAGAAACCACAGATACACAAATCTCTCAGTCTCATCACTAGGTCGCATATACAAATAAGAAGTGGTAGATGGAGAATACTAGATACAATGATAGTACAAAAAGAGATAAAGTGTCCTCGCAACCCACCTACGAGCAATGTCACGAGTCTGAGCAAAAAAAGCCAATGATAAGATAAGCCCGCCGCTACAAGGCTGACGGGTCCGACCTGCAAGACACTGTGACACAACAGGGGTGAGTTGCCAGCTCGTGAGTAGAATATAACATCTAGTAAGGCTATCGTAAGAATGCACGCAAATGCGTCACAACATGTATGTCTAGATGTGATGTAATGCCACTAGTATGTATGCATATGTATACAACATCATTACGAAATCTTTAAGTGTTTAAAATACCATAAGCTCTGCATTCTTAACTTAGAAAAAGAATATCTGTGCAATAGCTAAAGTACCATCAATGAAATCATCTGAAAACCGTGTCAAGCATCGACACCAAATATGGAAATATATCTGTCTCAATGTCTCACTATATCAATGTCTCAATACATCGGGCTCCGTCAGTCCGGATCGGCCCATATCGTCAAATCTCACGACAACGGTCGGTATCCTCCGGATATCCGCCACGCCAGACATCACCGGTAGGTAGTCTTCCCCTGCCAGGCTCATCGTCTACAACTCGATCTTCTTGCCCGGGGTACCATACCGGGCCCACCATGTCCCCGAGACGGTTCATCCACTCCTCGAATCGGGTCTCGAAATCCAACAGAAAACATGAAAACACATGGTGGACAACACATACATCATAAGAAAACCGCAACTTTATTTTAAAAACGATAATAATAACCTTTTGTTAAATTCTTGCGGTTTTCCCTAAAATCCAGAAATCTCATCAATACTGAAATCCTCAAGAAAATCATAATACCCAACATGCTGTATATGATAAATGTTTATGATATCAAAGGTATGCAATTGATTTGTGACTAGGAATCTATATAAGCATGATGATGGTGTAAGATATATACATGCTATGCAATTCAATGTCTCATGTATGATGCAAGTGGTGATACTAAACTAAGCATGTTCTAAAGTGCTCGTGACATGGCAATTACCAAGGCGTGTGTGTTCACATAAATAGTGCACGTGCGAAATGAGCCAATGGTAATGGTGTAAGTGTCCTAAGGGGTGATATCACACATAGGTATGTAGATGTCCATGCAATGCCAGCAGACGAATAACTAGACGGGTATGTATATGAATGAGATGGTTAACTAACTAACTAACTGTGCATATAGTTTGCAGGTAATAAACTGATCCTAACTATGGGACGCCTCACGCCATCCAGACGATTTCCTCATAGATGTATACATCTACTCACCTGGAAGCCTCGCTAATCTGATCCAACCACCGCTTTGCCTTTGCGCGCCGCGTCCGATATTTCCTCAATCGATCCTAAAATTGCATAACACAAACTTCAGATTACCCATCAAGAAATGACGCAAGTCACAAAATAAAAGACTCAACACTGACAAGTTAGGCACAACGTGCACTCGGTGCGCGGAAAACACAGGAAAATACTAAAAATTTAACTAAAATCGTCGTTTCGGGCAACCATCAAAACTAGAACCCGACTAAACCAACTCCGCATTCGCACAGCCTACAAGTCATAGTAGATGCTAATAGTATCGACAATATATTGCAATTAATTCACCTCTTAGGAATTTAGAAAACCTAGTAAGCATTGACATAGCAATTTTGATGCAAACATCGCGATTTAACGATATAGCGATCGCAACATCGCACAAACATCCAATTTAAACTACTAGATGGTCACAACACAAATTATAACCCACTTACAAAGCTTCAAACCCTAAATAAAATTCCAACCCTTTACTAGAATTTCCTTAAACAAGGAATTATAACCAAAACAACACTTTAAAATTTTAAATTAGCATATTTAAACTACCAATTTAACAACTAGATTAGAACTTATACCTTTCAAGTTGTGAACCTCTTACACTTAGCCTCCAAAGTTGCCTCTTTTCTCTTTGCTTTAAACCAATTAGGGTTTGGGAAGAGGTGGAAAAGGGTTTTGGTTTGAATTAGTGAAGGAATTTGTGAATTTTGTGGAATTTTGGTTGATTTTTACATGAATTTTTGAAGCAAGAAAATGGGGAAAGAAGGGGGTTAGCTGCAGGTTGAGCTTGGCCTGGGCAAAGTGGAGGGTCGAATGAGGGAATTGTGTAGAAAATTCTACACAAAAGCATCCTTTAAACTCATTTAATGCATATCACATCAAATTTTACAAAAAAAACCCATTTTAATTCATTTTTGATTTAATTTTTAAACCATAGAACTAAAATCTTGAAAAGTCTTGATACAATTTTTGTTACACTAAATTTTAGTTTATAATGGTTCTTAAGTGTGTAATTTACCCATTTAAATTTTTATTTATCACTAATTTAATGTATTTTTAAAAGCTTAAAATAATATTAAAAATAATTAATTAAGGATTTTTTTTAAATAACTAGAAATTTTTAAGCTGTAATTTAGTGACCAATTTCAAGCAATATTTTATCTAAATTTTGTATAATTAGGCCTATATTGAAAAATACCTATTTTGACTTTTTACGGAAAAGGCCGATTATTTTACCGATTATCGATAAACTGCCTAAACGATTTTCGAAGCGTTACACCGATTCAAGCTTCCAGAGTGATAAGGATGACAGTAAGTCGGTCTCGGGTTTTGTCTTTACCCTCAACGGAGGGGCGGTGTGTTGGAAGAGTTCCAAGCAAGACTCCGTAGCAGACTCGACGATGGAGGCTGAATACATCACTGCCAACGATGCTGCCAAAGCGGCTATTTGGATGAAGAAATTCGTTGCTGAGCTTGGTGTGGTTCCATCCATTAAGCATCCAATACCTGTGTATTGTGATAACAATGGAGCAGTGGCTTTGGCCAAGGAATCCAGGTCCTATCAGAAATCCAGACATATTCTGAGGCGGTATCACCTGATCAGGGAGATAGTAGATCGCCGGGAGATCGAGGTCAAGAGAGTTGACACGAAGGGCAACTTAGCGGATCCACTCATGAAGGCCCACTTCCAGATACAGTTTGAAAGACTTTTTGGGATGTTGGGTATGAGATACTACAGCACATGGCCTTTGTGCAAGTGGGAGATTGTTAGGAATATGTATGCCCTAGAGGCCATTATTGTACATGTGATGTATATTATAGTGGATGCTTGGACATATATATAGAGGACTTTCTTGCTCGACAAGATAGTGTGCTATCTGGTTACTCTTTATCTTAACATGTTGACTGATATTCTATACTGTCTTGCTCTCGCATGTTGATAAAGCCCTTAGGATATGTACTTGACTACCATGACTATGATGAGATCATACTAGCGGGGCCAGGGTGGTCCAAAAGTACATCCTTTAATCAGTTTCTAGTCGTGGGAATATTGAGACTAGGGCATCGATATTCCAGAGTAGACTAGTGTGTACGTTTTTTGTCCCTTAGAGGGCGATGATTGATCTCACAACCATTGGTGTGTGACATCAAAGATTGTACACAGGTGCTCATTGGAGAATGGGTACACCGAACGGACTTGCCGAGGACTCCTAGTTGGTAGTATAGCTATCGTCAGATAGCAGTCCTCCGGTGACACCGGTACAGGTTAGTCTGTAGACCCAAGATCGTCATAGAGTCTTGTGTGGCTCCCACTGTGCTTTGATTTCCTCCCTACCACGGCTCAAAGGGGTCGTGCAATCAGGTAGATTTTGGGTACAGTCCCGAGTCACATGGAGGCAATGAGCGATAGGAGGGGTTTTATCTCTCCCGGTATTAGGGGTTGATGTTGCGCTATGCTCGATTGGATATAACTGGAAGTCCCTGTCCAGGGCTGCTGATGAGATTTACTGATAAGAGTTATCAGTAGTTTCTCAAACCGTTATAGGCCAGACATCGGCATGACTTATCACGTTACCGGGGGCTGACGTTTACAACCCCTAGACATGATATGCGACATATCAGACGAAGAGACCAGACTGTACGGTAGTGTTACTGATAGGCTTCATGGAGAGTATGGACGAGCTTACTTGTTGATCTTCATATCGCTCAATACACGGGTAGCCATTACGTCCAGCTAGTACTGCTGACGGCTTGTAGATGACTGATGTGATCATCACCTACTGCTGGCGTATTGACGAGTCTTTAGAGTCCCACACAGAAGTTTACTGGTTCAAGCGAAATGAAGTAGGACACATATGTGATATGTGTGTGGGCCTGATTAAATACGAGTATGTGATACCGTATTGTAATCTGGCAGTTATCTGTTATCAGTCAGGTTATATGTGATATAACCGGATTATCGAATCAAGTGTTGGTTTGATAATATTATATTCAGGTTAATGATATTAGTCAGTTATATGTGATATAACCGGATAATTAGATCAAGTGTTGATTTAATAATGTGATATATATTATATATGATATAATTATCTTAACTAATATCATTAGCTCACTAATTGCTTTATTTCTATATATATATATTAATGTATATTTGATATATATATATATATATATATATATATATATATATATATGCGCATATATATATATATTATATGAAGCATGGCATGTTTTTCTAATTTATAAAATAGAAAAATGAGGTGTAAATTGTGGAGATATTTGTGGTATGGTTCAAGGCATGGGTTTATATGTTTTTATATTACTCTTGACTCACTATTCAAGCATGATTGCTATTTTAATTGTATTTTTATTTCCATGCTTGAACAAGTGAGGAGGGAGATGATTCAATTTATTCATTCTACATTTGCTTCATAGTTCATGCCTTAGCCATTTTTCAAAAGCTCTTTTCTTCTCTTGCTCTCTACAATTTTCTTCACCTCACCTCCAAGCTCAAAACCCTCACATGAGATGTGAATCATTGAGCTTGTGAGACTTTAGTGAGCTTTACCTATCCCCTACTTCATCATCCCACACCAAACTAGCAATTTGGTGTGGTGTGTTTCCTACACTAAAAGTGTTTAGTGTAGTGAAAAGCTTGTGCTTATGGACTTCGGGTTGATCGTCTTTGGCGCGAAGATCACGAAAGAGCTTCGTTCAACTTGGAGAACTTGGAGAGGAGCCTTGAAGATTCGCGTGGACTTCATCCCAGAGCTTTTGAAGAGAATGACAAGGACTACAAAGGTTGTATGCTCTTAAACTTTCTCTTATGTTTTATCACATCACAAAGGAAAAAACCTAAAATTCTAGTAGTGATCTTGTTAGTCTAGCTTAGCACCTAGAAAAATTAAAATTTGGCATGCTTAATACCTCTTGAACCCCTTGACGGTGCTAAGGTCGACTTTCATAAGTGAACAAGGAATACAACCTTTGTAGACCGGTCTTTCACTTCTAAAGCTCCGTGTAGTAGTCCCTTTGCTCCAAGTAGTGGTCTCCTGGACTCTCCTTTAGCTCTACTAGGTGAAAAGAACGAGCTTGCTCAAGGATCTTCGAGGCCGAAATTGATCTACGTCGAAGAATCTATAACTCAAGCTATCTCTTCACTAATTGAGAATTAGTGAAACAAACAACCTATACTAAATGGCTAGTCTAGCGTAGATTGGTGAAGTAGGAATTTTGCTCACTTTAGAATTATTTTCTCTGTTTCTTTTTCTTCTCACTTAAAGCTAGAGAGCAATGGAGGAGATGAAGAAAATGAACTCTAATATGATCTTGTTTGAACCATGGGTGAGAAAATATTATATATAACTCATGTAGAGACTAAACCATGGTTAAAGATAATGGTTAGGTTAATAAATATTTAGAGTAAAACAAAATTATTGGACTAAGTCAGTAGATTCTCCAAGCTTCTCCAAGCTTCAAGCCATGACTAATTGCCACTTAATTTTGATTTTCCCTTAATAATTAAAATCCCACATTATCTTAAGTATGGTATGAGTTTTATACACCCAAGTCCAATGTATCATTTAGCATGACACAAAATAAATATATTAACATATATTACATATATATTAAATGTATAATGAGAAAAAACATTTTCTTAAGTGAGCTAATATTAGTTAATGTATATTAATATATCAAATACATAATTACACATTAAATTATTAAATCAACACTTGATTTAATAACCCGGTTGTATCGCATACAACTGACTAATATCATTTATATGCATATCACATATACATATAGCATATCATTGAATTAACACTTGATTCAACAATCCGGTTATATCACATATAACCTATATCGCGAGATTGGAATACTGTATCATATACACGTATTAATCTCGGTCCCGCACATATCACATATGTGCCCTACTTCGTTTCACATGAGCTAGGAAACCTCTGTGCAGGACTCTAATGACTCGTCAATACGTCGGCAGTAGGTGATGATCATATCAGTCACCCAAAAGCCGTCAGCGGTATTAGCTGGATGTAACGGCTATCCGGGTATTGAGGGATCAGAAGATCAATAAGAAAGCTTGTCCATACTCCTGTGAATCCAACAGCAACACTACTGTACAGTCCGGTCTCTTCGTCTGATATGTCGCATATCGAGTCTAGGGGTGGTAAACGTCAGAACCCAATAACTTGATAAGTCGTGCCGATGTGAGGCTCATAACGGGTCGAGAAACTACTGATAACACTTACCAGTAAATCTCTATATCAGCCCTGGCTAGGGACTTCCTGTTATGGCTAATCGAGCACAGCGCAACATCAACCACCAATACCAGAAGAGACGAATCCCCTCCTATCGCTCATTGCCTCCATGTGACTCGGGACTGTACCCAAAAACCACCGTTTTTCACGCTCTCTTGAACGTGGTAAGGTGGAAATCAAAGCACAGTGGGAATCACATAAGACTCTATGACGATCTCGGGTCTACAGACTAACTTGTACTAGTGTCACCAGAGAACTGCTATCTGACGTTAGGTATAATACCATTTAGGAGTTCTCGACGAGTCCTGCTCAGTGTACCCAGTCTCCACTGAGCACCCGTATACTATCTTTGATGTCAAACACCGATGGATATGGGATCATTCATCGCCCATCATATGGGTCAAGAAGCGTATACGCCAGTCTATTTTGGAATATCGATGCCCTGTCTCGATACTCCCACGACTAGGAACATTTAAAGGCTGTACTTGTGGACTACCCTGGCCATATTAGTATGATCTCCATCATAGTCCTGGCAGTCAAGTACACATCCTAAGGGCTTTATCAACATGTGAGAGAAAGACAATATCACAATACAAGTCTACATGTTAAGATAAAGTGCAATCAGATAGTATACTATCATGTCGAGCAAGAAAGTCCTCCCTATATATGTCTAAGCATCCATTGTAATATACAATCATGTACAACAATGGCATCTAGGGCATACATATAACTAACAATCTCCCACTTGCACTAAGACTAGTTGTTGTAGTATCTCATACCCAACGTCCCAAAAACTCTCAAATTGTATCCGGGGTTTTGGTCTCTGTGAGTGGATCCGCTATGTCATTCTTCCTATCAACTCTCCTGACCTCGATCACCCGGAGATCAACCATCTCCCTGATCAGGTGATACTGCCTAAGAATATGTCTGGATCACTAATGAGACCGGGGTTTCTAGGCTAAAACCACAATTCCATTGTCACCACAATGGTAGGAACCAAGTTCATCTCATGAACATCTATACCCAGACAAACTCTTTGGTAGCATCGTTGGTATCGATGTTTTCACCATTTATCGTTGAGTCTGCTACGGTATCTAGCTTGGAACTCTTCCAACATACCGTCCCTCTACTGAGGGTAAAGACAAAACCCGAGACTGTCTTACAGTCGACCTTATCACTCTGGAATCCCGAATCGGTAAAGGACTCCACTTGGAGTTCACCGTTACCAAACAACAAGAACCTTTCTTTAGTCCTTCTCAAGTACTTAAGAATTTTCTTCACTGTTGTCCAGTGATTCTCCTTAGGATCTGATTGATACTTACTTACAACACTAAGTGCGTACGTTACATCCGGTCGGGTACTTAATATCGCATACATGATAGACCCTGACTGCCGAAGCATAGGGTATCCCTTGCATGCGAGCCCTCTCTAAATCAGTTTTGGGGGACATCTCTTTGGAGAGAGTGATTCCTCAGATCGTGGGTTAATTCCCACGCTTGGAATCTTCTAAACTAAACCTCTTTAGTATGGTGTCAAGGTACCTGGATTGGGACAATCCCAACATCCGCTTAGATCTATCTCTATTGATCTTAATCCCCAGGATATAGGAGGCATCACCCAGATCCTTCATAGAGAATCTTTGTGATAAGGGGAGCTTGACCGAGTGTAGCATAGAAACACCATTTCCTATCAAGAGTATGTCATCCACGTACGATACGAGGAAGACAACCTTACTCTCTACAACCTTCTTGTATATACAAGGTTCATCTACCATTTTGGAAGTCAAACTCTTTGACTGCCATATCAAAACAAATGTTCCAACTCCGTGATGCCTGCTTACATCTATATATTGATTTAAGCAACTTGAACACCTTTCCCTGCTCCTACTGTCTTCGAAGCCCTCTGGCAGTGTCATGTACACGCTCTCTTCTAAATCACCATTTAGAAAAGCGGTCTTGACGTCGATCTTTCAGATTTCGTAGTCATGGTATGCAGCAATGGCAAGCAGGATCTAGGTGGTCTTAAGCGTAGCCACTGGAGAAAAGGTTTCATCAAAATCCATACCTGGTTATTAACGGCAACCTTTTGCAACAAGTCTAGCTTTGAAAGTATCAACTTTTCCATCTACACCAAGAATCTTCTCAAGATCCACTTGCTCCCGATGGGTTTTACCCCTTCAGGTGCAACTACCAAAGTCCATACTTTGTTGGTGTATATGGATTCCATCTCAAATCACATAGAATCTAACCATTTCACAAAGTCCCTACTTGTGATGGCCTGCTCGAAACTAGTTGGGTCATCATCTTCCATGATGCAATCCCCGCTCCCACTGTCATTGAGAAAACCGTAGTATCTCTCAGGCAGATGAGGAACCGTACTAGATCTGCGGAGAGGCTGATGTTCATCGGGAACTATTGAATCCTCCGGTTCTACCAAATCATCAGCTGTTAGTTTGTCTTACTGGAACTTCTTCCAGTTCTACCTTATGACCACTAATTTCTTCCACAATAAATTCCTTTTCTAAAAAGGTGGCATGCTGAGAAACAAAACACCTTTTGCTCATTAGTGTGGTAGAAGATATACCCTTGCGAATGTTCAGGATATCTAACAAACTTATACAGTACTGACCTTATCTCGAGCTTGTCCGGATTTTGCTTTTCAACATAGGCCGGACAACCCTATATCTTAACTTATTTAAGAGATGGTCTCTTCCCATTCCATATCTCATATGGAGTGGTAGGCACTGATTTGGATGGAACTCTATTCAATAGGTATGCAGCTTCTCAAGCGCATAATCCCAAAAGGAAACAGGTAACTCAGCAGTTCATCATAGAGCGCACCATATCTAATAGGGTGCAATTCCTCCGCCCGATATACCGTTGTGGTGTGGTGTATATGGAGGAGTAAGCTGAGAGAGAATCCTATTCTCTTTTAAATAATCCCGGAACTCCGTGCTGAAATATTCTCCTCCCCGATCACATCAAAGGACTTTAATACTTTTACTCGTTTGGTTCTCTACTTCGCACTTATATTCCTTGAATTTCTCAGAAGGTTCAGACTTGTGTTTCAACAGGAACACATGTCTGAATCTTGAGAGATCATCGGTGAATGTAATGAAGTACAGGGAACCAATCCTGGCATGTGTAGATATGGGACCGCATTCATCACTATGTATCAGTCTCAAGAGTTTAGTAACTTTTTCTCCGTGTCTAGTAAATAGAGTTTCGGTCATTTTGCGTTTGAGACATGACTGGCAAGTATTATAAGATGTATACTCGAACGGATTCAAATATCCATCCTTATATAACTTAACTAGTTGTGTCGCATTGATATGACCTAGTCTACAATGCCATAAGAAGGATTCGTTCATTTCTGAACTTTTCCTCTTGTGTGTGTTTTGTACGTTAAGAATTGTGGTTTGATTTAGAACGTATATGCCATTACTTAACGAGCCTGATCCAATCAACTTTTGATTCAGAGAAATGTTCATAACATTATCCTACAATACAAAATTATATCCTTCTTTACTTAATAAAGAAACTGATATAATATTGCATATCAGGTTCGGTATGTAATAACATTCGTTCAGAATCAATGTGTTACCATTTGGTAATACAAGGTGATATTCGCCAAGTGCTTTGGCTGTAACATTTGCACCATTCCCTATTCTTACGGAATGATCACCTATTCCCAGTTCTTTATGTTTCTTTAGCCCATATAATATATTACATATGTGGGATCCCGATCCGGTATCTAATACCCAGGATGTAGAGTGTACTGAGAAACTGTTCTCGGTAACTAACACACCCGAAGAAAATACATCAGCATGCTCATTCCTCGTTTGGGTGGTATGGGAATCCGGATATTCCCCTATTTCCTGCTCGGACTTATAACAATTATAAGATAGAGCGGAACCAACGTTCCCCAGCTCAGTATAATAAGTAGGTTCGGTCAATACATTCATATTATTATCTTGATTAAGGCATGTCATGGTCGCTACCTGGAGAGAGAGAGAGAGAAGAAAACACTTAGCGTATACTCTTCCAAGATTAGATTGGTTATTATCTTATCTTATCAGGATGGCTCCCACTGTTTTTATCAAATCATCCTTCAAATCCTAAAAGGTAAGACTATCCGGGATTAATTATACCCTACAAGTTCGCCAATCTTTCGGACAGGCCAGTGTCGATACTTTGAGGGAGGTTCCCCGTACTTTCGCACGGACCTAATTAAAATAAATCTCATTTTCCCAGAGGCATAACCCCGTTAACATCTTTCTAGACACCTACTTGATCGGCTAATTGTGATGTGTAAAACTCTCCCAGGAGTAACTCTTACTCACAGTGGGTATCGGGATCCAACTATCTCATAGAAGGTATGCAATTTCATTGCAAATTTAAACACTTGAAATTCCCGATAATATTTTGCCTCTAGCATCCTATGACCTTGACGGAGGCCAACAAACCATAGACTGCTAGTCAAGTTCAACCTGTTGGATATATGTATGCCCTAGAGGCCATTATGTGATAGTGGATGTATCTATACATGTATATATATTCAGTATGCATTCTTGCTCGACATGATAGTATGCTATCTGGTTCTTCTTTATTTGACATATTGATTTGATCATGCTTATTATTCACTCATACATGCTGATAAAGCCCTGAGGATATTGGCTTGACTACTCTGATTATGATGGAGATCATACTAGTGGGATATCTGTAGTCTGTAAGCATATCCTGGAAAGTCCCTAGTCGTAGGTATATCGAGACGGGGCATTGATATACCAGAGTAGACTAGCGTATATGATACTAGACCCATACGATGGGCGATGGATGTTCCCACATTCATCGATGTTTGACATCAAGATCATATACGGGTGCTCAGTGCTGACGGGTACACTGGACGGACTCGCCGAGAACTCCTATATGGAATTATATCTATCGTCGGATAGCAGTTCTCAGGTGACACTGGTACAGGTTAGTCTGTAGACCCGAGATCGTCATAGAGTCTTATGCGTTCTCCCACTGTACTTTGATTGCCACCCTATCACGGCTCTACCGAGTCGTGCAAACAGGTGGCCGTTGGGTACAGTCCCGAGACACACGAAGACGATGAGCGATAGGAGGGGTTTCGTCTCTCCCGGTATTGGGAGTTGATGCTGTGCCGTGCCCGACTGGTTATAACAGCAAGTCCCTGGCCAGGGCTGCTGAGATTTGCTGATAAGTGTTATCAGTAGTTTCTCGATCTGTTATAGACCATTCACCGGCACGACTTATTGAGTTATTAGGGTCGACGTGACCATCCCTAGGCTCGATATGCAGCATATCTGACGAAGAGACCGGACTGTACGGTAGTGTTGCCGGTTGGCTCGACGGGAGTTGTAGCAGGTTCGCTTGTTTTCTTCTGATCGCTCAATACCCGGGTGGCCGTTACGTTTAGCTGACCGCTTGCGGCTTGGGGGTACATGATATGATCATCACCCTCTGCCGGCGTATTGACGAGTCTTAGAGTCCCACAAAGGAGTTACCCAGTCCAGGCGAAACGTTGTGGTGCGCGTATGCGATATGCGCATGCACCCGATTAAAATGTGCGTATATGATACCGAACATTGATCGGGTGAACTGCTTTTGGTGGGGTCATATGAGATATGACCGGATTGATAAATCAAGTGTTGATTTATCATTTAACCATTAGTTTTCTCACTTAAAACCTTTTCTTGGATGATGGATGTGTGCATGCATGTGTGCTTTCCTTTCTTTCTTTCATGCTAGTTTCATGCACATATGGATGTGCATACATACACACATACATACACCCATCTATCATGGTTGTTAACATATGGAAATGGTGGCAATATAAGACTCACACCATGGTCTAAGTGATGGATTATTATTTGATTTTGGATTTAAAACAAATTGAAAAAGAAAGGATAATTCTTACTAGTTTCTACATTCTTCTTTTAACCTAACTTAGCTCACCTACCTCTTAACTTGAGTTATCCTTCTCTTTATCATTTAAAACTCAAGTTAAATAATGTCTCCATCACTTTAACCATGGTTCATAGTAAGAAGAAATAAAATATATATTGATATATTTCTTTTTCTTTTTTAGAGTTATCTTTTATCTCATTACCTCTTGTGAAAAATATTGCCACCATCTTCTTCCTCTTTCTCATTTGCTCTCTAGTTTTTTCTAGTGAGTAAATACCACTTAAAGAAAGGTTTTTGAAGTGAGAACCTTAACCACAACTTCATTCTACACAAGCTTAGCCGTCTTGTTTAGAGTGTTCTCTTCGGTTTTACGAAGTTGCGAGCTTGGACGGAGAACTCCGTGGTGGATCGTCGTGGACACAAGAGGACTTCAAGAGGACCTCCATTCAACACCCTAGAGACCAAGGAGTCCAGCAATAGGGAGCTACAAAGGTTGTAGTCTCGAAACCCTAGATTAGTTCGCTTTATATTTCGAAACCCTAATTTTCTAGGATCGATTCCTTTGCTTGTTCGTTTAGCACCATAAAAATTTAAACTTTGGGACATGTGATGCTTCAAAACTCATTATAGGATGCTAGACAACCCTTTCACAACCCGTACATTTCATGATTGAATTTAAACCCACCCGTACGACCCTTGACGGAGGCCAACAAAGTCGCACGACTACCCTAATCCAATCGCATTACATGCTGCAGATAAGTACTAGTTAGCTACCGTACACTACGCCTTGACGGAGGCCAACAAACGTAGCACGAATACTAAGTAGTACTTGTCTAAAATGACGGAAGGCTATAACAGGTTTTTAAGAAAACCTTTTGCGTAGTGAACTTGATATCGTTGTAGAATCTAGTGATTTGAAAAGGAGTGGTTTAAGCTTCGTTTTTAAAATCATGTGTTTTTCAAAATAAACCGAGTGGGTGTAGCATCTGCTAGTTTTTTCTAAAGAGATCATTCTCGATGAAGGGATCTCAGCTATTTTCTCATCGAATGAGGTGCTGGATATTCATCAAGGAATACCGCTGTGCAAAGCAAGAACTAGAGCTACCTTTTTGAAAATTTGATTCTACAACATCTTTAGGTTTCTTTCTTTTTCATTAATCTCATTAATGAAGTCCCATCATTTATGCTTCCTAAGCATCACAGATAAAGAAACGAAAATACTTATATAACGTACGTTTATGCCATCCGCATTCGCCACGGGGTCCCGTCATAAACCGTTAGGTTAGATGACTAACGGCAGAGCGGGGTAGGATTAGCACGGATGCAAAACATAAGTAACGCTTATTATATATCATATATATAATATAAAGCATTCGTCTTAGACAGTCATATGATCTCATCACAGAACATTACAGCAGAAGTCAACATATGAAATATTGGTTTATACTAGGATGTCCGTGTTTTAAATTAAGCCAGTAAAAAACACGGATTCCACCGTCGCGATGAATAGCCAAACCCACATTCCTAGATCTCTACGAGAGAGGCAAGCAACCCTACCAATTCTAAAGTTAGGAGACCCGGACTCGACTCTTCGAGATGGTCTCTACTGGACTCTAGAACTCGGTTACTTGTGCTCCCCGCCTTGGGTCTATCCTAATGCGGAAAAGTAAATAATATACATCAATGGTGACATCATCCTCAACCCAGAAGTGCCCCAATAAAAAATATTACATACAAGTTTTTACATGAATGAAAATGAAAAAAACTCTCATCTCACGCAAAAACCCCGGCTATTCAAACACGACGATCCAATATAACATATCACAGCAACATATAACATCACATGTTATCAATGTAAGTAAATATGCGTCTCCCAATTGTCGTTGACATATAGAAACGAAACCGGCGATACACCACATATTACACTTACGGTCGCAGAAAAGAAAGTGAAAACTACAACAATTGGAATCTGCAACCACCTTAGACATCATAAACCCGAAATATCATATACTTCGGATTTCATGCCTAACCAAATGAATTCCTTAGACATCATAAACCCAGAATATCTCATATTCCGAATTTCATGCCTAACATTATAAACCCCGCATTTTAGTCTCGATATTGAAAACACTTTTCAATATCTAGTCGGGTAATTCAACAAGATTCCTGGCTGTTGATCGAATGCTCGTCGAAAACATTAGTAGACGGTTGCACCCCCGATGCTGTCGACGAAGTGAACTTAGGCGGCACACCGCAGCCGCGAGCACTCGAACGGATGCTTTAGGCAACGGGGTTCTCCTACAGTCACTTGGTCGGTGCTATGGGGCGTAGCTATTTATTAGTGTTACCCGGCACGCGTTCGCGTACTTTACGAGATTGCGATGGTGTTTTGATCCGAATCAAAACCCCGTGGAAACCGATCAAATGAGACTAAATTGCTAAGTTTACAAAATTCAAACTAGTTTTCACAAAACTAATTATTGTGGATTCTAAATATTGTATCACATATCAATATCAAACCCGAAACGATATTAAAATTACGAATACGGAACACTCCGAATTGCTACTACAGAAAGATAACATCATATGTATTCTCTAGCAAAAACAAACAATACCTGACACACCAAACCCCAGAGACTGGAACACCAGAGAAAAAAGAAGCCAAAACCCTAATACAAAACCGGCCAGGCTGGTATTATGAACTTTTTCGCCGGGTCAAATCCGGTGGATTGGGCTCATTTTCTCTGGTGTTCATGTTACATCACATGTAACATTCTGCACCTGTTTAAATTTTATTCAGAGAACTTAAAAAATTCGACAGAAACTAGGGTTTTTGTTTCGAGGTTTCTGAGTTGTTTCGGTCTCGTAATTCTACTAATATCGTCTAATTCTCTAGCTTGGATTTGATACCACTGAAAGGTTCCTTAGCACCCTCACTATGTTTTTTAGGGTATCAAGCATGCAATTTTAAAAAACCTAGAGTGCTAATCAACCCATAACTAAGGATCTAACTAGAGGATTAGGGTTATAACTAACAAGTTAATAACTTTACTCTAAGTGAATAAGGAATACAACTTTTGTAGACCGGTCCTTCACTTCTAAAGCTCCGTGTAGTAGTCCCTTTGCTCCAAGTAGTGGTCTCCTGGACTCTTCTTTGGCTCTACTAGGTGAAAGGAATGAGCTTGCTCAATGATCTTCGATCCCGAAAATGATCTATGTCGAAGAATCTCTAACTCAAGATACATCTTCACTAATTGAGAATTAGTGAAGCAAACAATCTATACTAAATGGCTAGTCTAGTGTAGATTGGTGAAGTAGGAATTTTTCTCACTTTATAATTATTTTTCTCTCTTTCTTTTTCTTCTCACTCAAAGCTAGAGAGCAATGGAGGAGATGGAGAAAATGAACTCTAGCATGACTTGTTTGAACCATAGGTGAGAAAATATCATATATAACTCATGTAGAGACTAAACCATGGCTAAAGATAATGGTTAGGTTAATAAATATTTAGAGTAAAACAAAATTAGTGGACTGAGTTAATGGATTCTACAAGCTTTTCCAAGCTTCAAGCCATGACATTGTTGGATATGTATGCCCTAGAGGCCATTATTGTATAGTACTAGTTTGTATAATACATTTTGGATGCTTGGGATATATATACGGGTTTACGAAAGTCTTGCTTAATATAGTAGTATGCTACTTGGTTTGTTTCTATCTTAATATGTGTATATGTTTCTTTTAATATATCGCTAATACATATTGATGGAGCCCTTAGGATCTTTGCTTGACTACCGGCGTTGTGATGGTGATCACACCAGTGGGGGCTGGGTAGTCTATAAGCACATCCTTATACAGGTCCCTAGTCGTAGGATTATCGAGACATGGCATCGATACTCCAGAGTAGACTGGAGCATATGCTTCTCGTCCCAGCAGGGGAGATGGTCTGTCCCACAGCCATCTGTACGTCATACTGGAGATAGAATGCAGGTGCTCGTTAGGTTACGAGTACACTGAACATGACTCGTCGGGAACTGTTGGTTGGTATTATATCTATCGTCAGTTAGCAGTTCCTAGGTGACATGAGTACAGCTTAGTCCGTTGACTTGACACTGCTACTTCTCCTCAAGTGTGTTCCCACTGTTCTTTGATTGCTACCCTACCACGGCTCTATTGAGTCGTGCAAACAGGTAGTAGTTGGGTGCAGTCCCGAAGCACTTGGAGGCAGTGGTGGTTAGACAGGATTCGTCTCTCCCGGTATTGGGGGTTGATATCGCGCTGTGTCTAGGAGAGCCATTACACAAAGTCCCTGGCCAGGGCAAACGAGATTTACTGGTAGTGTTTCCTGTAGTTTCTCAGGGTGTTCTGGGCTACACTCCGACATGACTTGTACCGCTATTAGGGGTTTGACGTTTACCGCCCCTTAGGCTCAACATGCGATACTCTTAGACGAACAGACCGGACTGTACGGAGATTGTCACATTCAGGCTCAGTAGGAGTTCGGATGGGTTCACTTCATCGGTCTTCTTATCGGCATCTACCTGGGGACCATTACGTACAGCTAGTACCGCTTGCGGCCTGTGGTTAAACCCACTGCCAGCGTAGTGTCGAGTCTTTAGAGTCCCACACAGAGGGTTGTTCACCTTTGGGCGAAACGAGATAGAGGTCGTATGGTTTTACGACAGGGTTCGTTCACATATGCGTACTTATGCGTGTTCGGTATTCGGGCAGTTGATACTAGTGGGCTTTGGTTTAAGCCATATCCTAGTATTTAGTTTTGGGATGGTTCGGTTTTATTGTATTCGTGTTCCTCGGAGCACGGATGCGGGTGTGTATACACAGTTGACAGAGGCAGAGGAACCTCATTAGGGTTTTGACCATTGACTTGATTAAAACCATAATGAGATGGAGGAAATTGATTAATGAGTTTTAATTAGAGATAATTGTATCATGGTTAATTGGTTTGACCATTTGACTTTGTTGACCCATGTTGACTTAGATATTTTTGTGAACATGCTTAGCATTAATTGTGACATGATAATGGTCAAATAAACATCAACCATGAAAATTTATCCTAATTAAAATTATCATTATTCTTTTTCATCATATGAGAGCTATCTCCTCATTCTATGATGATACATTCTCTCTCTTGCAAGCTCTCTCCTCTTCCTCTCTCAAGGCTCTCTTGTTTCATGAGTTGAAAATCAAGAGCTTTGTAAGATCTAACCACTAAAACAACTCTATACTCACTCTAGGGTTCTTAGTATAGCACACCAAGTACCTTAGTTACTTCAAGATAGAGGTTGGAGCTCAAGATAGGGGCTTTCGGGTGGATCTTTCTTTGGCAAAGAGAAGACGGTGAGGAGGATCCATCTACACCACTCCAAGGAGCTCACAACTAGGAGAAGCAACACAAGAAGAGAAGGAGTTCAAGACTTAGGTATAACTTTCTATCATAGTAGATAGAACTCTTCTTTTTCTAGTTAGGTTTATGGTAAAGATCCGGGTTTAGTGTTATTCTAGCGCCAAGTTTATGTTCGCTATAAAATTTTTGTTCCGCATTTGGCCACGGATGTTGGCCGGGGTGCTAGTGTAACCCTTCATTGTATCAGAGCCTACCTATAAACCCCACTAGCTAGTTTGCACAAGGTTAAAATCTCGATTGACAAATTTTTCTGAATCATGAATCTATGTTCATGAGCTTGCTGTCGATTTTCGAAGTTGTCCTAAAATTTTTCTGAGTATCTTAGAATTACATGCTGGAGAAACTATAGCTACAGAAAACATTTAGGGTCCTAACTCCAAAATTCCGCCGCGGAAAGTGAGCAAAATGGCGCATTTTGCGGCCCTTCCGCGGCGCTTTTTGGGCCACAGTACCCAAATTTTTTTTGAGTCTCTAGTTCATGAAAATATGATATTTGTGAGATATCGTTTTGGCCCAGGTTTATTTGAGTGCTGGATTTGCTTTTGGGGCCTATTTGGAAAAGTTTAGTCGATCGAAATTTTAAATGTGTATTTTACAGTACATTCGCTTTTATCTGCGACCGGGAATGTCACTTGATCGGTAAAACTCATCTGATTGCTATATGTTCTTTTAGACGGGTTTTGCGAATGTGACATTCGCGTTGATGTTTTGTGCTTATGCTGTGATTGTGGTTGGATAGTCGTGATGGATAGCATGTGGTGCAATGTTAGTAGTACAGTTTATATTTATTTGTACATTTGTTATTGCGGGGCGAGCGTCCGACATGTGGAATGCCGTCTTTGCCGGGTTGTATATTATTTTGGGGCACGACCGGGTTGAGGTCGATGTCACTGTTTGTACATATTAGTTTCTTTTTCTGTACTAGGATTACCCCACGGTGGAGTGCACGAATAGCCAGGTTCTAGAAGGCAACAAGCCCGCATCTCATGGCGTTGAGATGGATGGGGCTTCATTCTAGAATTGGCGGGCTATTCGCCGCACTCGTAGGGGGTATAAGATGACCCACGGAGGGGCGCCCAAGTTACCGGATTCCGTGAAGTGCTGGGTGGCCCATTCACTTTGTTGAAGAGGGCTACCTCACTTCTGGGATTGACGGGTAACTTGCTGCGTTCATAGGGGTCCAGGTTTTCATTGCACAGGCTATCCACACGACCGGGAATGTCGGGTTTTATTTGCGGCTCAAATTAAACCCGAGGCTCCAAGATTATCCACCATTCTGTATTGTTGGCTGAGATTCTGTGATGTTGATTATTATCATGCCTGGGACGAATGTTGTATATACTTATATATATATACTAGTAGATGTTGTATATGTTTTGCACCCTCACTAGTCCAGCCCTCGCTCTGTCGTTAGTTAAGTAACCTAACGGGTGATGACGGGGCCCAGTAGCGAATGCGGATGGCATATATATACATTTTATTTTCGTTCTTTTCTGGTGTGATAGGTTAATTGATGGGACCGCGTTAATTTTGATTAATGCAAGAAAATAAACCTAAAAGATGTTGTTGGAACAATTTTCAAAAAGCTGTTATTGCAAGGATGTTCTCTTTTGTTTTGCACAGAGGTATTCGGTTATGAATATCCAGCACCTCATTTGACGAGGCAAGGGCCGAGATCCCTTCATCGGGAGTGACCCCTTGGACAGAGGTTTGCGTCAGGGTAATAACTTCACTATAGTCGATTATTTTTGCTTTGCATCGCGGTATTCAGTTAGAATATCCTGCACCTCATTCTACGAGGAAAGAGCCGAGATCCCTTCACTGGGAGTGACCACTTTAGCAAAGGCTTTTGCCACTATATATTTGTAAAACCACTCAGGTTCCTTAAGCGATATCAAGTTCATTACGTTAACGGCTTTTTTCGCCAAAAACCCAGCCGTAGCCCTCCGTCATTTCTTATAAGTTATACTTAGTATTCGTGCTGCGTTTGTTGACTGTGTCAAGACACAGTGAACGGTAGCTGAGTATTGCTTATCTGTAGCATACAATGTGATTGGTTAGGACAGTCGTCTAACCTTGTTGACCGTGTCAAGGGTTATGCGGGCGCGTTTAATGCAATCAAGATAATGACGGGTTGAACTTGACTAGGACTCTTTGATTTGTTGACTGTGTTAAGGTTGTAGGGTTCCTAGGCACTCTAGTGAGGTCTCCCAAGCCATCAACCATGGCAATTTCAAAAAATATGGTGCCTACAAACCCTAAAGTACGGATCGTTTGCTAGATTTCTAGGCGAACATGCTAACTAGTTAACACTTAACTAAAAGATACGGAAATACAACCTTTGTAGATCCGGTGCTCCACCTCCACGGCTCCGCAACGAGGTCCTCTCCGCTGTCCAAATCAAATCCGGGCTCTAGGATCGGCTTCGTCGGAGAATGGGCAAGCTAGGTCGTCGATGTCCATGCCGAAGATGATCTACGTCGAGGCATCGATGAATCAAGCTCCACCTTCACCAAACCGTGAAAAGTTGTGAAGGAAACACACTCTACTACTTGGCAAGAGGTAGAGGATGAAGAAATAGGAAGTGGGTAGACTTTAGAATTGGATTTCTCACTCATTTCCAACAATCACCATTGATGGACCTTGCTTTTCTTCACTTGAAGAATGAAGAAGAAGAAGAAAGATATTATGATAAGTTTTTAGAAAATGAAAAGAAAATGAATTCTTATCATAATGTTAACTAGAGTTAAGTGTAGAGAATGAATCATGGTTAGTGGGAATGGTTAGGGTTAAGGATGAGATAAGTATGGTTGACTTTATCAAAGCTTCATGAAGCTTCAACTACAATCCAAAGAAAGCCACCATTCTTCTCATTTCTTTTCCAAAATGAATAAACAAATTAAATAAATGAATAAATAAAGGAAAAGAAACCCTAACCATTCTTTTAACCATGGTTTATTCTTTGCACTTAACCAAGTAATCATGTATCATCAAACATGATACAATCAAGTGCACAAAATCATATCGCATATGTAATGCGCACAATCCGAGTGAGAAAATCCATCTTAAGTAAACCGGTACTAGTTGATGCAAAGTAATATATCAAATATATAAATATGCATTAAATCATTAAATCAACACTTGATTCAATGATCCGGTCATGCGCACATAACCGACTGGTATCATTAGTAACATCTTATCGAATCAACACTTGATCCGATAACCCGGCTATATCGCATATAACCGATCAATGTCACATCGCGAGAATCGAATACAGTATCACATACTCGTATTATTCTCGGTCCCGCACATATCTCATATGCGCTCCTATTTCGTTTCGCTTGAGCCAGGAAACCTCTGTGTAGGACTCTAAAGACTCGTCAATACGCCGGCAGCGGATGATGATCATATCAAACACCCACAAGCCGCAAGCGGTCTGCTAAACGTAACGGCCACCCGGGTATTGAGCGATCTGAAGATCGACGAGCAAGCCCGCTCACACTCCAGTGAATCCGACCAGTAACACTACCGTACAGTCCGGTCTGATCGTCTGATATGTCGCATATCTCGCCTAGGGGTGGTAAACGTCAGACCCCAATAGCTCAATAAGTCGTGTCGATATGAGGTCTATAACTGTTCGAGAAACTACTGGTAACACTTACCAGTAAATCTCAGCAACCCTGGCCAGGGATTTCCTGTTATAGCCAATCGAACACAGCGCAACATCAACTCCCTATACCGGGAGAGACGAATCCCCTCCTATCGCTCATTGCCTCCATGTGACTCGGGACTGTACCCAAAAACCACCGTTTTGCACGCCCTCTTGGACGTGGTAAGATGGAAATCAAAGCACAGTGGGAACCACACAAGACTCTATGACGATCTCGGGTCAACAGACTACTCTGTACCAGTGTCACCAGAGAACTGCCATCTGACGTGAGGTATAATACCATCTGGGAGTTCTCGGCGAGTCCGTCCAGTGTACCCAGTCTCTACTGAGCACCCGTATATCTCCTCTGATGTCAAACACCGATGGATATGGGATCATCCATCGCCCATCTATATGGGTCGAGAAGGTACACGCTAGTCTACTCTGGTATATCGATGCCCCGTCTCGATACACCCACGACTAGGGACTTTGAAGGATGTACTTATAGACTACCATGTCCCCACTAGTATGATCCGCATCATAGTCCAGGTAGTCAAGTACAGATCCTAAGGGCTTTACCAACATGTAACAGAGAGACAAACAGTATACACGTTAAGGTAAAGATCAACCAGATAGCATACTATCATGTCGAGCAAGAAAGTCCTCACTATATATGTCCCAGCATCCACTACAATATACATCCTATGTACAGTAATGGCCTCTAGGGCATACATATAACTAACAAAGGTCACTTGGGTCCTAGGGTCAAAAACCACATCGGGAGTTTCAAATATACAGGAAACTTGCAGATTTAGCATACCTTCAGGAGTGTGGTGACTAGAGTGGATTCCATCTAGGTCATCACACAATGATAGTTGGATCCCGATCCCACTAATGAGTTGGATTACTCTCGGGAGATTATTTCACTTAACAATCAATGCTATAAACCAAGTAGGTGTCTAGAACGGTGTTAGCGGGGCTACGCCTCCAGGAAAAAGAGGTTATGTAATTAAGGAACTTCGCGAAAGCGTTGGAAAACCTCCCTCGAAGTACCAACACTAGCCTGGCTGAAAGGTTAAGCAAGTATTGTGACGTGCGATTAATCTGACTAGTTCTTCTTTTAGGGTTTGAAGAAGAATTTGAGGAAACGGTGGGAACCATCCTGGTTAGATAAATTAATAACCAATCTAATCTTGCAAGAGCACACGCTGAGTGTTTCTTTTCTCTCTCTCCTGGTAGCAACCATTTTACGCCCTAATCAAGATAATAAAATGTATCGCTTGACTGATCCGAATTCTTATTCGAGGCTGGGGAATGTCGGTTCGGCTCTAACTTACGACAACAGTCATAAGTGTGAGCAAGGGAAAGAGGATTGTATGGATTCTAAAGAAACCCCATTGAAGAAGAAGCATACTATTACATCTACTTCAGGTGTTCTTGTAGTTGAGAACTGCTTTTCGGTCAGTCTTACCTCCTAGGTACTAGATACCGGATCAGGATCTCATATCTGTAATTTATTGCAGGGACTAAGAAAAAGTAAGATCGTTGGACCTGGTGATATGTCCCTCAGGGTAGGGAACGGAGCACAAGTTAATATTGCAGCCGTCGGTGAATATCACCTAGTGTTGCCAAATGGCAATACTATGATTTTGAACAATTGCTACTATGTACCTTCCATGGTTTGCAATATCATATCAGTTTATTTACTTGATAAAGATGGATATAACTTTGTTCTTGATAGAAATATCATGAACATTTATCTTGATAAGGTACTGGTTGCAGAAGGTACACCGTGTAATGGTATCTATGTTCTAAATCAGAATACAGTTCTCAATGTACAAAACACACGCAAAAGGAAGAGTTCAGATACGAACGAATCCTACTTGTGGCATTGTAGACTTGGTCATATCGGAGAGAAAAGACTAAGTAAGTTACATAAAGATGGACTCTTGAATACGTTCGAATTCTCATCTTATGAAACTTGTCAGTCTTGTCTCAAAGGAAAGATGACCAAATCTCCTTTCACCGGACATGGAGAAAGAGCAGCTGAGCTCTTGGGACTCATACACAGTGATGTGTGTGGTCCGATGTCTATACATGTAAGGGGTGGGTTCTCGTACTTCATCACATTCACTGATGATCTCTCTAGATTCGGATATGTGTATCTCATGAAACACAAATCTGAAGCTTTTGAGAAATTCAAGGAATTTAGAAACGAAGTAGAGAACCAGACTGGCAAAAGTATCAAGATCCTCCGATCGGATAGAGGAGGGGAGTACTTAAGCACAGAATTCCTAGAATACTTAAAAGAGAATGGAATTCTCTCTCAACTTACTCCTCCGTATACGCCACAGTACAACGGTGTATCGGAGCGGAGGAATCGTACCCTATTGGATATGGTTCGCTCCATGATGAGTAATACTGAGTTACCTCTTTCATTTTGGGGATATGCACTTCAAACAGCAGCACATCTTTTGAATCAAGTTCCATCCAAATCCGTGCCTAAGACTCCGTATGAAATATGGAGTGGTAAGAGTTTGTATCTTAAACGTATTAAGATTTGGGGTTGCCCAGCTTATGTCAAAAAGCAGAACCCAGAAAAACTTGAGGCACGATCAGTTTTGTGTAAGTTTGTGGGATACCCAAAAGATTCTAATGGGTATCTATTCTACCATGCAGAGGAACAGAAGATTATTGTTTCTAGGAATGCCACATTTTTGGAATAAGAATTTCTTGTTAAAAATATTAGTGGCAGCACGGTAGAACTGGATGAGATTCCAGAGACACAAACTATAACTGAAGATTTGGTGGAACCGCTAGATTCAGTTATACCCGACGAACCTCAGCCACTCCGCAGATCTGGTAGGATTTCTCATCCACCCGAGCGATACTACGGTTTTCTCATAGACAGGGATCTAGAGGATTGCATCTTGGAAGAAGATGATCCTACCAGTTTCAGGTAGGCTATTATCAGTAGGGACTCTGATAAGTGGCTGGATGCTATGCGATCTGAAATGGAGTCCATGTATACCAATAAAGTATGGACCTTGGATATTGCTCCACCTGGGGTAAAACCCGTTGGATGCAAATGGATCTACAAAAGGAAACTTGGTGTAGATGGGCAGGTGGAAACCTATAAGGCTAGACTCGTTGCAAAAGGTTTTCGTCAAAGACCTGGTGTGGACTATGACGAAACTTTTTCTCCAGTGGCTATGCTCAAATCCATTCGGATCCTACTTGCCATTGCTACCTTCTATGACTATGAGATCTGACAGATGGACGTAAAAACGGCTTTTCTAAACGGCAGTTTGGAAGAGTGCGTTTATATGGATCAGCCAGAAGGTTTTGTAGACAGTGGGAGCAGCGGGAAGGTGTTCAAGTTGCTTAAATCCATTTATGGATTAAAGCAAGCATCGCGGAGTTGGAACATCTGTTTTGATGAAGCAGTCAAGGAATTTGACTTCATCAAGAACGAAGATGAGCCATGTATATATAAGAAGATTGTAGGAAGAACTGTCGTATTCCTAGTCTTGTACGTGGACGACATTCTTTTGATAGAAAATGACATTCCTATGCTACAATCGATCAAGCTATTCTTGTCGTAATGGTTCTCCATGAAAGACCTGGGTGATGCCTCGTGCATTCTGGGGATCAAGATCTACAGAGATAGATCTAATAGATTACTGGGACTTTCGCAGTCCAGGTACATAGAGTCCATACGAAAGAGATTTAGTATGGAAGATTCCAAGCACGGTAATATACTCGCATTGCACGGAATCACCCTCTCCAAGAAGATGTCTCCCAAGATTGACGAGGAGAGGGTTCGCATGAGCACTATACCCTACGCTTCGGCGGTAGGATCTATAATGTATGCAATGCTATGTACAATACCAGATGTAGCTTACGCACTAAGCGTGGTGAGCCGGTATCAGTCAGACCCAGGTGAGAACCACTGGACAGCAGTGAAGAACTGAAGGGTTCCTAGGCACACTAATGAAGTCTCACAAGTGATCAAACATGCACAAATCAAAAAATTCCTTGTGCCTACAAACCCTAATACGGATCGTTAACTAGATATATAGGCGAAGCAAGCATGTAATCGAATTAAATGCTAAGGGAAAGTGACTACAACCTTTGTAGATCCGGTCCACCACTTCCTAAGCTCCGCGATGATCTCCCTCCGCTGTCCAAATCGAACCCTTGACTCTAGCATTGGCATCATCGAAGAATGGGCGGGCTTGATCGTCGGTTCGATGCCGAAGATGATCTACGTCGAGGCATCACAAGAACAAGCTCCAACTTCACCAAGCCTTGAAAACTTGTGAAGGAAACACCCTATACAACTTGGCAAGAGGTAGAGGATGAAGAAATAGCAAGTGGGTAGACTTTAGATTTGGATTTCTCACTCAATTTGGCTAGTTGCCATTGATGGTGCAAGCTTTCTTCAAGTTGAAGATGAAGAAGAAGATGATAAAGAATTATGATAAGTATATGTAAATGATAAATAAATCAATACTTATCATTTACTAACCCTTGGTTAGTTGTAGAGAATGGACCATGGTTAACTTGAATGGTTAGGGTTAAGGATGAGACAAGAATGGTGACTTAGTCAAAGTTTCAAGAAACTTCAACTACAAACAAATCAAGCCACCATTCTATTTTCTTTATCATTTCCTTTTTCCAAAATAAACAAAAAGAATAAATAAATGAATAAGAAAAAAGAAAACCCTAATCATAAACTTAACCATGGTCTAATTCTTTACACTAACCCTAGCTTGCATGTATCATCAAACATGATACAATCATGTGCACAAAATATATCACATATACAATGTGCACAAACCAAGTGAGTAAATCCATTTAAAGTGAACCAATACTAGTTAATGCAAAGTAATATATTAAATATATAATTATACATTAAATCATTAAATCAACACTTGATTCAATGATCCGGTCATATCGCATATAACCGGCTAGTATCCAATGTATCGGCTTATCGAATCAATCCTTGATTCGATAACTAGGTTATATCGCATACAACCATTCGACACATTCATCGCGAGAATGAAATACGGTATCACATACACGCATTATTCTCGGTCCCACACATATCTCATATGCGCTCCTATTTCGTTTCGCTTGAGCCAGGAAACCTCTGTGTAGGACTCTAAAGACTCGTCAATACGCCGGCAGCAGATGATGATCATATCAAACACCCACAAGCCGCAAGCGGTCTGCTAAACGTAACGGCCACCCGGGTATTGAGCGATCAGAAGATCGACGAGCAAGCCCGCTCACACTCCTGTGAATCCAACCAGTAACACTTACCGTACAGTCCGGTCTGTTCGTCTGATATGTCGCATATCTCGCCTAGGGGTGGTAAACGTCAGACCCCAGTAGCTCGATAAGTCATGCCGACTTGAGGTCCATAACATTCGTGAAACTACTGATAACTCTTACCAGTATATCACTGCAACCCTGGCCAGGGATTTCCTGTTATGGCCAGTCGAGCATAGCACAACATCAACCCCCAATACCGGGAGAGACGAATCCCCTCCTATCGCTCATTGCCTCCATGTGAATCGGGACTGTACCCAAAAACCACCTGTTTGCACGGCTCAGTAGAGCCGTGGTAGGGTGGAAATTAAAGCACAGTGGGAGACACACAAGACTCTATGACGATCTCGGGTCAACAGACTAAGCTGTACCAGTGTCACCAGAGAACTGCCATCTGACGTGAGGTATAATACCATCTGGGAGTTCTCGGCGAGTCCGTTCAGTGTACCCAGTCTCCACTGAGGACCCGCATACCATCTTCGATGTCAAACACCAATGGATATGGGATCATCCATCGCCCATCGCATGGGTCAAGAAGATATGCGCTAGTCTACTCTGGAATATCGATGCCCCGTCTCGATATTCCCTCGACTAGGAACATTTCAAGGGTGTACTCATGGACTACCCAGGCCCCAATAGTATGATCTACATCATAGTCCTGGAAGTCGAGTACACATCCTAAGGGCTTTATCAACATGTAATCAGAGAGACAGAAAGTATACATGTTAAGATAAAGAGCAACCAGATAGCGTACTATCATGTCGAGCAAGAAAGTCCTACCTATATATGTCCCAGCATCCACTACAATATACATCCAATGTACAGTAATGGCCTCTAGGGCATACATATAACTAACAATCTCCCACTTGCACTAGGGCCATCTGTAGCAGTGGTCGCAGTATCTAATACTCAACCATCCCTTATGAATCTCTCTCTGGGAAAAGGCCTTCGTGAATGGATCCGCCGTGTTGTCCTCTGAGTCTTCTCTCCTAACCTCGATCACCCTGGAGATCAACTATCTCCATGATCAGGTGATGCTGCCTCAGAATTTGTCTGGGTCACTGATGGGACCAGGGTTCCAGGGCTGAAGCCACACTTCCATTGTCATACAATGGCAGGAACCTAGTTCATCTTATGAACCAATATACACCCAAACTGCCTCTTTGGCAGTATCATTAATAGCGATGTTTCCAGCCTTCATCGTTTAGTTTGCCACGGTATCGAGCTTGGAACTCTTCCAACATACCGTCCCTTTACTGAGGGTAAAGACAGTGTCTGTGACTGACATTCAGTCGTCTTTATCACCCTGGAACACTTCCAGTGATTCTCCCCAGGATCGATTGATACCATCTCACTACAACTAGTGAGTATCCTAACATCCAATTAAATCTATCTCATAGATCCAAAGCTTAGGATTTAGTAGGTATCACTTTGATCCTATATGGAAAATCATTGTGATAAGCGGAGATTGATCGAGCGTAGCATAGGAAACTCCTTCCCTAACAAGAGTATGTCATCCACGTATTCTACGAGGATCGTCACCATACTCCCTACTACCTTCTTGTTTATACAAGGTTCATCTACCATTTTGATGATGTCAACTTCTTTGACTAATCCATCAAAACAGATGTTCCAACTCCGCGATGCCTGCTTTATCTTATAAAGCATCTTGCACACGTTTCCGCTGCTCCCACTGTCTACGAGGCCCTCTGGCTGTGTTCTTATAGACGTTCTCTTCTAAATCAATATTTAGAAAAGTAGTCATGGCACCCAACCACCAGATATCGTATTCATGGTATGTAGCCGTGGCAAGTAGGATCTGGATGGACTCAAGCATAGTCCCTAGAAAAGGTTTCATCATTATCCACACCTGGTTGATGACTAAAACCTTTAACAAGTCTAGCTTTAAAAGTCTCAACTTTTCCATGTACACCAAGTAATCTTCTCAAGATATACTTGCTCCTGATGGGGATTTAACCCTTCAGATATAGCAACCAAAGTCCATACTTTGTTGGTGTATAAGGATTCCATCTCAGATTACTAAGCATCCAGCCATTCTTACAGAGTCCATACTCTCGATGGCCTGCTCGAAACTGATTGGGCCATCATCTCATGATGCAATCCTCGCTCCCACTGTCATCGAGAAACCGAGGTATCTCTCAGGCAGGCGAGGAACCCTACCAGATCGGCGGAGAGGCTGAGGTTCGTCGGGGACTATAGAATCCTTTGGTTCTGTCAAATCTTCAGCTGTAGTTTCGTATAGCTGGAACCTTTCCAGTTCTACAGAACTGACCTTGCCTTGATCTTGTCCGGATTTTTCTTTTGACATAGGCCGGACAATCCCAAATCTTAACTTACTTAAGAGATATGATCTTCCCACACCATATCTTATATGGAGTGGTAGGCACTGATTTGATTCGAACCTAATTCAACAGGTATGCAGCTTCTCAAGCGCATAACTCCCAAAAAGGAAATAGGTAACTCAGTAGTACTCATCATAGAGCACACGATATCTAATATTGTGTGATTGCTCTGCCCCGATACACCGTTGTGCTGTGGTGTATTCAGAGGAGTAATACTGAGAGAAAATCTCATTTTCCTTTAGAATAGTCTAAGGATTCCATGCACAAGTATTCTCCTCCCTGATCTCATCATAGGACATAATGCTTATACCCGCATATTGGTTCTCTACTTCCTACTTATATTCTGTGAATACCTCAAAAGGTTCGGACTTATATTTCAACAGGAATATATGACTGAATCTTGAGAGATTATCAGAGAATATAATGAAGTATAAAGAACCAGTCCTGGCATGTGTAGACAGGAGACCTTATATACATCATCATGCATCAGTCCCAAGAGTTTACTAACTCTTTCTCAGTTTCCAGTAAACAGAGCTGGTGTCATTATATCTTTGTGACATGACTGGCAAGTTTCACAAGATGTAAATTCAAACTGATTTAAATATGCATCTAAATGTAACTTCAGCTAGTCGGGTCGCATTGATATGACTTAGTCTACAATACCTCAAGAAGAATTTGTTCATTTCTGAACTCTTCCTCTTGTGTGTGTTCAGTATACAAGGAACTGTAGTTTGATTTAGAACGTCAATGCTTTTAGATAACGTGCCTGAACCGATCAACTTTTGATATAGGAAATGTTCAAAACATTATCCATCAATACAAAATTATATCCTTTCTTTACTAATAAAGAGACTGATATGATTTTGTATATCAGGTTCGGTATCTAACAGCATTTGTTCAGAATCAATGTATTCGTAATACAGGGTGACAGTGACCAACAGACTTGGATGCAACACTTGCCCCGTTTTCTGCCTCATAAAACTTATCACCCGTTCTCAGTTTTTCTACCTTTTTGTAGCCCTATGTAACAGATTACATATCTGGGATCCTGATCCGGTATCATATACCCAGGATGCAGAGGATACTGAGAAACAGTTCTTTGTAATGAACACACCCGAAGGAGATGCATCAGATGCACTTTCTTCGTTTGGGCGGCATAGGAATTCTGGTATTCCCCAATTTCCTGCTCTGTCTTATAACAATTATAAGTTGGAGCGGGACCAACGTTCCCCAGCTCAGTATAACAAGCGGGTTCGGTCAATACATCCATTTTATTATCTTGATTAAGGCGTGATATGGTCGCTACCAGGAGAGAGAGAGAAGAAAACACTCTGCGTGCGCTCTTGCAAGATCAGATTGGTTATATATTTTATCTAATCAGGATGGCTCCCACTGTTTTTATCAAATCTTCCTTCAAACCTTAAAAGGAAAGACTAGCCGGGATTAATTACACTCTACAAGTTCGCCAATCTTTCAGCCAGGCCAGTGTCGGTACTTTGAGGGAGGTTCCCCGTGCTTTCGCACGGACCTAATTACAGTAAACCTCGTTTTCCCAGAGGCGTAACCCCGTTGACACCTTTCTAGACACCTACTTGATCGGCTAATTGCAAAGTGCAAAACTCTCCCAGGAGTAACAATTACTCGCAGTGGGTATCGGGATCCAACTATCATATAGAAGGTATGCAATCTCATTGCAAATTTCAACACTTGAAACTCCCGATAAAGGTTTTTACCCCTAGCACCTATGACCTTAACTATGGTCAACAAATCATAAATACTAGTCAAGTTCTACCCGTCATTTCGTGATTAATTAGACCCACCCACATGACCCTTAACTAAGGTCAACAAAGTCACGTGACTGTCCTAACTAATCGCATCATATGCGGCGTAGGAAGACATCACTTAGCTACCGTACACTGTGCCTTGACTATGGTCAACAAACACAACACGAATACTAAGTACTCTACTTCCTAAAATGACGGAGGGTTGCGAATGGTTTTTGTGAAAACCTTTAACGCTTTGAACTTGATCTCGTTGCAGAATCAAATGGTTTTTAAATGGAATGTTTTTGAGGCTTTTCTAGTTTTGCTAAAGGGGTCACTCCCGGTGAAGGGATCGTCGACCCTTTCCTCGTTGAATGAGGTGTGGGATATATCATATATATCACTGTGCAAAGTAGAAACTATAGAAGCAATCAAAGGACAAACCGAGTGTGTAGCATCTGCCAGTTACTGTTAAAGGAGTCACTCCCGGTGAAGGGATCTCGGTCCTTTCCTCATCGAATAAGGTGCAGGATGTTCTTTAATGAACACCGCGATGCAAAGCAAGAACTGTAGCTACTTGTTTATTTTGAAATTTGATTCCACAACATCAATTAGGTTTATTTTCTTTCATTAATCTCATTAATGAATATCCCATCATTTAAGTCCACCTAATCATCACAGATAAATATAACGTACGCTTATGTCATCCGCATTCGCCTCGATGTCCCGTCTGCACCGTTAGGTTAGGTAACTAACGGCAGAGCGGGGCAGGGCTAGCGCGGGTGTAAAACATAAGCAACATCAATATAATATATCATATCTACTATATATAATATCTGTCACAGAACATCACATGATCACAGATAAATCACAGCAGAAGAAACATATGAAATATTGGATATACTAGGACGTCCGTGTTTTCAATATGAGCCAGTATAAAACACGGATTCCACGGTCGTGATGAATAGCCAATCCCACACCCTTAGACCCCTACGAGAGCGGCAAGCAACCCTACCAATTCTAGGGTTAGGAGACCCGGACTCGACTCCTCGAGTTGGTCTCCCACTGGACCCCAGAACCCGGTTACTTGTGCTCCCCTCCTTGGGTCTATCCTAGTGCAGAAAAGTAAATAATATACAAGTGGTGACAACATCCGCAACCTGGAAGTGCCCCAATAAAAGAATATTACATACAAGTTTTTACATGAATGAAAATGAAAAACACTCATCTCACATAAACCCCCCCGGCTATTCAAACACGACGATCCAACATAACATATCCAGCAACACATAACATCACATGTCATCAACGTAAGCAAACATGCGTATCCCAATTGTCGTTGACATATAGCAACGAAACCGGCGATATCACATATTACACTTACGGTCACAGAAAAGAAAGTGTAAAACTACAACAGTTGGAATCCGCAACCACCTCAGACATCGCATGCCTGACCAAATGAATTCTTTAGACATCGCATGCCTAACAATTATAAACCCCGCATTTCAGTCTCATTATCGAAAACTCTTTTCAATATCAAGTTGGGCAATTCAACAAGATTCCCGACATCCTGATCGAATGCTCGTCGCAAACTTCAGTAGACGGCCGCACCCCCGATGCCGTCGACGAAGTGCACCAAGGCGGGACACCGCTACCGCGAGCACCCGAACGGATGCTTTCGGCGACTGGGTTCTCCTACAGTCACTTGGTCGGGGCTATGGAGTGAGGCTGTCTATTAAGTTTACCCGGCGAGTATCCGCGTACGCTACGTGATTGCGACGGACTTTTGATCACATCAAAATTCTGTGGCAACCGATCAAGTGAGACTAAACCGATATGTTTATAATATTCATTCCGTTATCTCATAACTACTTGTGAATTCCAATTATTGTATCACATTCCGGATAAATAGAAAACGCTAAACTTTTCGATCGAACAATCGAACACCTAAGTTTTCCCGATACAGCTCAACACATGAAATAAGTCTAACAACATTCAGTTCGTGCCTCAGTACCAACGGTCCAGCCATAGAAGGGTCAAGCCAACGCCTCACATGTGGCACGCCGTACTGCCCCAAACCCGAAGGTTCAAAGGGCAGTTCAAGACGGTCACATAATCGAGTTAAGGTTTGTTGTCTTCTAGAGGGTCCATCGCGTTACTTGCACTACTTAGAACGTCGTTAAACTAAGGAAAAATCCAACAATTGGAAATTTCCCGGAAGGGGAAAAATTTGGTATTTATATCCGATCGAACTTTTTAACATGTTCTAAAAAATACCCGGAAACACGCACAGACAAAATTAGACAGTCCGATCGAATCTCCGAATCCCCAATACAACCCAGAAAATAAAACTCTGGAATAAATATTAAAATATTCCCAGGAAAACCAGCACTGCTTTCTAAGAATTACTGTGCAAACTTCGATGCACAAAACGACAAAAGTGCCGCGGAACCGCCGCATGAGCAAGCTCATGCCGCGGATCCGCGGTGAGTTTAACGAATCAGGCCATCGAATTTTCCAGTAACCCTTACAATCCCCTGCTGATTTTTCTGCATATTTTTAATTCTCAAAATTCTACGATTTCAGAAAAAGTACAGAGAGCAATATTAGGGTTTGGGTTTTGATTCGATCGGAGTTCTAATTCCGTCTAGACTTCGCCTAAGGCTCTAGCTAGTCTCTGATACCACTGAAGGGTTCCTAGGCACACTAATGAAGTCTCACAAGTGATCAAACATGCATAAATCAAAAAATTCCTTATGCCTACAAACCCTAATACGGATCGTTAACTAGATATATAGGCGAAGCAAGCATGTAATCGAATTAAATGCTAAGGGAAAGTGACTACAACCTTTGTAGATCCGGTCCACCACTTCCTAAGCTCCGCGATGATCTCCCTCCGCTGTCCAAATCGAACCCTTGACTCTAGCATTGGCATCATCGAAGAATGGGCGGGCTTGATCGTCGGTTCGATGCCGAAGATGATCTACGTCGAGGCATCACAAGAACAAGCTCCAACTTCACCAAGCCTTGAAAACTTGTGAAGGAAACACCCTATACAACTTGGCAAGAGGTAGAGGATGAAGAAATAGGAATTGGGTAGACTTTAGATTTGGATTTCTCACTCAATTTGGCTAGTTTCCATTGATGGTGCAAGCTTTCTTCAAGTTGAAGATGAAGAAGAAGATGATAAAGAATTATGATAAGTATATGTAAATGATAAATAAATCAATACTTATCATTTACTAACCCTTGGTTAGTTGTAGAGAATGGACCATGGTTAACTTGAATGGTTAGGGTTAAGGATGAGACAAGAATGGTGACTTAGTCAAAGTTTCAAGAAACTTCAACTACAAACAAATCAAGCCACTATTCTATTTTCTTTATCATTTCCTTTTTCCAAAATAAACAAAAAGAATAAATAAATGAATAAGAAAAAAGAAAACCCTAATCATAAACTTAACCATGGTCTAATTCTTTACACTAACCCTAGCTTGCATGTATCATCAAACATGATACAATCATGTGCACAAAATATATCACATATACAATGTGCACAAACCAAGTGAGTAAATCCATTTAAAGTGAACCAATACTAGTTAATGCAAAGTAATATATTAAATATATAATTATACATTAAATCATTAAATCAACACTTGATTCAATGATCCGGTCATATCGCATATAACCGGCTAGTATCCAATGTATCGGCTTATCGAATCAATCCTTGATTCGATAACTAGGTTATATCGCATACAACCATTCGACACATTCATCGCGAGAATGAAATACGGTATCACATACACGCATTATTCTCGGTCCCGCACATATCTCATATGCGCTCCTATTTCGTTTCGCTTGAGCCAGGAAACCTCTGTGTAGGACTCTAAAGACTCGTCAATACGCCGGCAGCAGATGATGATCATATCAAACACCCACAAGCCGCAAGCGGTCTGCTAAACGTAACGGCCACCCGGGTATTGAGCGATCAGAAGATCGACGAGCAAGCCCGCTCACACTCCTGTGAATCCAACCAGTAACACTTACCGTACAGTCCGGTCTGTTCGTCTGATATGTCGCATATCTTGCCTAGGGGTGGTAAACGTCAGACCCCAGTAGCTCGATAAGTCATGCCGACTTGAGGTCCATAACATTCGTGAAACTACTGATAACTCTTACCAGTATATCACTGCAACCCTGGCCAGGGATTTCCTGTTATGGCCAGTCGAGCATAGCACAACATCAACCCCCAATACCGGGAGAGACGAATCCCCTCCTATCGCTCATTGCCTCCATGTGAATCGGGACTGTACCCAAAAACCACCTGTTTGCACGACTCAGTAGAGCCGTGGTAGGGTGGAAATCAAAGCACAGTGGGAGACACACAAGACTCTATGACGATCTCGGGTCAACAGACTAAGCTGTACCAGTGTCACCAGAGAACTGCCATCTGACGTGAGGTATAATACCATCTGGGAGTTCTCGGCGAGTCCGTTCAGTGTACCCAGTCTCCACTGAGGACCCGCATACCATCTTCGATGTCAAACACCAATGGATATGGGATCATCCATCGCCCATCGCATGGGTCGAGAAGATATGCGCTAGTCTACTCTGGAATATCGATGCCCCGTCTCGATATTCCCTCGACTAGGAACATTTCAAGGGTGTACTCATGGACTACCCAGGCCCCACTAGTATGATCTACATCATAGTCCTGGAAGTCGAGTACACATCCTAAGGGCTTTATCAACATGTAATCAGAGAGACAGAAAGTATACATGTTAAGATAAAGAGCAACCAGATAGCGTACTATCATGTCGAGCAAGAAAGTCCTACCTATATATGTCCCAGCATCCACTACAATATACATCCAATGTACAGTAATGGCCTCTAGGGCATACATATAACTAACAAGAACATTCTCAAGTACCTAAGAACGACTAAGGAGATGTTCCTGGTTTACGGTAATGGAGACCTCAGGATCGAGTCTTTTACCGATTCAAGCTTCCAGAGTGACAAGGATGACAGCAAGTCTGTCTCGGATTTTGTGTTTACCCTCAAAGGAGGGGCGGTGTGTTGGAGGAGTTCCAAACAGGATAACTTCGCAGACTCGATGATGGAGGCTGAATACATTGCTGCATGCGATGCCGCAAAAGTGGCGGTCTGGATGAAGAAGTTCATTAGTGAACTTCAGGTGGTTCCGTCCATTGTTGACCCAATACCTTTGTATTGCGATAACAATGGGGCTATAGCTTTAGCGAAGGAACCATGGTCCCATCAGAAATGCAGACACATCTTAAGGCGGTATCACCTGATCAGGGAGATCATTGATCGCCAGGAGATCGAGGTACGGAGAGTGGATACTAAAGACAACACGGCGGATCCATTCATAAAGGCCCTCCCTCAAACACAGTTCGAGCGACTTTTTAAGCTATTGGGTATGCGGTACGCCAGCAGCTGGCCTTAGTGCAGACGTTGGGTATGCGGTACACCAATTACTGGCCTTTAGTGCAAGAGGGAGATTGTTGGATATGTATGCCCTAGAGGCCATTATTGTATAGTATTAGTTTGTATAATATATTTTGGAAGCTTGGGATATATATACGGGTGTACGACAGTCTTGCTCAATATAGTAGTATGCTACTTGGTTTGTTTCTATCTTAATATGTGTATATGTTTCTTTTAACATATCGCTAATACATATTGATGGAGCCCTTAGGATCTTTGCTTGACTACCGGCGTTGTGATGGCGATCACACTAGTGGGGGCTGGGTAGTCTATAAACACATCCTTATACAGGTCCCTAGTCATAGGATTATCGAGACAGGGCATTGATACTCCAGAGGGGAGATGGTCTGTCCTACAGCCATCAGTACGTCATACTGGAGATAGAATGCAGGTGCTCGTTAGGTTACGAGTACACTGGACAGGACTCATCGGGAACTGTTGGTTGGTATTATATCTATCATCAGTTAGCAGTTCTCAGGTGACATGAGTACAGCTTAGTCCGTTGACTTGACACTGCTACTTCGCCTCATGTGTGTTCCCATTGTTCTTTGATTGCTACCCTACCACGGCTCTATTGAGTCGTGCAAACAGGTAGTAGTTGGGTGCAGTCCCGAAGCACTTAGAGGAAGTGGCAGTTAGACAGGATTCGTCTCTCCCGGTATTGGGGGTTGATATCGCGCTGTGTCTAGGAGAGCCATTACAGAAAGTCCCTGGCCAGGGCAAGCGAGATTTACTGGTAGTGTTTCCATTAGTTTCTCAGGCTGTTCTGGGCTACACTCCGACATGACTTGTACCGCTATTAGGGGTCTGACGTTTACTGCCCCCCTAGGCCCGACATGCGATACTCTTAAACGAACAGACCGGACTGTACGGAGATTGTCACATTCAGGCTCAGTAGGAGTTCGGATGGGTTCACCTCATCGGTCTTCTTATCGGCATCTACCTGGGGACCGTTACGTACAGCTAGTACCGCTTGTGGCCTATGGTTAAACCCACTGCCAGCGTAGTGTCGAGTCTTTAGAGTCCCACACAGAGGGTTGTTCACCTTTGGGCAAAACGAGATAAAGGTCGTATGGTTTTACGACAGGGTTCGTTCACATATGCGTACTTGTGCGTGTTCGGACAGTTGATACTAGTGGGCTTTGTTTTAAGCCAGATCCTAGTATTTAGTTTTGTGTTGGTTCGGTCTCATTGTATTTGTGTTCCTCGGAGCACGGATGCAGGTGTGTATACACAGTTGACAGAGGCAGAGGAACCTCATTAGTGTTTTGACCATTGACTTGATTAAAACCATAATGAGATGGAGGAAATTGATTAATGAGTTTTAATTAGAGATAATTGTATCATGGTTAATTGGTTTGACCATTTGACTTTGTTGACCCATTTTGACTTAGATATTTTTGTGAGCATGCTTAGCATTAATTGTGACATGATAATGGTCAAATCAACATCAACCATGACAATTTATCCTAATTAAAATTATCATTATTCTTTTTCATCATATGAGAGCTATCTCCTCATTCTATGATGATACATTCTCTCTCTTGCAAGCTCTCTCCTCTTCCTTTCTCAAGGCTTTCTTGTTTCATGAGTTGAAAATCAAGAGTTTTGTGAGATCTAACCACTAAAACAACTATCTACTCACTCTAGGGTTCTTAGTCTAGCACATCAAGCACCTTAGTTACTTCAAGATAGAGGTTAGAGCTCAAGGTAGAGGCCTTCGGGTGGATCTTTCTTTGGCAAAGAGAAGACGGTGAGGAGGATCCATCTACACCACTCCAAGGAGCTCACAACAAGGAGAAGCAACACAAGAAGAGAAGGAGTTCAAGACTTAGGTATAACTTTCTATCATAGTAGATAGAACTCTTCTTTTGCTAGTTAGGTTTATGGTAAAGATCCGGGTTTAGTGTTATTTGTAGGATTCCTTGGCACTCTAATGAAGTCTCACAAGGCATTAACCATGCCAATTTCAAACTTTACGGGTGCCGAGAAACCCTAATACGGATCGTTGACTAGAAGTTTAGGCGAAAAACGAAACTAGTTAACATCTTAACTAAAGGAGAGAGGCTACAACCTTTGTAGATCCGGTTCTCCACTCCCTTAGCTCCACGTAGGCGTCCTCTCGCTTTCCATCTTGAATCCCGAACTCAATCGTCGGCTTCATCGGAGAAATGGGCGGACTAGGTCGTCGGCTTCGTGCCGAAGATGATCTACGTCGAGGCATCACAAGTTCAAGCTCCAACTTCACCAAGTTGTGAAACTTGTGAAGAAAACACCCTATACAACTTGGCAAGAGGTAGAGGGTGAAGAAATAGGAGGTGGGTTCACTTTAGAATTGGATTTCTCTCACTTTTGCTCAAGTTGCCATTGATGGACTTAAGCTTTTCCTTGAAGAAGAAGATGATGAAGCAAATAGAATATGATAAGTGTTAATTAAAAATGGAAAAGAAAATGAATACTTATCATATACTAACTATGGTATAGTGTAGAGAATAGACCATGGTTACTTGGAAGGGTTAGGGTTAAGTATGAAGACAAGAATGGTTACAAAAGTCAAAGCTTCATGAAGCTTCAACTAGAAACAAAGAAAGCCACCATTCTCTTCAAAATCATTTCCAAATAAATCAATAAATAAATGATTAAGAAAAAGAAAACCCTAACCATTTCATAACCATGGTTAAATCTTTACACAAAACACAAGTCAGCATGCATCATCAAACATGATACAATCATGTGCACAAAAGTATATCACATATACAACTTGCACAATCTAAGTGAGAAAATCCATTTAAAGTGTACCAATACTAGTTAATGCAAAGTAATATATCAAATATATAATTATGCATTAAATCATTAAATCAACACTTGATTTAACGATCCGGTCATATCGCATATAACCGACTAGTATCCGATGTATCGGCTTATCGAATCAATCCTTGATTCGATGTCTAGGTTATATCGCATATAACCAATCGATACATATATCGCGAGAATGAAATGCGGTATCACATACACGCATCATTCTCGGTCCGGCACATATCTCATATGCGCCCCTATTTCGTTTCGCTTGAGCCAGGAAACCTCTGTGTAGGACTCTAAAGACTCGTCAATACGCCGGTAGCAGATGATGATCATATCAAGCACCCACAAGCCGCAAGCGGTCTGCTAAACGTAACGGCCACCCGGGTATCGAGCGATCAGAAGATCGACGAGCTAGTCCGCTCACACTCCTGTGAATCCAACCAGTAACACTTACCGTACAGTCCGGTCTGTTCGTCTGATATGTCGCATATCAAGTCTAGGGGTGGTAAACGTCAGACCCCAATAACCGATAAGTCGTGCCGATATGAGGCCCATAACGGGTCGAGAAACTACTGGTAACACTTACCAGCAAATCTCTGATCAGCCCTGGCCAGGGACTTCCCTGTTACGGCCAATCGAGCACAGCGCAACATCAACCCCCAATACCGGGAGAGACGAAACCCCTCCTATCGCTCATTGCCTCCATGTGACTCGGGACTGTACCCAAAGACCACCGTTTTGCACGCCCTCATGGACGTGGTAAGGTGGAGATCAAAGCACAGTGGGAATCACACAAGACTCTATGACGATCTCGGGTCTACAGACTAACCTGTACTAGTGTCACCTGAGAACTGCCATCTGACGTGAGGTATAATACCATCTGGGAGTTCTCGGCGAGTCCGTCCAGTATACCCAGTCTCCACTGAGCACCCGTACACCATCTCTGATGTCAAACACCAATGGATATGGGATCATCCATCGCCCATCTCATGGGTCGAGAAGCGTATACGCTAGTCTACACTGGTATATCGATGCCCCATCTCGATACACCCACGACTAGGGACCTTGAAGGATGTGCCTATAGACTACCATGTCTCCACCAGTATGATCCATATCACAGTAAAGGTAGTCAAGTACAAATCCTAAGGGCTTTACCAACATGTAACTATAAGACAGTTTAAAGAGACTTGTGTACATGTTAAGATAAAGTGCAACCAGAGAGCATACTATCATATCGAGCAAGAAAGTCATCTCTATATATGTCCAAGCATCCAATATAATATACATCATCTGTACAATACTGGCCTCTAGGGCATACATACAACTAACAATCTCCCACTTGCACTAGGGCCAGCTGCTGTAGTATCGCATACCGAGCATCCCGAAGAGTCTCTAAAACTGTATCTGGGGAATGGCCTTCGTGAGTGGATCCGCCGTGTTGTTCTTCGTGTCAACCCTCCTGATCTCGATCTCCCGGCGATCAACTATCTACCGGATCAGGTGATACCGCCTCAGAATATGCCTGGATCGCTGATGGGACCTGGGTTCCTTGGCCAAAGCCACCGCTCCATTGTTATCGCAATACAAAGGTATTGGATGCTCAATGGATGGAACCACTCTAAGTTCAGTAATGAACTTCTTGATCCAGAAAGCCTCTTTAGCAGCATCGTTGGCAGCGATGTATTCAGCCTCCATCGTCGAGTCTGCCACGGTTTTCTGCTTGGAACTCTTCCAGCTAACCGCCCCTCCGTTGTTAGTTATGTATATGCCCTAGAGGCCATTGTTGTACATATGATGTGTATTATAATGGATGCTTGGATATATATAGAGTTGACTTTCTTGCTCGTCATGATAGTATGCTATTTGGTTTCACTTTATCTTAACATGTTGACTTGTATTGGTTTACTGTTTTACTCTCACATGTTGATAAAGCCCTTAGGATTTGTACTCGACTACTGGGACTATGATGAGATCATACTATTGGGGCCATGGTAGTCGATGAGTACATCCTATAACTGTTCCTAGTCGAGGGTATATCGAGACAGGGCATCGATACGCCAGAGTAGACTAGCGTATTCGCATCTTGACCTATATGATGGGCGATGGATGATCCCATATCCATCGGTGTTTTGACATCAGAGATGGTGTACGGGTGCTCAGTGGAGACTGGGTACACAGGACGGACTCGCCGAGAACTCCCAGATGGTGATATACCACACGTCAGATGGCAGTTCTTCGGTGACACTGGTACAGGGTAGTTTGTAGACCCGAGATCGTCATGGAGTCTTGTGTGATTCCCACTGTGCTTTGATTTCCACCTTACCACGTCCAAGAAGGCGTGCAAAACGGTGGCTTTTGGGTACAGTCCCGAATCACATGGAGGCAATGAGCGATAGGAGGGGATTCGTCTCTCTCGGTATAATGAGTTGATGTTGTGCTGTGTTCGATTGGCTATAACTGGAAGTCCCTGGCTAGGGCTGATATAAAGATTTACTGGTAAGTGTTACTAGTAGTTTCTCGACCCGTTATGAGCCACACATCGACACGACTTATCGGTTACTGGGGTCTGACGTATACCACCCCTAGACTTGATATGCGACATATCAGACGAACAGACCAGACTTTACGGGAGTGTTACTGATTGGATTCACAGGAGAACGCACAGGCTAGCTTATTGATCTTCTGATCGCTCAATACCTGGGTGGCTGTTACGTTTAGCTGACCGCTTGCAGCTTGTGGGTGTTTGATATGATCATCACCTGCTACCGGCGTATTGACGATTCTTTAGAGTCCTACACAGAAGTTTCTTGGCTCAGGCGAAACGGAGTAGAGGCACATATGTGATATGTGCAGGACCGAGAATAATGCGATATGGGATACCGTATTATATTCTCGCGATATTTAGTTATGAACCGGGTCATCGGATCAAGTGCTGATTCGATGAATCGGTACATGATATATTAGTCGGTAATATTCGATATAGCCGGATCGTCGGATCAAGTGTTGATTCGATGATTTAATGTATAATAATATATATGATATATTATTACATTATCTAATGTTGGCTCGCTTTATTATTTCATTTTCTCATTGGATGATACATTGATATATATGCGATATATGTTAATTGTATTATTTTCTTTTGTTGCAAATATATAATATATATGTGATATATATTATTGTGACATGATATGATTAATTGTTAAACATGTTTAAGGATGATTAATTGAGGTTAGGGTTTGATTAGGGTTAGATGCTTCATACACCTTCTAGAAGCTTTTTCTTTTGTCATTTTTAAGATATTTTTGGATGACACATTCTTAACCCAACCAAACCCTAACTCTAGTTTATTCTCTACTAAATCCTAGCCACTCATCCTTGACCATGGTTTATAAATCAATCATATAGTCTTCTTTCTATTCATCACAAAAGGATTAATCTTATTATTGATTTTCCATTATCATCTTCTTCTCTCTTGAAGAAAGCTTACTTGATTTTCTTTATGTGATGAATAAATATGAGAAAATGATTTAAAAAAGAAAGCAAAAATACTACTCTCTCATCCTCATCTCATCTAGCCCATGAGATTAGTGTGTTCATCTCTTTAGAGTGAGAAAGCTTGAGTCTTTGCAATTTCGAGGTAGATCATCGGAGATTTGGAATACTTCAAGCTAGCATGGATCGTTTGAGTCGTGGAGCCTCTCATGAGTCCGGGAGATCGTGGATCGCGGCAAAGGGACTTCTACTCGGAGCTTGTGAAGCGAAGGAGCGGACTACAAAGGTTGTAATCCCTCACACTTAGATAAAAGTTATCATCTTGCATGTTAAACCCTAATAATCTAGCAAAGATCCCGGCTTTGGGTTGTTCGGCACGTCTAAATTTTTATCCGGGCATGTTTGATGCCTTATGAACCTTCACAAGAGTGCCTAGGAACCCTACAGTAGTATCAGAGATAGGTTAGAGCATTAGGCGATGTGTTTACGAAGTTAAAACTCCGATCGAACCCGAACCGACGGAAAAAGCCCCCTCTCTGGAAATTTTTCAAAATTTCGGATTTTTCTGAATTAAAAATATGTAAAAAAATCAGCAGGGAATTCTAAGAATTACCATAAAACCCGAGCCCCCAATTCGACCAAACGGCGGCGGAACCGCGGCGCAAGCATGCTTGCGCGGCGGTTCCGCGGCGGATTCATCGATTGGCGACACGTGGCTTTTCTGGTAATATCCGTAGGTGCTTGTTGATGCTTATGGATATTTTTAAAAGTGATTCCAGTGTTGTTTAAATATGGGGTTTATTTTGTAATCGTAGATTCGATCGGAATATTTAAATTCGTATTTCTTTCCAGATATTTAGAAACTGTTAAACTAGTTGAACGGATATCATCAACCCACTTTATCCCGTCACGAAAAACTTTCAAGCGTTGAATTTTTATCGGGTTTAAATCTTTCGGAAAAATTGTACAAGTTAAGCGGTGGACCCTCTAGAAGACAACAAACCTTAACTCGATTATGTGACCGCCTTGAACTGCCTTTTGAACCTTCGGGTTTGGGGCAGTACGGCGTGCCACATGTGAGGCGTTGGCCTGACCCTTCTACGGCTGGATCACCGGTACTGTGACATATTCTGGGATTATTTGAACTCCGCTCAAGTGTTGAGCACTTTGGGAAATTTTGGGTATTTGATTATCTGTTCGGAAAGTTTAATACTGTCTATTTATCTGGAATGTGATACAATATGTGGAATTCATAGAGTTAGGCATGAAATGCGAAGTATGTGATATTTCGGATTTACGATGTCTAAAGTGATTGTGGATTCCAAATGTTGGAGTTTTACACTTTCTTTTCTGTGACCGTAAGTGTAATATGTGATATCGCCGGTTTCGTTACTATATGTCAATGACAATTGGGATGCGCATATTTACTTACGTTGATGATATGAGATATTATGTGTTGCTGTGATATGTTATATTGGATCGTCGCATTCTGAATAGCCGGGGGTTTTATGTGAAATGAGGGTTTTTATTTTCATTCATGTAAAATTCATTTGTAATGTAATATTCTTTTATTTGGGGCACTTCCAGGTTGCGGTTGCTGTTACCAGTGTATATTATTTACTTTTCCGCATTAGGTAGACCCAAGGAGGGGAGCATAAGTAACCGGGTTCTAGGGTCCAGTGGGAGGCCGTCTCGAGGAGTCGAGACCGGGTCTCCTAACCCTAGAATTGGCAGTGTTACTTGCCGCTCTCGTAGGGGTCTTGGGATGTGGGTTTGGCTATTCGTCGCGACCGTGGAATCCGTGTTTTATACAGGCTCGTATTGAAAACACGGACGTCCTAGTATATCCAATATTTCATATATGTTCTTCTGCTGCAATGTTTTGTGATGAGATCATATTACTGCCTGAGACGAATGCTTATACTATATATATATATGCTGATATATAAATATTACTGCTTTCGTTTCTTCTGTGATGCTTAGGAAGCATAAGCTGATGGGATTTTTATTAATGAGATTAATAAAAGAAAAGAAACCTAAAGATGTTGTAGAATCAAAACTTTATAAAAAGGGTAGCTACAGTTTTGCTTTGCACAGTGATATTATGATATATCCTGCACCTTATTCGATGAGGAAAGGGCCGACGATCCCTTCACCGGGAGTGACCTCTTTAGCGAAACTGGCAGATGCTACAAAACTCGGTTTGTCTTTTGATTGCTTTTAGAGTTTTGCTTTGCACAGCGGTATATATGATATATCCTGCACCTTATTCGATGAGGAAAGGGCCGACGATCCCTTCACCGGGAGTGACCCCTTTAGCGAAACTAAGCAAAGCCTCAAAAACACTCCTTTTCAAAACTTCACTCGATTCTACGACGATATCAAGTTCATTACGCTCAGGGTTTTCTGAAAAACCTGCGTAGCCCTCCGTCATTTCAGATAGATATTATTTAGTATTCGTGCTATATTTGTTGACTTAGTTAAGGCATAGTGTACGGTAGCTAAGCAATGTTTATCTGCTAAAACATGAGATGTGATTGGATTAGGGTATTCGTACGGCCTTGTTGACTTAGTTAAGGGTCGTACGGGTGGGTTTAATTCAATCGGGAAATGTACGGGTTGAACTTGACTTGCGATTTATGGTTTGTTGACTTAGTTAAGGTCATAGATCGCTAGGGGCAAAATATTATCGGGAATTTCAAGTGTTGAAATTTGCAATGAGATTGCATACCTCCTATAAGATAGTTGGATCCCGATACCCACTGCGAGTAAGAGTTACTCCTGGGAAAGTTTTACACAAGACAATTAGCCGATCAAGTAGGTGTCTAGAAAAGTGTTAACGGGGTTACGCCTCTGGGAAAACGAGGTTTACATTAATTAGGTCCGTGCGAAAACACGGGGAACCTCCCTCAAAGTACCGACACTGATCTGGCTGAAAGATTGACGAAATTGTAGGGTGTAATTAATCCCGGCTAATCTTACCTTTTAGGGTTTTAAGGTAGATTTGATAAAAACAGTGGGAGACATCCTGATTAGATAAGATAATAACCAATCTAATCTTGCAAGAGCATACGCTAAAGTGTTTTCTTCTCTCTCTCTCCAGGTAGCGACCATGTCAGGCCATAATCAAGATAATAATATGGATGTATTGACTGAACCCAATTATTGTACTGAGCTAGGGAATGTTGGACCCGTTTTTTCTTATAAGAGTTATAAGACTGAACAGGAAACAGGAGAATATCTAGATTCTCACGCCGCCCAAAAGAACATGTATGTTGATGCATCTTCTTCGAATGTGTTAGTTATTGAGAACTGTTTCTCAGTTCACCCTACGTCCTGGGTATTAGATACCGGATCAGGACCCCACATTTGTAAACAGTTACATGGGCTACGAATAGGTAGAGAACTAGGAAAAGGTGATCACTCCGTTCAAGTAGGGAACGGTGCAAGTATTGTGGCCAAAGCAGTTGGCGAATATCATCTTGTATTACCAAGTCGTAATACACTGATTCTAAATGAGTGCTATTATATACCGAACATGATGTGCAACATTATATCAGTCTCCTTATTGAGTAAAAAAGGATATAATTTTGTAGTACAGGATAATGTTATGAACATATTCCTAGATCAAAAGTTGATTGCATCAGGCTCGTTACATAATGGCATATTCATTCTAAATCAGAATACAGTCCTGAATATACAAAACACATACAAGAGGAAAAGTTCAGAAATGAACGAATCCTACTTGTGGCATTGTAGACTTGGTCATATCAATGCGACACGACTGGCTAAGTTACATAAAGATAGTTATTTGAATCCATTCGAATTATCATCTTATGATACTTGCCATTCATGTCTCAAAGGAAAAATGACCAAAGCTCCGTTTAGTGGACACGGAGAAAGAGTTACTGAACTCTTAGGACTAATACATAGTGATGTATGTGGTCCCATGTCTACGCATGCCAGGAACGGTTCTTCCTACTTCATTACATTCACTGACGATCTCTCTAGATTCGGACATGTGTTCCTGATGAAACACAAGTCTGAAGCTTTTGAGAAATTCAGAGAATATAAGCACGAAGTAGAGAATCAAACGGGCAAAAGTATTAAGATTCTTCGATCTGATCGAGGAGGTGAATACTTAAGCGGTGAGTTCCTAGATTATCTAAAAGAGAATGGGATTCTGTCTCAGCTTACTCCTCCTTATACACCACAGCACAACGGTGTATCGGAACGAAGGAATCGGACCCTATTAGATATGGTGCGATCTATGATGAGCGATGCTGAGTTACCTATTTCCTTTTGGAGGTATGCGCTTGAGACAGCCATATACATATTGAATCTAGTTCCGTCTAAATCTATACCTACCACACCATATGAGATATGGAGTGGGAAGAGACCATATTTTAAACGAGTTAAGATATGGGGTTGTCCGGCCTATGTCAAAAGACAAAATCCAGACAAACTCGAGGCACGATCAGTTCTTTGCAAATTTGTGGGATATCCTAAGAATTCTCAAGGATATATTTTCTATCACGCTGAGGAACAAAAGGTGTTTATTTCTCAATACGCCACCTTTTTAGAAAAGGAATTTCTTGAAAAAGAAATTAGTGGCAAAGAGGTAGAACCGGAAGAGGTTCCAGCACCAGAAACCGCAACTGATGATTTGTTGGAACCAGAAGATTCAGTAGTGCCCGACGAACCCCAGCCTCTCCGCCGATCTAGTAGGGTTTCTCGTCCACCTGAGAGATACTACGGTTTTCTTATCGATGGTGGAAGCGAGGATTGCATCATGGATGATGATGACCCGACTAGTTTCGAGCAGGCCACCACGAGTGGTGACTCTGTGAAATGGTTGGATGCAATGCGATCTGAGATGGAATCCATGTACACCAATAAAGTATGGATTTTAGAAAATGCTCCTGAAGGGGTAAAACCCATTAGGAGCAAGTGGATTTTTAAAAAGAAATTTGGTGTAGATGGAAAAGTTGAGACTTTCAAAGCTAGACTTGTAGCAAAGGGTTTTCGTCAACGACCAGGTGTGGATTATGATGAAACCTTTTCTCCAGTGGCTATGCTTAAGTCCATCCGGATCTTTCTTGCCATTGCTGCATACCATGACTACGAAATCTGGCAAATGGATGTTAAGACCGCCTTTCTAAACGGTGATTTAGAAGAGAGCGTGTACATGACTCAGCCAGAGGGCTTCGTAGATAGTGGGAGCAGCGGAAATATGTGCAAGCTGCTTAAATCCATTTATGGGTTAAAACAAGCATCGCGGAGTTGGAACATCTGTTTTGATGTTGTAGCCAAAGAGTTTGACTTCATCAAAAATATAGATGAACCTTGTATCTATAAGAAGGTAGCAGAGGGTAAGGTTGTCTTCCTCGTATTGTACGTGGATGACATACTCTTGATAGGAAATGATATTCCTATGCTGCAATCAGTCAAGCTCTTCTTATCACAGAGATTCTCAATGAAAGATCTAGGTGATGCCTCCTGCGTATTGGGAATCATGATCTATAGAGATAGATCTAAACGGATACTGGGATTGTCCCAATCCAGGTACATTGACACCATACTAAAGAGGTTTAGTATGGAAGAATCCAAGCGTAGGAACCAACCCACGTTCTCTGGACTCACTCTCTCCAAAGAGATGTCTCCCAAGACTGATTTGGAGAGAGCTCGCATGCAAGGGATACCCTATGCTTCGGCAGTAGGCTCTATCATGTATGCGATGCTATGTACTAGACCCGATGTAGCATACTCACTAAGTGTAGTGAGTCGGTATCAAGCAGATCCTGGAGAGAGTCACTGGACAGCTGTGAAGAACATTCTCAAGTACTTACGAAGGACTAAGGAGATGTTCTTGGTGTATGGTAACGGAGAACTCCAGGTGGAGTCCTTTACCGATTCCAGCTTCCAAAGTGATAAGGACGACTCTAAGTCGCATTCGGGTTTTGTCTTTACCCTCAATGGAGGGGCGGTATGTTGGAAAAGTTCCAAACAGGATACCGTTGCAGACTCGACGATGGAGGCTGAATACATCGCTGCCAACGATGCTGCCAAAGAGGCTGTCTGGATCAAGAAGTTCATTACTGAACTTGGAGTGGTTCCATCCATTGAGCATCCAATACCTCTGTATTGCGATAACAATGGAGCTGTGGCGTTGGCCAAGGAACCCAGATCCCATCAAAAGTCCAGACATATTCTGAGGCGATATCACCTGATCAGGAAGATAGTTGATCGCCGGGAGATCGAGGTCAGGAGAGTAGATACGAAGGACAACACTGCGGATTCATTCACGAAGGCTATTCCCCAGATACAGTTTGAGAGATTATTCGGGATGCTAGGTATGCGATACTACAGCAGCTGGCCTTAGTGCAAGTAGGAAATTGTTAGTTATGTATATGCCCTAGAGGCCATTGTTGTACATATGATGTGTATTATAATGGATGCTTGGATATATATAGAGATGACTTTCTTGCTCGTCATGATAGTATGCTATTTGGTTTCACTTTATCTTAACATGTTGACTTGTATTGGTTTACTGTTTTACTCTCACATGTTGATAAAGCCCTTAGGATTTGTACTCGACTACTGGGACTATGATGAGATCATACTAGTGGGGCCACGGTAGTCGATGAGTATATCCTATAACTATTCCTAGTCGAGAGTATATCGAGACAGGGCATTGATACGCCAGAGTAGACTAGCGTATTCGCATTTTGACCTATATGATGGGCGATGGATGATCCCATATCCATCGGTGTTTTGACATCAGAGATGGTGTACGGGTGCTCAGTGGAGACTGGGTACACTGGACGGACTCGCCGAGAACTCCCAGATGGTGATATACCACACGTCAGATGGCAGTTCTCCGGTGACACTGGTACATGGTAGTCTGTAGACCCGAGATCGTCATGGAGTCTTGTGTGATTCCCACTGTGCTTTGATTTCCACCTTACCATGTCCAAGAGGGCGTGCAAAACGGTGGCTTTTGGGTACAGTCCCGAATCACATGGAGGCAATGAGCGATAGGAGGGGATTCGTCTCTCCCGGTATAGGGAGTTGATGTTGTGCTGTGTTCGATTGGCTATAACTGGAAGTCCCTGGCCATGGCTGATATAGAGATTTACTGGTAAGTGTTACTAGTAGTTTCTCGACCCGTTATGAGCCACACATCAACACGACTTATCGGTTACTGGGTTCTGACGTATACCACCCCTAGACTTGATATGCGACATATCAGACGAACAGACCAGACTTTACGGGAGTGTTACTGATTGGATTCACAGGAGAACGCACAGGCTAGCTTGTTGATCTTCTGATCGCTCAATACCTGGGTGGCTGTTACGTTTAGCTGACCGCTTGCAGTTTGTGGGTGTTTGATATGATCATCACCTGCTACCGGCGTATTGACGATTCTTTAGAGTCCTACACAGAAGTTTCTTGGCTCAGGAGAAACGGAGTAGAGGCACATATGTGATATGTGCAGGACCGAGAATAATGCGATATGGGATACCGTATTATATTCTCGCGATATTTAGTTATGAACCGGGTCATCGGATCAAGTGCTGATTCGATGAATCGGTACATGATATATTAGTCGGTAATATTCGATATAGCCGGATCGTCGGATCAAATGTTGATTCGATGATTTAATGTATAATAATATATATGATATATTATTACATTATCTAATATTGGCTCGCTTTATTATTTCATTTTCTCATTGGATGATACATTGATATATATGCGATATATGTTAATTGTATTATTTTCTTTTGTTGCAAATATATAATATATATGTGATATATATTATTGTGACATGATATGATTAATTGTTAAACATGTTTAAGGATGATTAATTGAGGTTAGGGTTTGATTAGGGTTAGATGCTTCATGCACCTTCTAGAAGCTTTTTCTTTTGTCATTCTTAAGATATTTTTGGATGACACATTCTTAACCCAACCAAACTCTAACTCTAGTTTATTCTCTACTAAATCCTAGCCACTCATCCTTGATCATGGTTTATAAATCAATCATATAGTCTTCTTTCTATTCATCACAGAAGGATTAATCTTATTATTGATTTTCCATTATCATCTTCTTCTCTCTTGAAGAAAGCTTACTTGATTTTCTTTATGTGATGAATAAATATGAGAAAATGATTTAAAAAAGAAAGCAAAAATACTACTCTCTCATCCTCATCTCATCTAGCCCATGAGATTAGTGTGTTCATCTCTTTAGAGTGAGAACGCTTGAGTCTTTGCAACTTCGAGGTAGATCATCGGAGATTTGGAATACTTCAAGCTAGCATGGATCGTTCGAGTTGTGGAGCCTCTCATGAGTCCGGGAGATCGTGGATCGCGTCAAAGGGACTTCTACTCGGAGCTTGTGAAGCGAAGGAGCGGACTACAAAGGTTGTAATCCCTCACACTTAGATAAAAGTTATCATCTTGCATGTTAAACCCTAATAATCTAGCAAAGATCTCGGCTTTGGGTTGTTCGGCACGTCTAAATTTTTATCCGGGCATGTTTGATGCCTTATGAACCTTCACAAGAGTGCCTAGGAACCCTACATCCGTAAAGGGTAAAGACAAATCCCGACTGCGACTTAGAGTCGTCCTTATCACTCTGGAAGCTCGAATCGGTAAAGGACTCCACTTGGAGTTCTCCGTTACCATACACCAAGAGCATCTCTTTAGTCCTTCGTAAGTACTTGAGAATGCTCTTCACAGCTGTCCAATGACTCTCTCCAGGATCAGCTTGATACCTGCTCACTATACTTAGTGAGTATGCTACATCGGGTCTGGTACATAGCATCGCATACATGATAGAGCCTACAGCCGAAGTATAGGGTATCCCTTGCATGCGAGCTCTCTCCAAATCAGTCTTGGGAGACATCTCTTTGGAGAGAGTGACTCCAGAGATCGTGGGCAAGTTCCCACGCTTGGATTCTTCTATACTAAACCTCTTTAGTACGGTGTCAATGTACCTGGATTGGGACAATCCTAAAATCCGTTTGGATCTATCTCTATAGATCCTGATTCCCAATATACAGGAGGCATCACCAAGATCTTTCATTGAGAATCTTTATGATAAGAAGAGCTTGACCGATTGTAGCATAGGAATATCATTTCCTATCAAGAGTATGTCGTCCACGTACAATACGAGGAAGACAACCTTACTCTCTGCCACCTTCTTGTAGATACACGGTTCATCTGGATTTTTGACGAAATCAAACTCTTTGATAACGACGTCAAAGCAGATGTTCCAACTCCGCGATGCTTGCTTTAATCTATAAATGGATTTAAGCAGCTTGCACACCTTTCCGCTGCTCCCACTGTCTACGAAGCCCTCTGGCTGAGTCATGTACACGCACTCTTCTAAATCACCATTTAGAAAGGCGGTCTTAACATCCATTTGCCAGATTTCGTAATCATGATATGCAGCGATGGCAAGCATGATCTGGATGGATTTAAGCATAGCCACTGGAGAAAAGGTTTCGTCATAGTCCACACCTGGTCTATGACGAAAACCCTTTGCTACAAGTCTAGCTTTGAAAGTCTCCACTTTCCCATCTACACCAAGTTTTTTCTTGAAGATCCACTTGCTCCCGATGGGTTTTACCCCTTCAGGAGCAACATCCAAAGTCCATACTTTGTTGGTGTACATGGATTCCATCTCGGACCGCATTGCATCCAGCCATTTCACTGAGTCCCTACTCGTGATGGCCTGCTCGAAGTTAGTTGGGTCATCATCCTCCATGATGCAATCCTCGCTCCCACCATCCATGAGAAAACCGTAGTATCTCTCAGGTTGGTGAGGAACCCTACTAGATCGGCGGAGTGGCTGAGGTTCATTGGGAGCTACTGAATCCTTTGGTTCCACTAAATCTTCTGTTGTGTTTTGTTCAGCTGGAACATCTTCCAGTTCTACCTCAGAGCCACTAATTTCTTTTGCAAGAAATTCCTTTTCTAAAAAGGTGGCATGTTGAGCAACAAATACTCTTTGTTCCTCACTGTTGTAGAAGATATACCCTCGCGAATGTTTGGGATATCCAACAAATTTACACAAAACAGACCTTGCCTCGAGTTTGTCCGGTTTTTGTCTTTTGACATAGGCCGGACAACCCCATATCTTAATAAAATTAAGATATGGTCTCTTCCCTTCCCATATCTCATATGGTGTTGTATGCACAGATTTGGTGGGAACCCTATTCAGTAGGTATGCTGCTGTTTCCAGTGCATATCCCCAGAAGGAAACAGGTAACTCAGCTACCCTCATCATAGAGCGCACCATATCCAATAGGGTGCGGTTCCTCCGTTCTGATACACCGTTGTGCTGTGGTGTATATGGAGGAGTTAGCTGAGAGAGAATCCCATTCTCTTTTAGGAAGTCCAGGAATTCAATGCTCAAGTATTCACCTCCTCGATCAGATCGTAGGATTTTAATACTTTTTCCGGTTTGGTTCTCGACTTCTTGTTTATATTCTCTAAATTTCTCAAAAGCTTCTGATTTGTGTTTCATCAGGAACACATATCCGAATCTAGAGAGATCGTCAGTGAATGTAATGAAGTACGAAGAACCATCCCTGGCATGTGTAGACATAGGACCGCATACATCACTATGTATCAGTCCTAAGAGTTCAGTAACTCTTTCTCCGTGTCCCATAAACGGAGTTTTGGTCATCTTGCCTTTGAGACATGACTGGCAAGTGTCATAAGATGAAAATTCAAACGGATTCAAATATCCATCCTTATGCAACTTAGCCAGTCGTGTCGCATTGATGTGACCCAGTCTACAATGCCACAAGAAGGATTCGTTCAGTTCAGAACTCTTCCTCTTGTGTGTGTTTGTTATGCTCAGAACTGTTGATTGATTTAGAATATAAATGCCATTGCACAACGTGCCTGATCCAACCAACTTTTGGTTACGGAAAATGTTCATAACATTGTCTTGTAATACAAAATTATATCCCTCTTTACTCAATAAAGAAACCGATATAATGTTGCATATCAGGTTCGGCATGTAGTAACATTCGTTCAGAACCAATGTATTACCAGTTGGTAATACAAGGTGATATTCCCCGACAGTCTTAGCTGCAACAATTGCACCATTTCCAACTCTAATGTCTTTATCACCTTCTCCAAGTTCTCTACCTTTTCTAAGCCCATGTAACTGATTACATATATGGGATCCTGACCCGGTATCTAATACCCAGGACGTAGAGCAAATGGAGAAACAGTTCTCTGTAACGAACACACCCGAAGAAAATGCATCATCATGTACTTTCTTCATTCGGGTGGCATGGGAATCCTGGTATTCCCCTATATCCTGTTCAGTCCTATAACTCTTACAGGAAAGAACGGAACCAACGTTCCTCAGCACAGTATAACATGCGGGTTCGGTCAATACATCCATATTATTATCTTTATTAGGGCATGACATGGTCGCTACCTGGAGAGAGAGAGAAGAAAACACTTTAGCGTATTCTCTTGCAAGATCAGATTGGTTATTATCTTATCTAATCAGGATGGCTCCCACTGGTTTTTATCAAATCTTCCTTCAAGCCCTAAAAGGAAAGACTAGCCGGGATTAATTACACCCTACAACTTCGTCGATCTTTCAGCCAGGCCAGTGTCGGTACTTTGAGGGAGGTCCCCCGTGTTTTCGCACGAACCTAATTAATGTAAATCTCGTTTTCCCAGAGGCGTAACCTCGTTGACACCTTTCTAGACACCTACTTGATCGGCTAATTGTAATGTGCAAAACTCTTCCAGGAGTAACTCTTACTCGCAGTGGGTATCGGGATCCAACTATCTCATAGAAGGTATGCAATCTCATTGCAAATTTCAACACTTGAAATTCCCGATAATATTTTGCCCCAAGCATCCTATGACCTTGACGGAGGTCAACAAACCACAGGGTGCAAGTCAAGTTCAACCCGTCATTTCTTGATTGAATCAAACCCACCCGCACGACCCTTGACGGTGGTCAACAAGGTCGTACGACTATCCTAATCCAATCTGCATCACATGCATAAGCAGATAAATACTAGTTAGCTACCGCACACTACGCCTTGACGGAGGTCAACAAACGTAGCACGAATACTAAGTAGGATTTATCTGAAATGACGGAGGGCTACGACAGGTTTTTCTGAAAACCTATTGCGTAATGAACTTGATATCGTTGTAGAATCAAATGAAGTTTTGAAATGGAGCGATTTTGAGGCTTTTCTAGTTTTGCTAAAGGGGTCACTCCCGGTGAAGGGATCGTCGGCCATTTCCTCGTCGAATGAGGTGCGGGATATATCATATATATCACTGTGCAAAGCAGAAACTATAGAAGCAATCAAAAACAAACCGAGCGTGTAGCATCTGCCAGTTATTGCTAAAGGAGTCACTCCCGGTGAAGGGATCTCGGTCCTTTCCTCATCGAATAAGGTGCAGGGTATATCATATATACCGCTATGCAAAGAAAGAACTGTAGCTACCTGTTTTGTTTAAAATTTGATTCTACAACATCTTTTGGTTTCTTTTATTTCATTAATCACATTAATGAAGTCCCATCATTTAGATACCTAAACATTACAGATAAATACGACGTACACTTATGCCATCCGCATTCGCCTCGATGTCCCCTCGTGCACCGTTAGGTTAGGTAACTAGCGGCAGAGCGGGGCAGGGCTAGCGCGGGTGTAAAACATAAGTAACGCCTATATAATATATCATATATACTATATACTGTATCTATCACAGAACATCACATGATCATATCACAGATATCGCAGCAGAAGAAACATATGAAACATTGGATATACTAGGACGTCCGTGTTTTCAATACGAGCCAGTATAAAACACGGATTCCACGGTCGTAATGAACAGCCAAACCCACACCCCTAGACCCTTACGAGAGCGGCAAACAACCCTACCAATTCTAGGGTTAGGAGACCCGGACTCGACTCCTCGAGATGGTCTCCCACTGGACCCTAGAACCCGGTTACTGGTGCTCCCCTCCTTGGGTCTATCCTAATGCGGAAAAGTAAATAATATACAAAAGGTGACAACTTCCGCAACCTGGAAGTGCCCCAATAAAAGAATATTACATACAAGTTTTTACATGAATGAAAATGAAAAACACTCATCTCACATAAAAACCCCCGGCTATTCAAACACGACAATCCAATATAACATATCCAGCAACACATAACATCACATGTCATCAACGTAAGTAAATATGCGCATCCCAATTGTCGTTGACATATAGCAACGAAACCGGCGATATCATATATTACACTTACGGTCACAGAAAAGAAAGTGTAAAACTACAACAATTGGAATCCGCAACCTCATTAGACATCGCATGCCTAATCAAATGAAATACTTAGACATCACATGCCTAACAATTATAAACCCCGCATTTTAGTCTCATTACCGAAAACTCTTTTCAATATCAAGTCGGGCAATTCAACAAGATTCCCGACATCATGATCGAATGCTCGTCGCAAACTTTAGTAGACGGCTGCACCCCCGATACTGTCGACGAAGTGCACCAAGGCGGAACACCGCTGCCGCGAGCACCCGAACGGATGCTTTCGGCGACGGGGTTCTCCTACAGTCACTTGGTCGGGGCTATGGAGTGAGGCTGTCTATTAAGTTTACCCGGCGAGTATCCGCGTACGCTACGTGATTGCGACGGACTTTTGATCACATCAAAATTCCGTGTCAACCGATCAAGTGAGACTAAACCGCTAGATTTATAACATTCATTCAGTTATCTCATAACTACTTGTGAATTCCAATTATTGTATCATATTCCGGATAAATAGAAAATGTTAAACTTTTCGATCGAACAGTCAAACACCCAAGTTTTCCCGAAACAGATCAACACATGAAACAAGTTTAAAAACATCCAGTTCATGCCTCAGTACCAACGGTCCAGCCGTAGAAGGGTCAAGCCAACGCCTCACATGTGGCACGCCGTACTGTCCCAAACCCTAAGGTTCAAAGGGCAGTTCAAGACGGTCACATAATCGAGTTAAGGTTTGTTGTCTTCTAGAGGGACCATCGCGTTACTTGCACTACTTAGAACGTTATTAAACCACGGAAAGATCCAACACTTGGAAATTTCCCGACAGGGGAAAAGTTGGGTATTTATATCCGGTCGAACTTTTTAACATATTTTAAAATATCCGGAAAGCCACATAGACAAAATTAGACAATCCGATTGAAACACCGAGTCCCTAATACAACCCAGAAAACTCAACTCTTGAGTTCAGAAAAAAAATATCCCAGGAAAACCAGCACTGCAAAATAGGAATTACTGTGCAAAATTCAATGGGAGAAGAGACAAAATGGCCGCGGAACAGCCGCATTAGCACGCTAATGCCGCGGTTCCGCCGCACTTTAGAAAGATCATTAGGTAATTTTTGCACCGTAATTCTTAGAATTTCCTGCTGAATTTTCTGCATATTTTTAATCTGGAAAAAACCCAATTTTTGGAAAAAGTCCATAGAGCAAATTTGTGTTAGGGTTTCGGTTTAATCGGACTTCAAACACTTGATTTAACAATCCGGTTATTTCACATATAACATATCATTGAATCAACACTTGATTCAACAATCCGGTTATATCACATATAACCTATATCGCGAGATTGGAATAATGTATCACATACACGTATTAATTTTGGTCCCGCACATATCACATATGTGCCCTACTTCGTTTCGCATGAGCTAGGAAACCTCTGTGTAGGACTCTAATGACTCGTCAATACGCCGGCAGTAGGTGATGATCATATCAGTCATCCATAAGTCGTCAGCGGTACTAGCTGGACGTAACAGCTACCCGGGTATTGAGTGATCAGAAGATCAACAAGAAAGCCTGTCCATACTTCTATGAATCCAACAACAACACTACTGTACAGTCCGGTCTCTTTATTTGATATGTCGCATATCGAGTGTAGGGGTGGTAAACGTCAGACCCCAATAACTTGATAAGTCGTGCCGATGTGAGGCTCATAACGGGTCGAGAAACTACTGATAACACTTACTGTAACATTTCAAAAAAATAAAATATTATTTTTGGGAATTTTATAATTTAATATTATTTTTAATGAATATTTTAATATTTCGGTATAATTAAATACCGATAAATTGGGGATTTTTTTTGAAAATTATAGAAATTACTAAAAGAGGGTGTTTTATGTGAATTATGCAATTTTTAAGTTTTTATGATTAATTATATGCTAATTTAGTGCTAATCGCGATTAAAAATTGCTAATCGGATTTTTAGTATATTTTTGCAAAACATGCACCATATCTTTTTTTTTCACTTGTTACATATTCTTATGGCTTTCCTACATGTTTTATTATGACATTCTTGCATGGTTGTTAATTAGAGAGAATGAGAAAAAGAAAAGAAAAGAAAAAGGGAAAGAATAGAATAATGGGTATGGGTGAGAGAGAGAGAAAGGTGAGGGTGTGTTGACTTGGCCATTCCTCTTCATTGTTTTCACTCATTTCTCTCCCTCTCCCTCATATTGCTGCTGCTGTTGCCCCTCTCTCCCTCTTCACAAAATCCCCCAAAACACCATGGAAATCAACTAAAAACCCAAACCCCATTTCACAAATAAGATACACAAGCTCAAGAGAAGCACATTGGACCAAGAAAGAGAAGATTTTGAGAACTTTGAGCAACTTAAGAAAATTCTTGAGTTGCCAAAGGAGGTAATTTCTGCACCATTAGAGTAGTGTTTCGATTCCTTACGCATCCATGCATGTTTCATGTCGATATTGAGTGGTTATGTGGACTTAGAAAATTCTAGTTAGGGTTTGAGGGAACTTTGGGTTGTGATGGGTAATTAAGCTCAGTAGAGGCCACACAAATCCCCTAGTGCTAGAACCCATGCCTTAAACCAGAGACTTGAAACCCTGAATACGGATCTAGAAAGCCGATATCGGAAAAACTGTCATTCTGTGAAGGTTAAATGGAATCTGCTATCACCCCGAGACTTGAAAATTATTTTGCATGGACAGTGATACATGCAGGCACCTAGGAAGCTACCACCAAAACCCTAGCCCCTAACTCCCAACCATGGCCGCAGATTTATTCCTTCTGGCCGCAATTTGCGGCCAGAACTGGAGCATTTTGGCTCGTTCTTGTTCTGTAGCTCCTACATCTATAAATTAGACCCTTGGCATATGCAAAATTGTCCAATTTGACCTAGGGTAGAATCTGGAGCCTTTTCCTGAGTTGCTATTTTAATTCGTGTTTTCGTTTTGCGTATTTTAAATTCTGGATTTGTATAATTGCTGTTCTCCTCCGAACGGCGGCCGCGACGACGCGAGGACGTTTAGGCCTGAGGTTCGGGGCAGATGCTATATGGTTTTATCCGTCCACCTCTCCGAAGATGCCAAATTGATTTATGGCACCATGTATCGGAGGTTTAGACGGATGTGGCCGATGTAGCAGACTTCGTCAGATTCCCCCTCACTTGAGGGGTTTTTGATTGTGGGGACGCTCTTCCCTGCAGGCGCAAGCCCCTGCAGTTAATTACGCTACCGCATCGCGGTAGCAACTTTCTCCTTCTCCATAATTTCACTTCGTGTCGTGGGTATTTGTTTTGTTTGTGGTTGCCCGTGGATTATATACGGAGACTGAGTAATGCCGTCGCCCGTAGGACGTGGATTAGTCCAAATCCGTATTTACTTAGATTTGGGTTTGGTGTTTTTAGTTTAAGGATACGTTAGCCGTATTGAGGCTAAGATCAACTTAAACGTTCGTTAAGGATACGTTAGTCCTGTTTGAGACTAAGATCAACTTAACGTGGTGATCTGTTTAATATACGGCTGTCAGGACTCATCACCTCTCTGACGTCGTTGAAGGATTGCAACGATAGGTGTCAGAGGAGTTCAGAGATGTACCCTTGAACCAAAGTCGATTTGAACTTTTATAGTTCATTTAAATGCTTAAGGATACGTTAGCCGTATTTGGGGCTAAGATCAACTTAAACGGGACCATTTAGATCCGGCAAAAGATCATTTGGAGGATCTATTGTTCCAGTTTAGGGACGTAATGGTCCATGTTCCAGTTTAGGGACGTGGTGGTCCACCATTAGTTTAAGAACATTTCGGTCCAATATTAGTTTAAGAACGTTTCGGTCAATATTAGTTTAAGGACGTTTCGGTCCACGAGTTTAAGGACTCCGCAGTCCATATACGTATGTGGTCGTCGGGACCCGTCACCTCTCTGACGTCATTGAAGGATTACAACGACAGGTGTTAGAGGAGTTCGGAGATGTACCCTCGAACCGGAGGTAAATTGATTTAAGAGAGCAATCTTGCTCAATCAATTTAATTTGAGGACTTACGGCCAAAATTGGGCTAAGTCCAGTTGAAAATGTTCAACATTTTATTTGCTTTTGCATTGCATTTATTTTTATTTTTATTTGGGCTCTATTCATAAAGGATGCAGAGCATCAATTTGTTTTGGGCTCTGCCCATTTATAAATGATGCAGAGCATCAATTTTACTTGGGCTCTGCCCTTCTTATTGCTTTGCAATTTATTTTGGCCTGCTAGGTCTTTTTGATTTGGGCCTGGCCCTTTAGGAAATGCGTTGCATTTGTCAGGCGCTTTGCGCCAATCAGAGAGCGCAAGCGCTTGTGGTTATTACACGTGTCATGCAGCGCAGTGCGCTGCGCTAGTGCGCCACGCTTGCGCTGCTGACACGTGGCGCGCTCTGGTGAGTTGCGCCAATTTCAGAGAGCAAAGCTCTATTTCAAAAGCGCATAGCGCAAATGGTTCAGATGCTGACACGAGGCGCTCTCTGGTGGCTTGCGCCAGCCCAAGAGCGCAACAGTGTAGATTTATAAGTGCAAAGCACTATTAATTTGAGAATCTTTTAGATTCAAGAACCAATGGCTCATAAAAGAAGTGCAAAGCACTATTTGTTTTCTTCGATCTAATGAGAGTAAAAAAAACAAGTATTTCTTGTTTTTTCTTATTTAAAGAACCAGTGGTTCATAAGAAGTGCAAAGCACTGTTTATTATGTTTAGATTCATGATCTATTAGAAGAAATTTCTTCTATTTTTATGAAGGTTTTTACCTTTTTCTTGAAACTTTTTCAGAGTTATCTCTGTTTGAAGCTCTTGATTTCTCAAAAATGTTGATGCCTTTGAATTGAGGTCTAGGATCCTTTTTATAGTGCCCATAAATTAGTTAAATTTGTTAAAGAAATCTTTCTCTGAATGATTTGGGGAATTTTCCCCACCGTTGGATATTTGATCCAAGGGCTTCTGTTTTACAGAAGAAAATATTCCTATTTTAACAAGAATAGAAAGATTTCTTTAAAATCTTAATTCTGTTTGGCGTAAATGCCCCAGCGCGTGACACGTGTCAAGCAGCGCAAAGCGCAGCGCAACTGCGCTAGCGCATCTGCGCTGACACGTGTCGCGCAGCGCAAAGCACAATGCATCTGCGGTAGCGCATCTGCGATGACACGTGTCGCGCAGCGCTTCTGCGGTAGCGCATCTGCGCTGACACGTGTCGCGCAACGCAACTGCGCTAGCCCATCTGCGCTGACACGTGTCGCGCAGTGCAGCGCTTGCGCAACTGAAGCGTTGTTTCCTTTGATTTTGCTTTAAACAGAGCTTTGCTCTGATTGGGTGCGCCACCTTGGGCGCTGCGCTGATGCATCTGCGCCTGACACGTGGCGCGTTGCGCGCAGCGCAAAGAATCTGAAGCGTTGCTTCATTTACTAAAGTTTAAATTTTCAAAGTAGAGCTTTGCTCTGATTGGGGGAAGTGCTTCATCTTCCGTCTTGGAATTTGAACAGAGCTTTGCTCTGATTGGAGTAAACAAATGCCCCCCCCACCGTTGCGCATACGTGGCCTCAAACGCAAACGGAACGGTGGTAGAATTCCAACCGTTGCGGGAACTTTTGGAAGTTGAAAGGTCATTTGATGCCTCTAAATAGGACTTTTGGTCCTTCTCAGATACTTAACATCTTTAAGATTTTTATTTTCAAAAACTTTAGAGCTTTGCTCTTGCCTTCAAGAACTTCAGAACTTTGTTCTCCTTTCCAAAGTTTAGAAAAACTTTAGGTAAAATCGATTCTTCAATTAAATTAATTTTAATTAATCTTAATCAACAGAGCTTTGCTCTCATAGATCTTCTGATCTAAAGAAAATCCCTTCGGGGTTTCACCAACAGAGCTTTGCTCTCAAGAATCTGTTTCAGGGTTTCTTAACCCATGAACAGAACTTTGCATCTTTGGCAAAACATAGATCTCTTTGATCTAAAAAAAATGAACTCTTAAGAGTTTTAATATGGATAATGAAGATTAAAAATGGAGCTTTGTTTAATGGATTATATCATCTTTTAATAGTAAAGATCTCAGAGTTCTCGGGGAATTTCTTTAAATTCCCCTTATTAGGATTTTGAGAGTCACTCCTGTTCGCAGAGCATTGCTCTCGAGGAGTTTAATTTCCTGTGCCTGTTTTTAATAAGAATTCGCTCAATCAATTTGTCTACTAATTCTGTTAAATTCCTCTTGCAGGAGCAATGGACGCCCACATGTACGATCTTGATGAAATCATCTCTTACGGGGACATCCGCCGACTCGGCCGTTCCCAAAATCGAGAATTCACGAATGCGGAGTGTGCCGAGATCATGAGCTGCTTCGACGCATATAACGGACAATTGCTTCCCCGACGTTCTTCTCTTCTGAAGCTTATCGTGGGAGCGATTTGGGAAGCACTTCCCCTATTTTTTACCGGCATGCCGCTTAGGGCATTGGACGCTGCCGAGGACAAGGTGCATTCGGTGTACCTGATGAGCTTAATCTCGAAGAGACGGAGAGACAATCTTGTCGATCTCTTGCACGAGGTCTTTCAACAGTCCGCCATACTTGCTGCTTATCGGAGGGTGGAAGACATTAGGGAGGACCCTGACGCTTGTGCTCGCGAAAGAAAGCACACCAGGATGGTCCGCAAGGCTTGGAAAGTCATAGATAGGGCCACTTTCGAGTTCTTCAATCCATGCCCTGGGTTCGAGGTTATACCTTTGTAAACATTTTAATAATGTTATTATTTATTTCTCCATGATTGTAAGAACCTCTTTTTATGATATGAATAGAAAATTTCCATTTCAGTTTGTCTTATTTCTTGTTCTAAATCTTTTGCACATGCATGAATGAATGTGTCTCGAACGCTTGATCAAATGTAAATCGGATGTTCTTCCTGTCACTTCCTTCTTTCTTTTATTGTGCGTATGTTGTCTTAATAAACAGGGTCGATAGATAATAGAGCAAGCATTTAGATTTTTCCGAGAGACAGCGATGGCTTAGGCCGCAGGTTCAGATCTACCGCCTAAGACTTTTCAACTCTATGAGCTATGAGCGTCTCACAGAGACTTTTCTCCCTACGGATCGAGAGGATCTCGTAGTTGGGTTTTCTCCTTAGGAATCGTGAGGATTTCTAAGTGTGTTTTCTCTTGTAAGTCGTAAGGATCCTATAAGAGAATTTTTCCCTCTTACGAGTCGAGAGGACCCGTAAGCGGTTGTTTCCCTCCTTGTCGAAACTCGACTTTGGAGAGTGAGACCCGTGAATAGTATGCAAGAGACCGTTTTAGATCGACTTGCAGGATCCCATTGTTCAGGAAGCAAGTTTTTTAGTCCCTGCTGCCTGAGGCTTCATCTTGCAAGTTGAGACGAATCGGGAATTTTCCCGCGGAGACACTGGTTTCTCTACGAGCCGACGCGAATCAGGAGGCTCTCGTCAAGGATTGTTTGTTTCCCTGAGTTGAGGTATTTGCCAGGTATTATTTGTTTCCCTGGTGTTGAAACGAATCGAGAATTTCCCACGGAGACATTGGTTGCTCTGCGAGCCGATGCGAATCAGGAGGCTCTCGTCAAGGATTGTTTGTTTCCCTGAGTTGAGGTATTTGCTAAGGATTATTTGTTTCCCTAGCGCCAAGGATTATTTATTTCCCTGGTGTTGAAACGAGTCGAGAATTTCCCATGGAGGCATTGGTTGCTCTGCGAGTCGACGCGAATCAGGAGGCTCTCGTCAAGGATTGTTTGTTTCCCTGAGTTGAGGTATTTGCCAAGGATTATTTGTTTCCCTGGTGTTGAAACGAGTCGAGAATTTCCCACGGAGGCACTGGTTGCTCTGCGAGTCGACGCGGATCAGGAGGCTCTCATCAAGGATTGTTTGTTTCCCTGAGTTGAGGTATTTGCCAAGGATTATTTGTTTCCCTGGTGTTCAAACGAGTCGAGAATTTCCCATGGAGGCACTGGTTGCTCTGCGAGTCGATGCGGATCAGGAGGCTCTCATCAAGGATTGTTTGTTTCCCTGAGTTGAGGTATTTGCCAAGGATTATTTGTTTCCCTGGTGTTGAAACGAATCGAGAATTTCCCACGGAGGCACTGGTTGCTCTGCGAGTCGATGCGAATCAGGAGGCTCTCGTCAAGGATGTTTGTTTCCCTGAGTTGAGGTATTTGCCAAGGATTATTTGTTTCCCTGGTGTTGAAACGAGTCGAGAATTTCCCACGGAGGCACTGGTTGCTCTGCGAGTCGACGCGGATCAGGAGGCTCTCATCAAGGATTGTTTGTTTCCCTGAGTTGAGGTATTTCCCAAGGATTATTTGTTTCCCTGGTGTTGAAACGAATCGAGAATTTCCCACGGAGGCACTGGTTGCTTTGCGAGTCGATGCGAATCAGGAGGCTCTCGTCAAGGATGTTTGTTTCCCTGAGTTGAGGTTTTTGCCGAAGACACTGGTTTCTTCGGAGTTGGGATGGACTGTCGAGACTTAGCTTCGTTTTCTGGCGGAGCCAGTTGGGAAAGTATGGTTCCCTCTTCATTTGCGCTCTTGGATTGTATACAGGGATCGATGTGATCTCAACTGTAGGGCCAAAGTTTTATCATCATTTTTTTTGTTTTATTTCCGCGATGCTCTATCATTTCAGCTTTTATATCGCGAAGGTCGCGATTGCCCAATCATTTCGGCTATTTCTCGTGGTGCCCAATCATTTCGGCTGTTTATTTTGTTTTCACTCGCTGCTTTTATTGCGAGTTGCCCAATCATTTCGGCTATTTTGCATGCATACATTTTACTTGCTGCTTTTTATTACAAGTTGCCCCATCATTTCGGCTATTTCGTATGCATGTGCGGCTTACTAGCTTTCCGCCGTAAACCTAAAATTAGACACCGATTTCGGCATCAGCACCGCTACAACTGGGATATTGCCAGGAGCGAATCATCATCTGTCTCTGTCGATGTCAAACAATGGTGGCTTAGCAAACAGGGTTAAGGTCCTGCCGACTAAGGCTTTTGACTTCATGAGCCGTAAGGGTCTCACAAAGGTATTTCTCCCTACAAGTCGTGAGGATCGTGTAGGTGTATTTTCTCCTTAGGAATCGTGAGGATTCCCAAGTGTATGTTCCTCTGTAAGTCGTAAGGATCCTACAAGAGGGTTTTCTCCTTGTAAGTCGAGAGGACTTATAAGGGTTGTTCATCATGCGCACATATCCCCAATCACGGATAAAATTTGGTTAGGGAAATGTTTATTCACGCCCGTGGATTGTATACAAGAGCCAGTACTGGACCACTTGTAGGGCAATATTGGAAGTTGTGGGGGTTGCTTAAGCACAGGTTTAGGTCTCTGTAACTTAAGACTTTCAACTCTTATGAGCCGTGAGGGTCCTATAAGAGAGTTCTCCTTACGAGCCGTGAGGATCTCGCAAGTGTATTTTCTCCTTAGGAATCGTGGGGATCCCTAAGTGTGCTGCTCCCTTGTGAGTCGTAAGGATCTCACGCGGGTGGTTTCTCCTTACAAGGTCGAGAGGACCCCATAAGTGTCTTTTAACGAGGTTGTGCCCTTTCGGGTTTTCACAAACACTCGCCGGTAGTCCTGCTGTTTTTACTCACGGAGCCCTTTCGGGTTTTCATCCGTGCCCATTTTGCTTATGGACATACCATTTTTTTTAATTCTTTTTATTTTCTTCTCTTTTTTTTTACGAGGTCGCGCCCTTTCGGGTTTTCACGAACACTCGCCGGTAGCCCTGTTGTTTTTACTCACGGAGCCCTTTCGGGTTTTCATCCGTGTCCTTTTTCCTTATGGACATACCGTTTTTATTTATGATATTTTTCTTCTTTTTTTTATCTCGTCAGCCCACGGATGCTGCGGTATTAGTTTAAGGACGTTTCGGTCCGCTATTAGTTTAAGGACGTTTCGGTCCGTCATGAAAAAGGCTGGCTACTGCTTATAAAGCTTGAGCTTAGGAAGATAGCGAGCGGACATAGTCGTCGTCATCTATCATTGACCTAAGCTGTGGCTCATTAAGCGTAGTATTTCTTTAGGAAGCGACCGTTTATTGGCCTGAAAGGCCTTTCACCGTGCATGTCCATGAGTAGATAGGCCCCACCCTGGTAGACCTTATCTATGGTGTACGGGCCTTCATAGTTTGGCTCAAACTTTCTCCGCTTGGCGCGATTGGGGATCATAGGCCTTTTGACCACTAGCACGAGTTCGCCTTGGCGGAATGTCCTCGGTCGGGTTAATCTTTCATATGAGCGCGTCATCTTTGCTTTATAAGCTTCCAGATTTTGTTGCGCTATGAGCCGTGTTTCTTCAAGGGCATCAAGCTCCTCAAACCGAAGGTTAGCATTTTCTTCGTTCATCAACTCGTAGTGGACTGCCACTCGCAGAGAGGGTAACTCTATCTCGAGGGGGAGTACTGCTTCCGTACCGAATACCAGAGTGTACGGCGTTGTGTTCGTGGCCGTCTTGAACGTAGTTCGATACGCCCAGAGAGCTTCTTGCAGTCTCTCGTGCCAGTCCTTCTTATTTCGGGACACCATTTTCTTCATGATCTTTGTCAAGGTCTTGTTGAAGGCCTCAGCTAGACCATTAGCTCGCGGATTATAAACCGAGGAATATCTCCAGTCTATATTGTGTTGTTGCGCGAAGCGACTGATCTTGTGGCTTCTGTAAGCTGGCCCGTTATCGGAGATGATCCGTCGCGGAGTTCCAAACCGATATATGACATGCGTCTTGAAGAAATGGAGGATATTCTCCGTCTTCACTTCCCTCAACGGTACTGCTTCTGCCCATTTGGAGAAGTAGTCGGTCATCGCCAGGATGAAACGATGTCCCCTGGACGATGCTGGTTCGATGGGGCCGACTATTGTTAGTGTATATGCCCTAGAGGCCATTACTGTATCATACTAGTTTGTATATTACTTAATGGATGCTTGGGATATTCACCTTGTATATACAATCTTGCTCAAAATAGTAGTATGCTACTTGGTTTGTTTCTACTTCAATGTGTACATGTGTTTATTTTTGTATATCGCCTATACACATTAGTAGAGCCCTTAGGATCTTTGCTTGATTACCAGCGATGTGATGGCCGTCACACTAGTGGGGCTGGGTAATCTATAAGCACATCCTTATGCAGGTCCCTGGTCGCAGGACTATCGAGACAGGGCATCGATACTCCGGAGTAGACCAGCGCATGCGCTTCTCATCCCAGTGTGGGAGACGGTCTGTCCCACAGCCGTCAGTACGTCGTACTTGAGATAGTATGCGGGTGCTCGTTAGGTTACGGGTACACTGGACAGGACCCATCGGGAACTGACTAGTTGGTATTATACCTATCGTCAGTTATCAGTTCCCAGGTGACATGAGTACAGCTTAGTCCGCTGACTTGACACTGTCACTCCGCCTCGAGTGTGTTTCCACTGTACTTTGATCACTACCCTACCACGGCTCAAAGGAGTCGTGCAAACAGGTAGTGGTTGGGTGCAGTCCCGAAGCACTTGGAGGCAGTGACGGTTAGACAGGATTCGTCTCTCCCGGTATTGGGGGTTGACATCGCGCTGTGTCTAGGAGAGCCATTACACGAGTAGTCCCTGGCCAGGGCAAACGAGATATACTGGTAGGTTTCCAGTGTTATCTCAGGGTGTTTTGGGCTTCGCTCCGGCACGACTTGTACCGCTATTAGGGGACTGACGTTTACCGCCCCCTAGGCCCGCCATGCGATGTATCAGACGAACAGACCGGACTGTACGGAGAATGTCACACTCAGGCTCAGTAGGAGTTCAGATGGGTTTCGCCTCGTCGGTCTTCTTGTCGGCATTACCTGGGGACCGTTACGCACAGCTAGTGCCGCTTGCGGTCTGTGGTTAAACCCACTGCCAGCGTAGTGTCGAGTCTTTAGAGTCCCACACAGAAAGCTTTTCGCCTTTAGGCAAAAGAGTAGAGGTCGCATGGTATTGCGACAGGTCGCATGGTTTTGCGACAGGGTTCGGTCACATCCGTGTACTTGTGCACGTACAGTGTCCGGACAGTTTACACTAGCGGGCTTTGGTTTAAGCCAGATCCTAGTGTATCTTATGGGATTGGATTTATCCAGTTTGCATTTGTGTTCCTCGGAACGCGGATGCGGGTGTGTATGCACAGTTGACAGGGAGGCAGAGGCAGCGGATTCTCATTAGGGTTGTTGACAGTTGACCGTTGACTTTTTGACTTTATGCTCAACCCTAATGAGAATATGATATGTGATTAACTATTATATTAATTAAGTATTATGGTGATATGGTTGTTGACTTGTTGACTTTTGTTGACTTGTTGACTTTGGTGACTTGTTGACTTTTGTTGACTTGTTGACCGGTTGACTAGGCTTGACTAGTTGACCATCATGATGACCATAGCCATCATTTCATGGCAAAGACTTTTGTTTACTTGCTCATTTGTGTAAAATGAGTGCATGAAATGATATGGTTGTGGTTGCTTCTAACCATCACATAAGACTTTTGTTAATATGATGAGTTATCATTGCTTTGGATTATGAGAGGGTGAGAGACAAAATACTTGCTCATTCTTTCTTGCTCATTCTCTCTCTTGTTCTTGAGCTCTCCTCTTGCTCTCACCCTCAACCTCTTGCTCCCTCTCTTGATCTATGGTTCTCTTGTCTCATGAGTTGAGAATCAAGAACCATAGATAAAATCCCATTCTAAATCTTCTCTACTCATTCTAGTTCACTAGGTTTAGCAAACCAAGTGAACTAGTTTCTTCAAAGAACGAAGAAGGAGCTAAAGGTTGGAGCTTTCAAGTGGATCTATCTTCGGCGTACGGAGACAACGAGAAGGAGCCATCGAACCACCATCGGAGCTTGAAGACGAAGGAGTTCAAGTTTAGGTATAACCATCTCCATCCGAGTAGCTAACTCTCTTTAGCTAAGTTTGCTAGTTTTAGTTTAGTCAAAGATCCCGACTTTGCTTAGTCCATGTTTCCCCTTGCGCTAAAAATTTGATTTTTATACCGTTTCCGCCTCCCCGTAAGAACCGGGGGTCGCAACGTGGACTTACAACTATGTCAGTTCCCCACATTTCGAATGGCCAGCTAGCCACCGTCGGGTGTAGTGGATTTGGATGTTGGTGGATGAAGTCCCCATGGATCTGGCATGAGTGGCATTGCTTCGCATATTCAAGGCAATCCTGAATCATCGTGGGCCAGTAGTATCCCATCCGTTTAATCTTCATCTTCATCTTTGGGCCTGCTTGGTGAGAACCGCAGAGTCCGTCATGAACTTCCTGAACGACCCTTTCCGCTTCGTCAGGCCCCAGGCATCTCAGCCACAGAGAATCAAATGACCTCTATTATAATGTATCATTGACGAAGGCGAAAGACAGAGCCCGTTTCATGAGCTGATGTCTTGTGGACGCATCTTCAGGCATTTGATGGGACTTAAAGTAGTCTATGAAGACTTCCCTCCAGTCCTCAGCCTTTTCTCGTTCTTTTATTTGTAAGGTCATCAGCTCAGTCGCTCCCTTTTCCTCGGATGATTCCGGAGGTACTTCTGCTGGGGCAAGCACCCGACGTCTTTGTACCACGATTCTAACGTCATCGAGGTTCTTATCAGCCAGTTCTTTAGCAAGTTTGGCCAACACGTCTGCTTTGCTGTTTTCCGCGCGCAGTATGCTTTCCAAAGTATAGGAGGGAATTTGGGTCAACAGTTGTTGCACCTTTTCACCGTACTTCACCAACTCCGGTTTGCACGTTTTGTAGTCGCCGTTTACTTGACTAACGACCAGTTGAGAATCTCCGTATATGAGGAGGTTTTCAATTTCCATGTCAATGGCGATCTCGAGGCCTGCTATCAAAGCTTCGTATTCGGCTTCGTTATTTGTCCTCGGCTCTGTTAAGGAGAAAGCGAAGCGCATTATCCCTCCTTGTGGAGTCACGAAGATGTGGCCTACCCCCGATTTGATTATAGGGGTACTTTGTTTGCGCTTTTTCATGGAAGATGCTCCATCGAAATAAAGCTCCCATTGGGTATCACCACCGTCGATCGCGTCGAACGCATGTTCGTCTGGCAAATCGCAATTCAGAGAAGAATCGGCAGGTATCGGCTGCTCAGCAAGGAAGTCGGTGATGGCCTGGCCTTTCACCGCCTTGAGAGGTTGATACGTTATCGAGAACTCCATCAAAAGCAGAGCCCATTTAGCGAGTCGACCTGTCAATATCGCCTTTGACATCAAATATTTAAGGGGGTCCACCTTTGAAATAAGACGGATCTCATGCGCCAACGCATAGTGTCTAAGCTTTGTTATCGCAAATATCAACGCCAGGCAGTGTTTTTCAATGGGGGAGTAGTTGCTTTCTGCCCCCAGTAGAACTCGACTTAAGTAGTAGAGTGCTATTTCCTTCCCTTGGTCGTTCTCTTGTGCCCATAATGTGTCTAAGGAACCTTTGAGGGCGGTTGTATAAAGAATGAGGGGTTTTCCCTTAACCGGAGCAGCCAATACTGGCGGGTTCTGTAGGTATTGCTTGATCTCGTCTAGCGCGCTTTGGCATTTTTGATCCCAGAAGAATGGAGTTCCCTTCTTCATCAGGTGGCTGTAAGGACGGCACTTGCCTAAAAGGTTGGCTATAAATCGCCGTATATACGCGAGCTTCCCTTGGAGAGACCGCAACTGTTTGAGAGTCCTTGGCGGAGGCATTTCCATGATTGCCTTGATCTTTGACGGATCTATCTCAATGCCTCGATGTCGGACGATGAATCCCAGGAATTTGCCCGAGGAAACTCCGAATGCATACTTGAGCGGGTTCATCTTCAAGTTGTATTGTCGAAGGCGTTGAAATACGGTCTTCAGATGCTCGAGATGTTCCTCGTACGATTTACTTTTAACCACGAGATCGTCGATATAGCATTCGACGATTTCGTGTATGAGGTCATTGAAGATCTTCGTCATGGCCCTCTGGTAGGTGGCACCGGCGTTCTTTAAACCGAAGGGCATCACCTTGTAGCAGAATATACCCAAAGGAGTCCTGAATGCGGTGTGCTTCTGGTCTTCGGGATGCATCTTTATCTGGTTATACCCCGATGAGCCGTCCATGAAGGAGAAAACCTCATGAGTGGACGCATTGTCTATCATCAGTTCGGTGACTGGCACTGGGAAATCGTCTTTCGGGCAAGCTTTATTGAGATCCCGGAAGTCCACGCATATGCGCACTGTCCCATTTTTCTTCATCATCGGGACGATGTTGGCGATCCATTCTGGATATTGAACCTCCTGAATAAAGCCAGAGTCGATCAGCTTCTTGACCTCGGCGTTGATGCTCATCTCAAGCTTGAGCCGCATTCTTCTCGGCGCCTGTTTGACTAGCTTGACGTTCGGAGATATCGCCAATCTATGCACAACAATTTCTGGATGTAGTCCCAGCATTTCGGAATAGTTCCATACGAAGCAATTTTTATGCTGCATAAGCAGGTCTTTTAATGAAGCCACCTTTTCTTCAGACAGCAGCTCACTAATGAATGTCGGTCGTGGGTCATTCGCCGTCCCCAACTCAATTTTCTTAAGGTTATCTGTGGTGGTATGGATTCCATTTTCCAGCTCTTTTGGCACTGGTGGGAATTCTGAGATTACCTCGTTGTTGCTGTTTTCGAAGCACCAGGGAAGGTCATCCATGTTCTCGGGCTCTTCTTTTGACATTGTTATCATGTGACAAGTATGAATTCGCTTCCAATCCTAATGCGGAACTGGTTCTTCTTCCATGGCCTTGGGTTCGTGCTTCTGTGGCGGCGTTACCCTCCAGTTGTCGGACAAAGCGAACTTGCCAAGCTGATACTGATCTTCAACCCAATTCTTGAAGGTGAAGCAGTCCTCGAGAGGGTGCCTTATCACTTGGTGATAAGGGCAATAGTCCGGGTGAGAGACTTCGCCTGCTTGTTCGGGGTGTTTAGACTCCGGCAGTGTAAGCATCTGATGTTTTAAAGCGAGGTCAAGTGTTTTCTTCGTTTTGTCCCGAGGAAAAGAGTACGCCCGACCCATTTTTCTTATGAGGGATAGATCGGAACCGCTCGATTTTCGCTCGCGTGGCCTCTTAGCCCCGCTTTGTTGCTTTTGAGCGCCTTTTTCGCGTTTTGACTTGCTTCTGCCTTTGCGTCGAGCCTTCTTTATAACAGGTCGACAAGGAGCAGCATTTTCATCTTTCACGGTCCGTTGGAGGAGGCATTGCGTTTTGGCTTTCTCGTAGATGACCATTTCGCGGTTATGGTCGTCTCGGACTTTTTGACCAGCTTCCCTTATAAGCCTGTCCATTTGTTCTTCGAACGACGGACTGGGCACTTTTGCATCTGGAACTTTTACTGGTTCAGGATTAGCGTCCTCCCATTGAGCATCCGCTTCTTCATTGAAGTCATACACGACGTAACAGCCGTGTAGTAACTCTCGTTTCTTTGACTGGATGTATCCAAGCTCTTTTGTTTCCATTCTCCCATTAGGAAGTTTGCGTTGAGTCCCGGGAACGTTCCAGACTTTGTCATAGAACTTGGCTTTTTGAACGGTCTGCTTAAAGGATATCCCTTGGCGTTTCAGCAACCTTTTCAAGCCTTTTGTATAATATCTGGGGAGACGGATGGGCTGAAGCCTATCGAGCGTAGGATCCGCTCCATGCCATATTTCTTTCTCCACTCTGGTTTTTTCAGAGCGGTAGAATAGAATTGCTTTTTTGCTTTCTCGCCCGGGAGGGATATAGAACATTTGCAGCTCTTCTACACTGTAAATATCAAGTGCATCCAGTTCTTTACGGTGTTTAAGCGGCACCATGGCGACTTGTAGATTTTGTTCTTCATCAGCGAACGTTCGTATTGAAGGTCGAGCAGAGAATACAGTATGGACCTCCATCTTCCGAGTCGCTACCAAAGATCAACGTAGGAGCAGATGGCCCCGGCTTGTTGTGCTGGGGCGGACCTGAATAAACTATCTCCTCTTCCTCCTTGGTATCACTGCCGAAAACAGGAATGGTGGCATTAGCTTTGTTTTCCGGCTTGTGACACCTTTCCGTGTCTTCGAAATCTGGTAAGAAGTACTTGGCATCCTCATATTTGCGGACTTCGTTCACGGAGAACGGATTCAGTTCTTCCGCCACGGTATACTCGAGACCATCCTTAGCGTATTTCATACACTGATGTTGTGTAGAAGGGATGGCGTTGTATTCGTGTAACCATGGTCGGCCGAGCAAAGCATTGTAGCATGTCTTGGCGTCTATGACGATGAACTTAATGTCCGTGACGAGTAGCCCGAAGTGTAGCGTCAGTATCACAGACCCAAGAGTTCTTGATGACTGGGAGTCAAACCTGGAGATGGTGATCTTGTCTCGAGCAAGGTGCTGGACGCTCATGCAAATTTCTTTTAACACCCGCACATTGAGGAGATTAACGGAGAATCCATTGTCGATCAGGATCTTGCTTATCTTTATATCATGGCAGTATCCTGAGACATAAAGGGGGCGATTGTGTTCGCACGTCCCAAGGAGAAGGTCTTCATCACCAACAATGACATCAGCAGTGTGCACTTCCTCCAATTCATCCTTCATCTTTTCTTCGGCCAGGAAAGCTTGGAATTGCTCCGGATCCTGTAGTGCCTTGATTAACGAATCTCTCGTATCCTTTGACAGCAAAAGGGCGTCAAGAATGCTGAGCTGTGAGGGTAGCTTCCTAAGATGCGCTAAGACGTTGTAATCCACCTTACTTCTCTTCGGCGGGTCCTTGGCACTTAGCTCCTCCACAACTTGGTCATCTAAGACGATATTTTCAGGGACCTTCTCTTTTCCCTTATCTTTTTTATTTGAGGGTCCGAGATTCTTTTCGGGCAGCGTGCGGTTACGTAGCCGAATATTTTCGCAAACCTTCAGCTCCTTTTCTTTTCCCGAAGTGGATTCTTTAAAGAGAGGGGCAAGCTCCAGCTCCTCATCAGAATCGCTCCCGAATGTAGGCACCTGTGATCCCCCAGCGTTAACCATGCTACAATCACTGGTAGTTCTGTTAAACCCTTCAGTCATATTTTTGCGCTCCCGACGGGTTTTGCGCTTTTCCCGCTTAAAGCGTTGTCTATGAGCAACGTATCCTTGCCACCATCTAATGAAAGCTTTGCACTCTTCAGTAGGGTGCGAAACCTTCTGATGATATAAGCAATAGGAGGGGTGCATTTCCATCTCACCAGTAATGTTTCCTTCGGAGGAGGGTAGCTTCATGCCCATTGATATGGCCTTAGCAAACCTTTTCCTCATCTTGAATTTGCTTTTGTCCGTAGTGGATGTATTTTGCTCCAGCGGGAGTATCTTAGCTCTTTCATCAAGTCGCTGGCGCTTGGCCTTTTCAAATATGACCGTCTCGCGTTCTCGATCAGCTTTACTTTTCAACTGAGCTTCATTAAGGAATGCGTCAATTACTTCATCCGATGGCCCCAGAATTTTTGATTCGGTATTGGCCCCCAGCTTTTCAGTGCAAAGAGTCTCCTCATCGTTCATGAACGAATAGGAAATCACATGACAGCTCGCCACATATTCTTCAGATTCATCAGATGAATTTTCTCCCTCATCTTCCTCTCGAAAGACATGATTGAGGAACTCTCGGAATGTAATGGGAGTCCGTGCCTTCTGGTTGTATTCCTTCAGCGCGTCAATTTGTTTTTGCAAGTCCGTGCGCTTGTCGCCAGGCTTCACGGGCTTCTTTGACTTCTTTTTCTTCTTCTTTGAAGATTTCGACGGCTGGTTGTGAATGCTGGGGCCACCTCCATCGATCTTTTGAGTTGGACGTGGCTTCAACATCCCTTCAATGACCTGCGGTTCCAACGGGTTCTTCCATCTAATCGCTGGACATGTCTGAAGATAGTATAGCATCCTCTTTGTCTTGGCTGATAATACAACCTCTCAAGGAGCTTCTTCAACGACGGAGCATGTTGCCCCCGGCGTATTCGTCCCCTTAAATGTGTGGGGCTGCAGGGGATTCACCTTCCATTTGTCAGATAACGCGAACTTTCCTCGTCGGTACCGATCTTCGAGCCAATTTTTGAAGACATAGCAATCATCGATCGGATGACCCAGTACTCGATGATAAGGACAGTAGTTGGGCTCATTGACATCACTTGGTTGCAACGGACGTTTTGGATCCGGCAGATTTATAAGTCGGTTGCGCAACGCCATCTCGAATAACCTTCTTGTTTTATTGCGGGGAAAAGAGTAAGAACGTCCTAGCCTCTCCTCAAGGGCTACGTACGGACGCATATTATTTTGACGAACAACCGGCTTCGAGTCGCTCGGCTGTTGTTGAGCATTAGCGACAACGATCGCTTTTCCCTTCCCTTTGTCATTTCGGGAGTTCGGCTTTGGAAGAGGGGGTTTATGACCTATCTGATCCATTTACGCTAGCTTGTCAATCAAGGCCTGGAAGGCAGTCGGCTTGAAAAACATCATAAATTGCGAGATGGTTTCTTGTGGATCAAGGGTTCCTACAAACATACCCACCGCGGGAGCTTCTTCAATGCGCTGCTCGCACTTCGACTATAAGTTTCGCCATCGTATAGCATATTGAACCCATGTCTCGCCTGGCTTTACTCTGGCGTTAATCAGTGCCGTCATTAGGGTACGTTCACTGGCGCTTGCAAAACGCTGAGTAAACAACAGCTCCATCTCCGCGAAGGTCTTGATAGAGTTGTTCGGGTGCTCAGAGTACCACTCGAACGCCGTATCTGATAAACTTCCAACAAACTGGCGAAGCAACAGCTTGTCGTCACCGCTGGTGTTGCCGCAGAGTGCCCTGGACTGGGCAACATGCTGGTGAGGATTGCCCGTCTCCTTGTAGACATGGAACTTAGGAATTGTGTAGCCCGGCGGGTATTTGATTTGGTCGTACCAACTTGGATATGGCCGCCCCGTTTTTACGACCTGGCCAGCTGCTTCAGCCGCATGATGAACCCGTATTTGTTGGGCTATGTACTCATCCAAATCAGCTTTGGAAATTGTATCTTCTTTAGCTGTTGACAGAGCTGGCGGAGGATTTGACGTCTCTCCCCTATCGTCTTCAAGGACGATCGGGGGATCTTCGGCCGGAGGATCTTGTTGGATCATCATCCCCACCATGTCTTGGAACAGGAGGCCCATACGCTTTATGTTGGCTGCTTGTTCAGCAGCCTCTTTATCCTTCTTCTCCAATATCCGTCGAAGGAATTCGACGTCAGTTTCTTGCTCCTGGCGTTCATTCGAGGACGTTTCAGGGCTTTCTTTTGGCCCAGTAAGTGCGGCCATAGCGTTCATCATCTCTTGGATCTTTTGCTGCTGCTCCTGCGCTTTGGTCACTGATCGCGTAAGCGGTCGATGACCCGTAGATATGCGACTGTCCTCCTTACCAGACGCCACATAGACGGTATGAACTACAATGCCCCCTGACTTGGGGCGTTTGGGTTCACCACCTCTGATATTTGTCGCCGGCGCGGGGGTTTTCTCCGGCCTTCTTCTTTTGTGGGCCGTTGAAGTTGAAGGGGCCGTTGCAGTGGGCACCCTAGCGATTGTTGTCCTCTGCTGTTTAATAGGACGGTCCTTTTCTTTTTGCACCTTCGTCTTCTTTTGTTGACGAGAGTGATCTGGGTCGATCACGGAGTCTTGAACCCTTCGCCAAACCTTGTATATTTTTGAGGACAGCCGTTGAGGGGGCTGTTCTTGCTTTGTTTCTGGAACTCTCTCCGCGGGTGGAGGAGATCTTTTCAATATAGCGGTTGGAGAATTCTTACATACCCTCCTCAGCAGTTCAAAGCTGTTCCCAGTTGGAACAGCAGCGTTGACTTCTACCACTGGAGCCGGTGGAGTTAGCCCTTAGGGGGAGTTGCCCCCTGCCTTCCTCAATAGTCGCCAATGGCGACGTCGAGCATGACGAGCCGTTGGGACTGGCTCGGAGATTGAGACAGCTTCTTTTTGCCCCCTGTCTGAATGAGGCGCCGCTGTTGTTAACCTCTTAAAGACTGAGGTTGTCTTTTGAGGGGTGATATTCAACTTGTCGAAGACAGATCCTCGAGCAGGGGCAGGAGCAGGAATCGTCAGTCTTGAAAAGACTGACTCTTTGACAGGGGAAGCCACCTTGACGACTTCTGGAGCAGCAGTTATTGCCTTCCTTCGGACAGCCAATTTAGAGTTTTGTCCCAGCCTGGCGAAAACAGAGGCTGTTAGTTTGGTAGTGGGCGACCCGTTGACAGGGGACGTCGTAGCAGTAAGCCGGTCGAAGAGACTTCTTGTTCCCTTCCGATGCAGGTATTGGCATAGAGAAGCTTGTAGGTGGGATCATGGTCCCGAAAAACAAGCCGGTGGTGGCCTGGGTCACCTGTTCTACCGGCAGAGCGAGGAAGGAGGTCGCTTGGGGCCCATATGCTACACCTCCGGGTGAGGTGGAGCGTCCGTTGCAGTGGCACTTCAAGCAGTTGGTCCAGTTAGAGGCCATTAATGCTTGAGTTCTGCGCCAGACAAAAGACCAAATCTTAGTAACTTGAAATCCAATGGCAACCATTAACAAACCGCGATTCGTTCGCGAATACGACACACGAAGTGTAGAGTGGAAAGAGGAAAAGGTCCCACCGGGCGTGCCAGAATCTGTTCCCCTCCGAACGGCGGCCGCGACGACGCGAGGACGTCTAGGCCTGAGGTTCGGGGCAGATGCTATATGGTTTTATCCGCCCAACTCTCCGAAGATGCCAAATTGATTTATGGCACCATGTATCGGAGGTTTAGACGGATGCGGCCGATATAGTAGAGTTCGTCAGATTCCCCCTCGCTTGAGGGTTTTTTGATTGTGGGGACGCTCTTCCCTGCAGGCGCAAGCCCCTGCAGTTAATTACGCTATCGCATCGCGGTAGCAACTTTCTCCTTCTCCAGAATTTCACTTCGTGTCGTGGGTGTTTGTTTTGTTTGTGGTTGCCCCTGGATTGTATACAGAGACTGAGTAATGCCGTCGCCCGTAGGACGTGGATTAGTCCAAATCCGTATTTATTTAGATTTGGGTTTGGTGTTTTTAGTTTAAGGATACGTTAGCCGTATTGAGGCTAAGATCAACTTAAACGTTCGTTAAGGATACGTTAGTCCTGTTTGAGACTAAGATCAACTTAACGTGGTGATCTGTTTAATATATGGCTATCAGGACTCATCACCTCTCTGACGTCGTTGAAGGATTACAACGATAGGTGTCAGAGGAGTTCAGAGATGTACCTTTGAACCAAAGTTGATTTGAATTTTTATAGTTCATTTAAATGCTTAAGGATACGTTAGCCGTATTTGGGGCTAAGATCAACTTAAACGGGACCGTTTAGATCCGACAAAAGAGCATTTGGAGGCTCTATTGTTCCAGTTTAGGGACGTAGTGGTCCATGTTCCAGTTTAGGGACGTGGTGGTCCACCATTAGTTTAAGGACGTTTCGGTCCAATATTAGTTTAAGGACGTTTCGGTCCAATATTAGTTTAAGGACGTTTCGGTCCACGAGTTTAAGGACCCCGCAGTCCATATATGTATGTGGTCGTCGGGACCCGTCACCTCTCTGACGTCATTGAAGGATTACAACGACAGGTGTCAGAGGAGTTCAGAGATGTACCCTCGAACCGGAGGTAAATTGATTTAAGAGAGCAATCTTGCTCAATCAATTTAATTTGAGGACTTACGGCCAAAATTGGGCTAAGTCCAGTTAAAAATGTTCAACATTTTATTTGCTTTTGCATTGCATTTATTTTTATTTTTATTTGGGCTCTACCCATAAAGGATGCAGAGCATCAATTTGTTTTGGGCTCTGCCCATTTATAAATGATGCAGAGCATCAATTTTACTTGGGCTCTGCCCTTCTTATTGCTTTGCAATTTATTTTGGCCTGCTAGGTCTTTTTGATTTGGGCCTGGCCCTTTAGGAAATGCGTTGCATTTGTCAGGCGCTTTGCGCCAATCAGAGAGCGCAAGCGCTTATGGTGATGACACGTGTCATGCAGCGCAGTGCGCTGCGCTAGTGCGCTACGCTTGCGCTGCTGACACGAGGCACGCTCTGGTGAGTTGCGCCAATTTCAGAGAGCAAAGCTCTATTTCAAAAGCGTATAGCACAAATGGTTCAGATGCTGACACGTGGCGCTCTCTGGTGGCTTGCGTCAGCCCAAGAGCGCAACAGTGCAGATTTATAAGTGCAAAGCACTATTAATTTGAGAATCTTTTAGATTCAAGAACCAATGGTTCATAAAAGAAGTGCAAAGCACTATTTGTTTTCTTCGATCTAATGAGAGTCAAAGAAAACAAATATTTCTTGTTTTTTCTTATTTAAAGAACCAGTGGTTCATAAGAAGTGTAAAGCACTGTTTATTATGTTTAGATCCATGATCTATCAGAATAAATTTCTTCTATTTTTATGAAGGTTTTTACCTTTTTCTTGAAACTTTTTCAGAGTTCTCTTTATTTGAAGCTCTTGATTTCTCAAAAATGTTGATGCCTTTGAATTGAGGTCTAGGGTCCTTTTTATAGTGCCCATAAATTAGTTAAATTTGTTAAAGAGATCTTTCTCTGAGTGATTTGGAGAATTTTCCCCTCCGTTGGATCTTTGATCCAAGGGCTTCTGTTTTACAGAAGAAAATCTTCTTGTTTTAACAAGAACAGAAAGATTTCTTTAAAATCTTAATTCTGTTTGGCGCAAATGCCCCAGCGCGTGACACGTGTCGCGCAGCGCACAACGCAGCGCAATTGCGCTGACACGTGTCGCGCAGCACAAAGCGCAGCGCAACTGCGCTAGCCCATCTGCGCTGACACGTGTCGCGCAGCGCAGCGCTTGCGCAACTGAAGCGTTGCTTCCTTTGATTTTGCTTTAAACAGAGCTTTGCTCTGATTGGGTGCGCCGCCTTGGGCGCTGCGCTGATACATCTTCGCCTGACACGTGGCGCGTTGCACGCAGCGCAAAGAATCTGAAGCGTTGCTTCATTTACTAAAGTTTAAATTTTCAAAGTAGAGATTTGCTCTGATTAGGGGAAGTGCTTCATCTTCCGCCTTGGAATTTGAACAGAGCTTTGCTCTGATTGGGGTAAACAATTGCGTTTTACCTCGATTACTTGGCGTTTATACGACGATATCGAGGATAGTTTGATGGTTTTGAAAGCGTAGTCCATAGGTTATAACCTATAGGCCTTAGCGCGTCGTTTGGTTTTCTCGATGTGATTTTAAGGTTTACTTGCGATTGTGTTATCTTGTAGGTACCTTCTTGAGGGCTTCATACGATGAAGAAGATGAAGGCGACATCGACACCGACACGCAGGATACAAGGTGAGTAGATTATATCTACGGGGGAAGTCGGGTGGATGGCGTATAGCACCCCCGCAGTTCGATGTTTAGTATAGTATATATGTACTATTTATGCTAGCTTATAGTGTGTCGTGGATATTGGAGATGAGATTAGGTGTACTATGGTTAGATTAGGGCGTAGAAGTAAACTAGTATAGTTCCTAGTTGCGAACCCTAGAATAGGTTTACACCCATATGCACACACATGCATATTCGTTATACATATACCTAGATGACGAGGATAGTGTATGATATTTGGAGATGAGTCGATGAGATTGGGCATAGTGCCATGAGATCGGTGATATGATGTGATTCGTATTTGGGATACGACAGGTGGTTTTAGCGGGCCTTTAGACGTGTGTTTCACACACGCATTTATACTTATATAGAAGATATCGATTTGTACTAGACTTAGATAAGTACCCCAGATCACGAGATATGATGATAAAGATACCTGATAATTGATGAGAGGAATGTGATATTGAACCGTACCCAGCTTTTGGGATGCCGTACGATAATTTACCGTACGAGCTTTATATTGATGATAGATCCACACTCATGACTCAAGGATGTCATATGATATTGTATCATACGCGGTACCTTTGAGGCGGGATCACCGACTATTATACTTATATATATATATATATCGACTCAGATTTAGGTGGTTTCTATACCCCTCCTAATTGACTTGTTAGTTAGAGCTGTAGTTTTGCTAGTAGATGTTAGGCTAGGTTGATGTCATACCTATTTCAAAAACTAACGAATCGGGAATATTTTAAAGACAGGAAAAGGGACTCTACGGATATTTTCAAAAGACGCATCTTTTCTTAAAACACCGTAGCCCTTATTTTACTAAAAACCCCGATTCGTCTTATTTCAAAAGGCAAACTGCATGACTTTTTATATTGATGCAGATGCGTCACTGTTGCATTTATTAGTCGATTTCTGCATACTCTTGTTATTCGCATCACATTGCATGTGCAATTGGTTATTGTTATATAAAAATCAAGCTGTTAGGACACCGACACTATTATCGATGATGCATATGTTCCACGTACACCTGCTTGCCGGCTCACACACTTCATCATCGATAATTGCCATGTCACTACACTGTAGTACTGTTGCATTCAGGATATGATCCCTTGCATGGCATACTTGTGTACATACCTATTGTACACCCATACGTGCATACATACATATTCGCACATACATAGATGATTCTCGCTGGATTTGGAGATTTGGGAACCACAAGATACTCTTTAAAACTGATTCATTTTAAAAGAGAGGTTTCCCTCAATATGTGCATATTACTATTCCATATTGCATGATATACTGATATGCTTACATTTCTTTTACATGTCGCATACATCATGCTTTTGATTATACGCATTGAGATATGTTGTTTCCATGATATTTCTGGATTTGGGAAACCGTGGATATTTCAAAGGAGAGTATGTAATTGTTTTAAAAACCCGGTTACCCTTGATATGATATTTCAGTTCGTCCACCATGTATTTTCTCGGTGCTGAGAGCGACATGTGAAACCCGATTCGAGGAGGCGGATGAGGCCGATTGCGGGTACATGGTGGACCCGGTATGGTACCCCGGGGCGAGAACGGATCGTTGTATAGTAGACGGTGAGCCTGGCCGAGGGACTACTACCTACCGGTGATATTATTTGGGCTCGGCGGATATCCGGAGGATACCGACCAGAGTCGAGAGATGATATGGGCCGATCCAGACTGACGGAGCCCGATTTATGAGGATTTACGTGTCGATGATAGGCACAGGTTTCATGATGTTTTCGAGTGTCGATGCTTGACACTCAGGTTCCATGATTTTGATATGTCGCGAGCGACACCTGTTGATTTACATCCTCATACTTCCATGCATATGTTTATGATATTTACATGCATGATACTTATTGTCATTGGGTGATACGTGGACGATTTTCACATACATATATTGACATTGATTACATAGTTGGATGATATCCACTTTTTCATAGACTTCATGATATAGTCGACATTGATCATACTTCATATTTATGATATGTTATTACCTGAGGCACTGGCACGAGCACGAGCACTTGGCACTACACTCATGTATAGATGTTACATTGCCACCTTATCATGCTTCAGACTTATTTATTTGAGGTTTATATATATCTGATCGTATTGACCTAGGATTGTGTCATACATACGATTTCTGCTCTGTGATGTTTTCTATTCATCAGTTAGCAACTCACCCCCGTTGTGCCACAGTTCTTGCAGGTTTTGCCGTACATGTTCCATGGCGGCATTTCAGACACACTGCTTCCCTTACGGGTGATTTGCTTTGGTAGGTGGGTTCCTTTGCATCAGAACCACTATTGTACATGTATTATTCAGTTGTATCTAGAAATTCCATCAACCAAACTTGTATATTGTTTCAGACTTAGAAAGCCAGTTGTGTGTTATTTCGACCTTAGAGTCGCGCGTTGTAGTATTATGGTTTTCAAGCTGATTTGAGTTTTTCCTTTGAGTTTTGATCCTCGCCCTTTGGCGTTGTATATTATACTGCTTGCGTGGTTGTGACCGTCGATTGACGAAGAGCTAGCTCCCGCTTGGGGATGCCTTTTATCATCGTGTATATATTATTCTTGTTGTACCCCGTTCGGGGCCATTATTTACAAAGGAAACTCTGCCGAAATTTTCAGAAAAGAATATAGATCTTAAAAATGCATATTCGGCTTACTTATTTAAAAACCTTGTTTTTAAAACATGTTTTCCTTACTTCTTAAAATCTAGTTTTCTTATTTATTCCTTAAAATGGTTTTAGATTTATGGGTTTTTAGCTTACTTGAATTAGATGGGGTCCTATAGACTTCATATGATTCAAGTGCCAGTCACGTACTATTTCGGGTCGTGACACTTACCAGTAAATCTCCATATCAGCCCTGGCCAGGGGCTTCCTGTTATGGCCAATCTAGTACATCGCAACATCAACCCATAATACTGGGAGAGATGAATCCTCTCCTATCGCTCATTGCCTCCATGTGACTCGGGACTGTACCCAAAAACCACCATTTTGCATGCTCTCTTGAACGTGGTAAGGTAGAAATCAAAGCACAGTGGGAATCACATAAGACTCTATGACGATCTAGGGTCTACAGACTAACCTGTACTAGTGTCACCAGAGAACTGCTATCTGATGTTAGGTATAATATCATGTAGGAGTTCTCGGGGAGCCCTTTTCAGTGTACCCAGTCTCCACTGAGCACCCGTATACCATCTTTGATGTCAAACACCAATGGATTTGGGATCATCCATCGCCCATCATATGGGTCAAGAAGCGCATACGCTAGTCTACTATGGAATATCGATGCCCTGTCTCGATACTCCCACGACTAGGAACATTTAAAGGATGTACTTGTGGACTACCCTGGCCCCACTAGTATGATCTCCATCATAGTCCTGGTAGTCAAGTACATATCCTAAGGGCTTTATCAACATGTGAGAGAAAGACAGTATCATAATACAAGTCTACATGTTAAGATAAAGAGCAACTAGATAGCATACTATCATGTCGAGCAAGAAAGTCCTCCCTATATATGTCCAAGCATCCATTGTAATATACAATCATGTACAACAATGGCCTCTACGGCATACATACAACTAACACTTAGCACTATAGTAGCGTCTCACGTGAAAAAAACGTGAGCGCCAGAAAAGATTAGTGCTCAGCGCTATTCCAGCGCCCCACGTGAAACACACGTGAGTACTATATATATTAGTGCTTCGTACTGCTGGGCAGTATAGAAACCCAATCTCAGCCCCAAATTGGCTAAGTTTCCTGAGGTTAAGCCTTTTTGATTTTAAATCAACCGAGCCCATATTGCTCATGATTTTCAAACTGATCTTTGTCTCAAATATGTCTAATGACCTCTCATTGCTGATATCCAAAATGATATTCATCCCATATGTAATACCTTAGAATGCGATTAGTGTTAATTGAGTGATAATGCGGGGTTTCAAGGAAAAGTTTACCAAATTGGTTTCCTCACATTTTACAACAATTAATTAATATTTTATTATTATTTGTTTTGGCTTGCACACACTTGTGCATGTTAATGTGGGGGTTAGTTAGTGTTAATCTTATTAAGTAACCATGACACCCTAAGCTAATTCTTGCCATGTTAACTTTACACTTAACATTCTTGTAAAGAGTTATCTTCTTGTTTTGGATTGAGGAGAGGTGGCTAGGTGAGTCATGGAGGGCATTAATGCAAGCATTGATGATGAGAGAGAGAGAGTAAGTGTAAGGCTAAAACTCACCCTACACTCACCCTCTCATACTTATCTCAATTCATCTCTCATTCTCTCCTCACTCTTTCATTCTCAATCATTTCTTCATCTCCTCAACTCTCAACTGAAACCCTCACTACTTAATCACAAAACCTTGCAAAACTTCATTAAACCCCACTAAAACCCTTCTCAAGTCTTGTTTTAGCCACTAAGATGACTTGGAGCTTGGAAAGATTTGATTTTTGAGCAAGAGTGGATAGGTATAACCTCTAAACTGTTAATTAGGTGGTTATTTTGTTGTGTTGCCTTGTCGTTGTGGTTTAGAATACTAAAGGTATAGTTTTGTGCACATATCGTATTTTTAGTGTCATATTGGAGTCTCTGTGTTCTGCTGTGACCCCGAGTGTGTACTGGAAAATCTAGCAATATAGTAGTGATGTACTAGTGACCCTAAGTGTACACCTGAAGCACGAACCCCACCTGGGCGGTTTTGGCGGGCGACAATATGGGGAAATCCGGCGAGCTCGGTCCTTTGGAGGAGTTAGGTCTTGGGTTTTGTAGGGTAGCTGTCTGCAGTTGTTTATAAGTGTTTGGTACTGCTTAATTTTTATTTTTTAACAGTATAAAAAATCTGGGATCACTTTGCATAAATCTAGTGTTACGACTACGCGTGTTACGTTATCCGACACGGTTCATGATCTTGTGTAGTGTTAGTGTATATGCCCTAGAGGCCATTACTGTATCATACTAGTTTGTATATTACTTAATGGAAGCTTGGGATATTCACCTTGTATATACAATCTTGCTCAAAATGGTAGTATGCTACTTGGTTTGTTTCTACTTCAATGTGTACATGTGTTTATTTTGCGATATCACCTATACGCATTAGTGGAGCCCTTAGGATCTTTGCTTGATTACCAGCGTTGTGATGGCAGTCACACTAGTGGGGGCTGGGTAATCTATAAGCACATCCTTATGTAGGTCCCTAGTCGCAGGACTATCGAGACAGGGCATCGATACTCCGGAGTAGACTAGCGCATGCGCTTCTCATCCCAGCGTGGGAGACGGTCTGTCCCACAGCCGTCAGTACGTCGTACTTGAGATAGTATGCGGGTGCTCGTTAGGTTACGAGTACACTGGACAGGACTCGTCGGGAACTGACTAGTTGGTTTTTATACCTATCGTCAGTTATCAGTTCCCAGGTGACATGAGTACAGCTTAATCCGCTGACTTGACACTGGCACTTCGCCTCGAGTGTGTTCCCACTGTATTTTGACTACTACCCTACCACGGCTCAAAGGAGTCGTGCAAACCGGTGGTAGTTGGGTGCAGTCCCGAAGCACTTGGAGGCAGTGCCGGTTAGACAGGATTCGTCTCTCCCGGTATTGGGGGTTGACATCGCGCTATGTCTAGGAAAGCCATTACACGAGTAGTCCCTGGCCAGGGCAAGCGAGATATACTGGTAGGCTTCCAGTGTTATCTCAGGGTGTTTTGGGCTTCACTCCGACACGACTTGTACCGCTATTTGGGGACTGACGTTTACCGCCCCCTAGGCCCGACATGCGATGTATTAGACGAACAGACCGGACTGTACGGAGACTGTCACAATCAGACTCAGTAGGAGTTCAGATGGGTTTTACCTCGTCAGTCTTCTTGTCGGCATCTACCTGGGGACCGTTACGCACAGCTAGTGCCGCTTGCGGTCTGTGGTTAAACCCACTGCCAGCGTAGTGTCGAGTCTTTAGAGTCCCACACGGAGGGCTATTCGCCTCTGGGCAAAACTGAGTAGAGGTCGCATGGTTTTGCGGCAGGGTTCGTTCTCATCCGCGCACTTGTGCACGTTTGGAGTCCGGACGGTTTATACTAGCAGGCTCTGGTTTGAGCCAGATACTGGTATATGTTTTGGGGTTGCTTTTATCTCTCAGTATTCATGTTCCTCAGAACGAGAATGCAGGTGTGTATGCACAGTTGTTTGAGGCGAAGGAAGAGGACTTTCATTAGGGTTTCGGAACGGGTGCGTATGCACAGTTGACAGTCGTCTTTTTCCAAACCCTAATGGATTTATGAAATATCAATTAATAATAGTAATTAAATGAAATTGTGTCATGGTTGGTTTTGTTGACTTGTTGACCATGGTTGACTTGTTGACCATGGTTGAATGTTTGACCATCATCATTACTTTGCAAGGATACTCCTTAATTCTAGCTTACATTCATTTAATGAAGTGATGATAGTGGTCATTCCAAAACCAACCATCAACTATTTTATTTGAATTATTATTATTAATTAGATAATTCTTTTTCTTTTGTTATGGTTGCAAAAAGAAAAAGATAGCTCATTTCTATCATATTGATTCTCTCTCCTCACTTCATCTTCTTCTTCCTCAAACTCAAGGAGAATCCTTCTCATGTGTTGAGAATCCCTCTCCTTGAAAGAAAAACACCCCAAAGATACACTCTACTCTCTCTAGGGTTCAAGGTTTAGCAAGCCGGAGATCCTAGTTCACTCTAAGTTCGAGAAAGAGCCCGAAGGTTGAACCCTCAGGTGGATCCATCTTTGACGGAAGAAGGCTACGAGGAAAGAACCATCAACCTCTACAAGGTTTCAAGAAGAAGGAGTTCAAGTTAGGTATAACCACTTTGCCGAGTAGTTAACTCTCCTTTGCATGTTTGCTAGTTTAGTTTAGTAACGATCCCGACCTTGTTTAGTCCATGTTGCTCCTTGCGACAAAATTTGATTGTTATACCGTTTCCGTCTCCCCGCAAGAACCGGGGATGGCAACGTGGACTTACATGTAGCTGCTGCACTTGGGGTGGATTCGGAGTGTCGCCACACATGTTAGCCATTGACGGACACTTGAGAGTTGGATTGGAGTTGGTGCGTCGGTCAAACGTAGTTTGTACGTGATATTGGTCGATTTCTGAGATTTGCACTTATTATGTTTTGTGTTAATAGGATCGCAGGCGGGGACTTCGAACGCTGCGAAGGAAGGGAAGCAGGTGATTGGATTTACCTAGCTCGAGATCGTCGGTGAGTAGATTTAACATCTACGGGGAAATCGCCCTGTATGGCGTTAAGCGTCAGGGCTATATATGATATGATATTAGCCGTATGTTTATATGCACATATAGAGATTGTGCATGAACCTCATTGCATATTATTACTTGTTGTTCCTGGACTTGTATCCATTGGACACCGCACTATTATTGACGATTCATGTCACACGAGCACTAATTGTATGCTACACACACACCGTCGGTAATTGCCATAACACGCACAACATATATACATGTGTGATATTGTATTGATTAGTGACATTGAGGCATTGATTTTTGTGCGATTGCGCATATGAAATATAGTTTGCATGCATACCTACATGCTTACACATATACCTTGCTATAGCTACATGTTCACCTTTATATGATGTTGCGTTGGATTTTGGATAAATTGGGAACCGCATGATATATTTAATAACTTGATGCATTTAAATTGCGGTTTTCCCTTGATATGCTCATATTACTGTTCTATGTTGCATACATCATATTACATGGATTTACGCATTGAGATATGGATTTTATATGATTTTCTGGATTTGAGACCCGTGGGGATATTTCAAGAAACGTGTATTGTTTTGAAAATCCGGTTTCTCTTGTTATGATATTTCGATGCGTCCACCATGAGTGTTCTCGGTTCTGAGACTTATGTTAGAAACCCGATGCGAGGAGTGGATGAGGCCGTGTTGCGGGTTCATGGTGGACCCGGTATGGTACCCAGGGGAAAGAAAGGTACGTCGATGCATCAGTCGATGAGCCTGGTAGGAGGACTACTACCCACCGGTGATAGTTTTGGACTCAGCGGTTATCCGGAGGATATCGACCATAGCCGTGAGATGGATATGGGCCGATTCGTACTGCCGGAGCCTGCGGGCCGATCCGGGGAGACGGAGCTCATGATATGTGGATTTGCGTGTTGATGTTGGACACAAGTATTTCATGATGTTTCGAGTGTCGATGTTGGACACTCAGGTTCCATGAGATGTACGGATATGAGGGCCGACCCTGGTGATGGCGCCTGAGGATTTTGGGATTTGGGGTGTCGTTGATGGACACCGGGGTTTTTCCATGCTGATGATTTGTGTATGAGATTTATTATTTATCCCACACTCAGGATTTATTTGATATGCATTTGATTCATGTAGATGTAGTACCCTGGTGGTGTACCTTGATCATGATTGTTGCATATCCATATTGCCATACTTATGCTATCAGATTACATGTGATAGATTATCACTGTTCGTGCATACTTGTGCTTATAGTATGATGTTATTTACTATTCACGAGTTGGCAACTCACCCCCGTTGTGCCACAGTGTTTTGCAGGTTTGACCCTCAGAGTGGTCGCGGCAGGGCGTCTTCTTGTACCTATTTCAGCGCATACCGCTACGGTTGGCTATGAGGTCTTTTGCTATTGGTGGGTTTTGCGGTTATCCAATGATATTCATTGTATATCTTATTTATCTAGTACTCTCCATCTACCACCTTCATGTATTGACTTAGAGACGAGTTGTGAGGATTGATGTTGTATATTCTTATGACTTTGGGTGTCGTGCTCGTGTGAGCCGGCCTTTGTTTATGTTGATTATCTCTTTTATGCTGTTCCTTCGCTACGGCATCGTATATCTTCTTGTGGTGGTTGTTTCCGTCTTAGGGCGAGATTTGCTCCCGTTTGGGGATGCTATGCTTATATCTTATGTTTGTACCTATTTCGGGGCTAGCTTTTACAAAGGAGGTGCTGCCGAAATTTTTATGAAAACAAACTTAAGCTTTAAGTTTTGCTTAGGAATTAAAAATGTTTATATCTTTTCCTTCTTGTAATGGTTTAGATTGCTGGGTTTTCGGCTTACTTAAATTGCGTTACGCCTGTTGACGTTACGTGGTCTAAGTACCGGTCATGTGCCTAACTTGGGTCGTGGCACCATATCTCCTAAGGTAATCTTAGTCTCAAATATGACTAACGATTCTTAGATCCACCATAACCCCTTTTTCTCTCAAATATGGGATTTGGTTCAAAGGTACATCTTTCCACACCTCTGATATATATCGTCGTAATTCCTCAACGTCTTCAGAGAGGTGGCAGGTCCCGGTAACTAACAACTCCTTTCATCACACATTGATGCACTTCCAAATTGACCAGCACATCTCAAATCGGATCGCGTCCTAAATTGGGCGCATTCCATGTTACTATCGTTCACTCCGTCACGTAACAAATACACGTGCGTGCAAGATGAATGATGGACCGAAATGATCTTAAACTAATATTCCTCCCCAAAACGGGAATGTTGGACCGAAATGTCCTTAAACTAATATTCGCCTCAAACAGGGCGATAATGGACCGAAATATCCTTAAACTAATATTCGTTCCCAAAACGAGAATGTTGGACCGAAATGTCCCTAAACTAATATTTGCCTCAAACATGGAGATAATGGACCAAAATGTCCTTAAACTAATATTCGTCCCCAAAACGGGAATGTTGGACCGAAATGTCCCTAAACTAATATTCGCCTCAAACATGGCGATAATGGACCGTGATGTCCTTAAACTAAAATAATTGGGCCTAAATGCTTATATGTTTAAGTCGATCTTAATCTCAAACCAGATTAACGGTCCTTAAATAAACCAAATCCAAATCTAAAATATATGGATTTGGACTAATCCGCCCCCTATGGGCGACGACATAAAATAGTCTCCGTATACAATCCACGGGCAACCAAAATAAAACAAAATACATACGACACGAAGTGAACTGCTGTAGAAGGAGAAAGTGGTTATCGCAATGCGGTAACGTAATTAACCGCAGGGGCTTGTACCTAGAGGGAAAAGCGTCCCCACAATCAAAACCCCTCATAAAATGAGGGGGAATCTGATATAGTCTGCTACAACGGTCGCATCTGTCCAAATCTCTGATATATGGTGCCATAAATCAACTTGGCATCTTCAAAGGTGGATGGAGAAGTCCAAATAGCATTTCCCCCCAAAATTCAGGTAAGACGATCAATCCCAGTTCGTCCTTATTTTCGGCGGTTAAAAGATCACTGTGGGACCTTTTCCTCTTTTCACTCCACACTTCGTATGTTGTGTTTCGCGAACAAAATTGCGGTTCACTATAGTTGCCCTTGGATTCAAGGTACTAAAATTTGGTGTCTTGCTCTTGTGCAGAGAAATCGACGACTTCCAACTGAACCTCTTGCAACAACAACTCTCGCTCCACCCCAACTGGAGGAGTGACCTACGGGCCCAACGCGACCTCTATCTTTTCAATACCGGTAGGGCAGATTACACAAGCCACTACTGGATTGTTCTTTAGGAGCATGCTCCCACCAGTGAGTTTCGGTGCCTCAGTGCCGCAAGAGGAAGATCCCAAGTGGTCGGTCTTCGATCGACTAGCGAACACAACGGTGTTAGGAATATGTATGCCGTAGAGGCCATTATTATATGATATAGTGGATGCTTGGACATATATATAGAGGACTTTCTTGCTCGATATGATAGTATGCTATCTGGTTGCTCTTTATCTTAACATGTACACTTGTATTATTATACTGTCTCTCTGATACATGTTGATAAAGACCTTAGGATGTTGGCTTGACTACCAAGACTATGATGCAGATCATACTAGTGGGGCTTGTGTACTCCGCAAGCACATCCTTTAACAGTTCCTAGTCGAGGGAGTATCAAGACAGGGCATCGATATTCCAGAGTAGACTAGTGTGTACATTTCTTGACCCTGTATGAGGCGATGGTTGATCCCACAACCATTGGTGTTTGACATCAAAGATTGTACACAGGTGCTCATCAGAGAATGGGTACACCGAACAAGACTCGTCGAGAACTCCTAGATGGTAACATACCTATCGTCAGATAGCAGTTCTCTGGTGACAGTTGTACAAGTTAGTCTGTAGAACCGAGATCGTCATAGTGTCTTGTGTGGTTCCCACTGTGCTTTGATTTCTTCCCTACCATGGCTCAAAGGAGTCGTGCAAACAGGTGGATTTTGGGTACATTCCCGAGTCATATGGAGGAGTGAGCGATAGGAGGGGTTTCGTCTCTCCCAGTATTGGGAGTTGATGTTGCGCTATTCTCGATTGTCTATAACAGCAAGTCCCTGGTCAGGGCTCATGAGATTTATTGGTAAGTGTTATCAGTAGTTTCTCGAAAGGTTTTAAGCCACACATCGGCATGACTTATCAAGTTACTGGGGCCTGACGATTCCACCCCTAGACTCGATATGCGACATATCAGATGAAGAGACCGGACTGTACAGGAAGTGTTGCTTATAGACTCTATGGGAGTTTGGACAAGTTTGCTTGTTGATCTTCTATTCATTCAATACCTGGGTAGCCGTTACGTCCAGCTAGTACCGCTGATGACTTGTGGGTATCTGATGTGATCATTAACTACCGTGGCGTATTGATGAGTCTTTAGAGTCCCACACAGATGTTTCCTAGCTCAAGCGAAATGTGTTAGTTGTATGTATGCCCTAGAGGCCAGTATTGTACAGATGATGTATATTATATTGGATGCTTGGACATATATAGAGATGACTTTCTTGCTCGATATGATAGTATGCTATCTGGTTGCTCTTTATCTTAACATGTACACTAGTCTCTTTGAACTGTCTTATAGTTACATGTTGGTAAAGCCCTTAGGATGTGTACTTGACTACCTGGACTATGATGCGGATCATACTAGTGGGGACATGGTAGTCTATAGGTACATCCTTCAAGGTCCCTAGTCATGGGTGTATCGAGACGGGGCATCGATATACCAGTGTAGACTAGCGTATACGCTTCTCGACCCATGAGATGGGCGATGGATGATCCCATATCCATTGGTGTTTGACATCAGAGATGGTATACGGGTGCTCAGTGGAGACTGGGTACACTGGACGGACTCGCCGAGAACTCCCAGATGGTATTATACCTCACGTCAGATGGCAGTTCTCAGGTGACACTTGTGCAGGTTAGTCTGTAGACCCAAGATCGTCATAGAGTCTTGTGTGATTCCCACTGTGCTTTGATCTCCACCTTACCACGTCCATGAGGGCATGCAAAACGGTGGTCTTTAGGTACAGTCCCGAGTCACATGGAGGCAATGAGCGATAGGAGGGGTTTCGTCTCTCCCGGTATTGGGGATTGATGTTGCGCTGTGCTCGATTGGCCGTAACAGGGAAGTCCCTGGCCAGGGCTGATCAGAGATTTGCTGGTAAGTGTTACCAGTAGTTTCTCGACCCGTTATGAGCCTCACATCGGCACGACTTATCGGTTATTGGGGTCTGACGTTTACCACCCCTAGACTTGATATGCGACATATCAGACGAACAGACCGGAATGTACGGTAAGTGTTACTGGTTGGATTCACAGAAGTTGTAGGGTTCCTAGGCACTCTTGTGAAGGTTCATAAGGCATCAAACATGCCCGGATAAAAATTTAGACGTGCCGAACAACCCAAAGCCGGGATCTTTGCTAGATTATTAGGGTTTAACATGCAAGATGATAACTTTTATCTAAGTGTGAGGGATTACAACCTTTGTAGTCCGCTCCTTCGCTTCACAAGCTCCGAGTAGAAGTCCCTTTGCCACGATCCACGATCTTCCGGACTCATGAGAGGCTCCACGACTCGAACGATCCATGCTAGCTTGAAGTATTCCAAATCTCCGATGATCTACCTCGAAATTGCAAAGACTCAAGCTTTCTCACTCTAAAGAGATGAACACACTAATCTCATGGGCTAGATGAGATAAGGATGAGAGAGTAGTATTTTTGCTTTCTTTTTAAATCATTTTCTCATATTTATCCATCACATAAAGAAAATCAAGTAAGCTTTCTTCAAGAGAGAAGAAGATGATAATGGAAAAGATAATCATAAATCCTTTTGTGATGAATAGAAATAAAAGTATATGATTGATATATAAACCATGGTCAAGGATGAGTGGCTAAGAATGTGTAGAGAATAAACTAGAGTTAGGGTTTGGTTGGGTTAGAAATGTGTCATCAAAAAATATCTTAACCATGACAAAAGAAATAGCTTCTAGAAGGTGCAAGAAGCAACTAACCCTAATCAAACCCTAACCTCATTTAATCATCCTTAAACTTGTTTAACAATTAATCATATCATGTCACAATAATATATATCACATATATATTATATATTTGCAACAAAAGAAAATAATACAATTAACATATATCGCATATATATCTATGTATCATCCAGTGAGAAAATGAAATAATAAAGCGAGCCAATATTAGATAATATAATACAATATATAATATATATTATTATACATTAAATCATCGAATCAACACTTGAATCGATGATCCGGCTATATCGAATATTACCGACTAATATATCATGTACCGATTCATCGAATCAACACTTGATCCGATGTCCCAGTTCATATCTAAATATCGCGAGAATATAATACGGTATCTCATATCGCATTATTCTCGGTCCTGCACATATCACATATGTGCCTCTACTCCGTTTCGCCTGAGCCAAGAAACCTCTGTGTAGGACTCTAAAGAATCGTCAATACGCCGGTAGCAGGTGATGATCATATCAAACACCCACAAGCTGCAAGCGGTCAGCTAAACGTAACAGCCACCCAGGTATTGAGCGATCAGAAGATCAACAAGCTAGCCTGTGCGTTCTCCTGTGAATCCAATCAGTAACACTCCCGTACAGTCCGGTCTGTTCGTCTGATATATCGCATATCAAGTCTAGGGGTGGTATACGTCAGACCCCAGTAACCGATAAGTCGTGTCGATGTGTGGCTCATAACGGATCGAGAAACTACTGGTAACACTTACCAGTAAATCTCTATATCAGCCCTGGCCAGGGACTTCCAGTTATAGCCAATCGAACACAGCACAACATCAACTCCTTATACCGGGAGAGACGAATCCCCTCCTATCGCTCATTGCCTCCATGTGATTCGAGACTGTACCCAAAAGCCACCGTTTTGCACACCCTTTTGGACGTGGTAAGGTGGAAATCAAAGCACAGTGGGAATCACACAAGACTCTATGACGATCTCGGGTCTACAGACTACCCTGTACCAGTGTCACCGGAGAACTGCCATCTGACGTGTGGTATATCACCATCTGGGAGTTCTCGGCGAGTCCGTCCAGTGTACCCAGTCTCCACTGAGCACCCGTACACCATCTTTGATGTCAAACACCGATGGATATGGGATCATCCATCACCCATCATATGGGTCAAGATGCGTATACGCTAGTCTACTCTGGTGTATCGATGCCCTGTCTCGATATACCCTCGACTAGGAATAGTTATAGGATGTACTCATCGACTATTATGGCCCCACTAGTATGATCTCATCATAGTCCCAGTAGTCGAGTACAGATCCTAAGGGCTTTATCAACATGTGAGAGTAAAACAGTAAACCAATACAAGTCAACATGTTAAGATAAAGTGAAACTAAATAGCATACTATCATGACGAGCAAGAAAGTCATCTCTATATATATCCAAGCATCCATTATAATATACATCATATGTACAACAATGGCCTCTAGGGCATATACATAACTAACAATCTCCCACTTGCACTAAGGCCAGCTGCTGTAGTATCTCATACCTAGCATCCCGAATAATCTCTCAAACTGTATCTGGGGAATAGCCTTCATGAATGGATTCGCAGTGTTGTCCTTCGTATCTACTCTCCTGACCTCGATCTCCCGGCGATCAACTATCTCCCTGATCAGGTGATACCGCCTCAGAATATGTCTGGACTTTTGATGGGACCTGGGTTCCTTGGCAAACGCCACAGCTCCATTGTTATCGCAATACAGAGGTATTGGATGCTCAATGGATGGAACCACACCAAGTTCACTAATGAACTTCTTGATCCAGACAGCCTCTTTGGCAGCATCGTTGGCAGCGATGTATTCAGCCTCCATCGTCGAGTCTGCAACGGTATCCTGTTTGGAACTCTTCCAACATACCGCCCCTCCATTGAGGGTAAAGACAAAACCCGAATGCGACTTAGAGTCATCCTTATCACTTTGGAAGCTGGAATCGGTAAAGGACTCCACCTGGAGTTCTCCGTTACCATACACCAAGAACATCTCCTTAGTCCTTCGCAAGTACTTGAGAATGTTCTTCACTGCTGTCCAATGACTCTCTCCAGGATCTGCTTGATACCGACTCACTACACTTAGTGAGTATGCTACATCGGGTCTGGTACATAGCATCGCATACATGATAGAGCCTACTGCCGAAGCATAAGGTATCCCTTGCATGCGAGCTCTCTCCAAATCAGTCTTGGAAGACATCTCTTTGGAGAGAGTGAGTCCAGAGATCGTGGGTTGGTTCCCACGCTTGGATTCTTCCATACTAAACCTCTTTAGTATGGTGTCAATGTACCTGGATTGGGACAATCCCATTATCCGTTTAGATCTATCTCTATAGATCATGATTCCCAATATGCAGGAGGCATCACCTAGATCTTTCATTGAGAATCTCTGTGATAAGAAGAGCTTGACTGATTGCAGCATAGGAATATCATTTCCTATCAAGAGTATGTCATCCACGTATAATACGAGGAAGACAACCTTACCCTCTGCTACCTTCTTATAGATACAAGGTTCATCTATATTTTTGATGAAGTCAAACTCTTTGACTACAACATCAAAACAGATGTTCCAACTCCGCGATGCTTGCTTTAACCCATAAATGGATTTAAGCAGCTTGCACACCTTTCCGCTGCTCCCACTATCTATGAAGCCCTCTGGCTGAGTCATGTACACGCACTCTTCTAAATCACCATTTAGAAAGGCGGTCTTAACATTCATTTGCCAGATTTCGTAGTCATGGTATGTAGCAATGGCGAGTAAGATCCGGATGGACTTAAGCATAGCCACTGGAGAAAAGGTTTCGTCATAATCCACACCTGGTCGTTGACGAAAACCCTTTGCTACAAGTCTAGCTTTGAAAGTCTCAACTTTTCCATCTACACCAAATTTCCTTTTAAAAATCCACTTGCTCCCAATGGGTTTTACCCCTTCAGGAGCATTTTCCAAAATCCATACTTTATTGGTGTACATAGATTCCATCTCAGATCGCATTGCATCCAGCCATTTCACAGAGTCACCACTCGTGATGGCCTGCTCGAAACTAGTCGGGTCATCATCGTCCATGATACAATCCTCGCTTCCACCATCAATGAGAAAACCGTAGTATCTCTCAGGTGGACGAGAAACCCTGCTAGATCGGCGGAGAGGCTGGGGTTCGTCGGGTACTACTGAATCTTCTGGTTCTACCAGGTCTTCTGTTATAGTTTGTGTTGCTGGAACCTCTTCCAGTTCTACCTCAATGACACTAATCTGTTTCATAAGAAAACCTTTTTCTAAGAAAGTGGCATGTCGAGATACAAACACCTTTTGTTCCTCGGGGTGGTAGAAGATATACCCTTGTGAATTTTTGGGATATCTTACAAACTTACATAAGACTGATCTTGCCTCGAGTTTGTCCGTATTTTGTCTTTTGACATAGGCTGGACAACCCCATATCTTAACATACTTAAGAGATGGTCTCTTCCCTTTCCATATCTCATATGGAGTGGTAGGCACTGATTTGGTAGGAACCATGTTCAATAGATGTATGGCTGTCTCAAGCGCATACCCCCAGAAGAAAATAGGTAACTCAGCTGTACTCATCATTGAACGCACCATATCTAATAGGATGCGATTCCTTCGTTCCGATACACCGTTGTGCTGTGGTGTATAAGGTGGAGTAAGCTGAGAGAGAATCCCATTCTCTTTTAGATAATCTTGGAACTCATTGCTCAAGTATTCTCCTCCTCGATCAGATCGAAGGATCTTAATACTTTTGCCCGTTTGGTTCTCTACTTCGTGCTTATATTCTCTGAATTTCTCAAAAGGTTCAGACTTGTGTTTCATCAGAAACACATGTCCGTATCTAGAGAGATCATCAGTGAATGTAATGAAGTAGGAAGAACCGTTCCTGGCATGCGTAGACATGGGACCGCATACATCACTATGTATTAGTCCTAAGAGTTCAGTAACTCTTTCTCCGTGTCCACTAAACGGAGCTTTGGTCATTTTTCCTTTGAGACATGAATGGCAAGTATCATAAGATGATAATTCAAACGGATTCAAATAACCATCTTTATATAACTTAGCCAGTCGTGTCGCATTGATATGACCAAGTCTACAATGCCACAAGTAGGATTCGTTCATATCTGAACTTTTCCTCTTGTGTGTGTTTTGTATATTCAGGACTGTATTCTGATTTAGAATGAATATGCCATTATGTAACGAGCCTGATGCAATCAACTTTTGATCTAGGAAAATGTTCATAACATTATCCTGTACTACAAAATTATATCCCTCTTTACTCAATAAAGAAACTGATATAATGTTGCACATCATGTTCGGTATATAATAGCACTCATTTAGAATTAGTGTATTACGACTTGGTAATACAAGGTGATATTCGCCAACTGCTTTGGCTACAATACTTGCACCGTTCCCTACTTGAACGGAGTGATCACCTTTTCCTAGTTCTCTACCTTTCTGTAGCCCATGTAACTGTTTACATATGTGGGATTCTGATCCGGTATCTAATACCCAGGACGTAGGGTGAACTGAGAAACAGTTCTCAATAACTAACACACCTGAAGAAGATGCATCAACATGCACGTTCTTTTGGGCGGTGTGAGAATCCAGATATTCTCCTGTTTCCTGTTCAGTCTTATAACTCTTATAAGAAAGAACGGGTCTTACGTTCCCTTGCTCAGTACAATAATCAGGTTTAGTCAATACATCCATATTATTATCTTGGTTATGGCCTGACATGGTCGCTACCTGGAGAGAGAGAGAAGAAAACACTTAGCGTATGCTCTTGCAAGATTAGATTGGTTATTATCTTATCTAATCAGGATGTCTCCCACTGTTTTTATCAAATCTACCTTTAAACCTAAAAAGGTAAGATTAGCCGGGATTAATTACACCCTACAATTTCGTCAATCTTTCAGCCAGATCAGTGTCGGTACTTTGAGGGAGGTTCCCCGTGCTTTCGCACGGACCTAATTAAAGTAAACCTCGTTTTTCCAGAGGCGTAACCCCGTTAACACTTTTCTAGACACCTACTTGATCGGCTAATTGTCTTGTATAAAACTTTCCCAGCAGTAACTCTTACTCGCAGTGGGTATCGGGATCCAACTATCTTATAGGAGGTATGCAATCTCATTGCAAATTTCAACACTTGAAATTCCCGATAATATTTTGCCCCTAGCGATCTATGACCTTAACTAAGTCAACAAACCATAAATCGCAAGTCAAGTTCAACCCGTACATTTCCCGATTGAATTAAACCCACCCGTACGACCTTTAACTGAGTCAACAAGGCCGTACAAATACCCTAATCCAATCACATCTCATGTTTTAGCAGATAAACATTACTTAGCTACCGTACACTATGCCTTAACTAAGTCAACAAACATAGCACGAATACTAAATAATATCTATCTGAAATGACGGAGGGCTACGCAGGTTTTTCAGAAAACCCTGAGCGTAATGAACTTGATATCGTTGTAGAATCGAGTGAAGTTTTGAAAAGGAGTGTTTTTGAGGCTTTTCTTAGTTTCGCTAAAGGGGTCACTCCCGGTGAAGGGATCGTCGGCCCTTTCCTCATCGAATAAGGTGCAGGATATATCATATATACCGCTGTGCAAAGCAAAACTCTAAAAGTAATCAAAAGACAAACCGAGTTTTGTAGCATCTACCAGTTTCGCTAAAGAGGTCACTCCCGGTGAAGGGATCGTCGGCCCTTTCCTCATCGAATAAGGTGCAGGATATATCATATATATCACTGTGCAAAGCAAAACTGTAGCTACCCTTTTTATAAAGTTTTGATTCTACAACATCTTTAGGTTTCTTTTCTTTTATTAATCTCATTAATAAAAATCCCATCAGCTTATGCTTCCTAAGCATCACAGAAGAAACGAAAGCAGTAATATTTATATATCAGCATATATATATATATAGTATAAGCATTCGTCTCAGGCAGTAATATGATCTCATCACAGAACATTGCAGCAGAAGAACATATATGAAATATTGGATATACTAGGACGTCCGTGTTTTCAATACGAGCCTGTATAAAACACGGATTCCACGGTCGCGACGAATAGCCAAACCCACATCCCAAGACCCCTACGAGAGCGGTAAGTAACACTGTCAATTCTAGGGTTAGGAGACCCGTTTTCGACTCCTCGAGACGGCCTCCCACTGGACCCTAGAACCCGGTTACTTGTGCTCCCCTCCTTGGGTCTACCTAATGCGGAAAAGTAAATAATATACACTGGTAACAGCAACCACAACCTGGAAGTGCCCCAAATAAAAGAATATTACATTACAAATGAATTTTACATGAATGAAAATAAAAACCCTCATCTCACATAAAACCCCCGGCTATTCAGAACGCGACGATCCAATATAACATATTACAGCAACACATAATATCTCATATCATCAACGTAAGTAAATATGCGCATCCCAATTGTCGTTGACATATAGCAACGAAACCGGCGATATCACATATTACACTTACGGTCACAGAAAAGAAAGTGTAAAACTACAACATTTGGAATCCACAATCACTTTAGACATCGTAAATCCGAAATATCACATACCTCGCATTTCATGCCTAACTCTATGAATTCCACATATTGTATCACATTCCAGATAAATAGACAGTATTAAACTTTCCGAACAGATAATCAAATACCCAAAATTTTCCAAAGTGCTCAACACTTGAGCGGAGTTCAAATAATCCCAGAATATGTCACAGTACCGGTGATCCAGCCGTAGAAGGGTCAAGCCAACGCCTCACATGTGGCACGCCGTACTGCCCCAAACCCGAAGGTTCAAAAGGCAGTTCAAGATGGTCACATAATCGAGTTAAGGTTTGTTGTCTTCTAGAGGGTCCACCGCTTAACTTGTACAATTTTTCCGAAAGATTTAAACCCGATAAAAATTCAACGCTTGAAAGTTTTCCGTGCCGGGATAAAGTGGGTTGATGATATCCGTTCAACTAGTTTAACAGTTTCTAAATATCTGGAAAGAAATACGAATTTAAATATTCCGATCGAATCTACGATTACAAAATAAACCCCAGATTTAAACAACACTGGAATCACTTTTAAAAATATCCAGAAGCATCAACAAGCACCTACGGATATTACCAGAAAAGCCACGTGTCGCCAATCGATGAATCCGCCGCGGAACCGCCGCGCAAGCATGCTTGCGCCGCGGTTCCGCCGCCGTTTGGTCGAATTGGGGGCTCGGGTTTTATGGTAATTCTTAGAATTCCCTGCTGATTTTTTTACATATTTTTAATTCAGAAAAATCCCAAATTTTGAAAAATTTCCAGAGAGGGGGCTTTTTCCGTCGGTTCGGGTTCGATCGGAGTTTTAACTTCGTAAACACATCGCCTAATGCTCTAGCTTGGCTCTGATACCACTGTAGGGTTCTTAGGCACTCTTGTGAAGGTTCATAAGGTATCAAACATGCCCGGATAAAAATTTAGACGTGCCGAACAACCCAAAGCCGGGATCTTTGCTAGATTATTAGGGTTTAACATGCAAGATGATAACTTTTATCTAAGTGTGAGGGATTACAACCTTTGTAGTCCGCTCCTTCGCTTCACAAGCTCCGAGTAGAAGTCCCTTTGCCGCGATCCACGATCTCCCGGACTCATGAGAGGCTCCACGACTCGAACGATCCATGCTAGCTTGAAGTATTCCAAATCTCCGATGATCTACCTCGAAGTTGCAAAGACTCAAGCTTTCTCACTCTAAAGAGATGAACACACTAATCTCATGGGCTAGATGAGATGAGGATGAGAGAGTAGTATTTTTGCTTTCTTTTAAAATCATTTTCTCATATTTATCCATCACATAAAGAAAATCAAGTAAGCTTTCTTCAAGAGAGAAGAAGATGATAATGGAAAAGATAATCATAAATCCTTTTGTGATGAATAGAAATAAAAGTATATGATTGATATATAAACCATGGTCAAGGATGAGTGGATAAGAATGTGTAGAGAATAAACTAGAGTTAGGGTTTGGTTGGGTTAGAAATGTGTCATCAAAAAATATCTTAACCATGACAAAAGAAATAGCTTCTAGAAGGTGCAAGAAGTAACTAACCCTAATCAAACCCTAACCTCATTTAATCATCCTTAAACATGTTTAACAATTAATCATATCATGTCACAATAATATATATCACATATATTATATATTTGCAACAAAAGAAAATAATACAATTAACATATATCGCATATATATCAATGTATCATCCAGTGAGAAAATGAAATAATAAAGCGAGCCAATATTAGATAATGTAATACAATATATCATATATATTATTATACATTAAATCATCGAATCAACACTTGAATCGATGATCCGGCTATATCGAATATTACCGACTAATATATCATGTACCGATTCATCGAATCAACACTTGATCCGATGTCCCAGTTCATATCTAAATATCGCGAGAATATAATACGGTATCTCATATCGCATTATTCTCGGTCCTGCACATATCACATATGTGCCTCTACTCCGTTTCGCCTGAGCCAAGAAACCTCTGTGTAGGACTCTAAAGAATCGTCAATACGCTGGTAGCAGGTGATGATCATATCAAACACCCACAAGCTGCAAGCGGTCAGCTAAATGTAACAGCCACCCAGGTATTGAGCGATCAGAAGATCAACAAGCTAGCCTGTGCGTTCTCCTGTGAATCCAATCAGTAACACTCCCGTACAGTCCGGTCTGTTCGTCTGATATGTCGCATATCAAGTCTAGGGGTGGTATACGTCAGACCCCAGTAACCGATAAGTCGTGTCGATGTGTGGCTCATAACGGGTCGAGAAACTACTAGTAAAACTTACCAGTAAATCTCTATATCAGCCCTAGCCAGGGACTTCCAGTTATAGCCAATCGAACACAGCACAACATCAACTCCCTATACCGGGAGAGACGAATCCCCTCCTATCGCTCATTGCCTCCATGTGATTCGGGACTGTACCCAAAAGCTACCGTTTTGCACGCCCTCTTGGACGTGGTAAGGTGGAAATCAAAGCACAGTGGGAATCACACAAGACTCTATGACGATCTCGGGTCTACAGACTACCCTGTACCAGTGTCACCGGAGAACTGCCATCTGACGTGTGGTATATCACCATCTGGGAGTTCTCGGCGAGTCCGTCCAGTGTACCCAGTCTCCACTGAGCACCCGTACACCATCTCTGATGTCAAACACCGATGGATATGGGATCATCCATCGCCCATCATATGGGTCAAGATGCGTATACGCTAGTCTACTCTGGTGTATCGATGCCCTGTCTCGATATACCCTCGACTAGGAACAGTTATAGGATGTACTCATCGACTACTGTGGCCCCACTAGTATGATCTCATCATAGTCCCAGTAGTCGAGTACAGTTCCTAAGGGCTTTATCAACATGTGAGAGTAAAACAGTAAACCAATACAAGTCAACATGTTAAGATAAAGTGAAACCAAATAGCATACTATCATGACGAGCAAGAAAGTCATCTCTATATATATCCAAGCATCCATTATAATATACATCATATGTACAACAATGGCCTCTAGGGCATATACATAACTAACAGAAGTGTGAGCGGGCTGGCTCGTCGATCTTCTGATCGCTCAATACCCGGATGGCCGTTACGTTTAGCAGACCGCTTGCGGCTTGTGGGTGCTTGATATGATCATCATCTGCTGCCGGCGTATTGACGAGTCTTTAGAGTCCTACACAGAGGTTTCCTGGCTCAAGCGAAACGAAATAGGAGCGCATATGAGATATGTGCGGGACCGAGAATAATGCGTGTATGTGATACAGTATTTCATTCTCGCGATGAATGTTTCGATTGGTTGTATGCGATATAACCTAGTTATCGAATCAAAGATTGATTCGACAAGTCGATTCATTTGATACTAGTCGGTTATGTGTGACATGACCGGATCATTGAATCAAGTGTTGATTTAATGATTTAATGTATAATTATATATTTGATATATTACTTTGTATTAACTAGTATTGGTTCATTTTAAAAGGATTTTCTCACTTGATGTGCAAGATGTATATGTGATATATTTTTTGTGCACATGTTTGTATCATGTTTGATGATACTTGCTCATTTGGTTAAGTGTAAAGAATTAAACCTTGGTTAAGTAAATGGTTAGGGTTTTTATTTATTCATTCATTTATCTTTTTAATTTGGATTAAAAAGAAATTGCAAAAGAAAACAAAATGGTTGCTTTCATTCTTGAAGCTTGTTGAAGCTTCATGAAACTTTGACCAAAGTGACCATTTTGTCTTCATGCTTAACCCTAACCATTCATCTAACCTTAGTCAATTCTCTACACCTAACCATGGTTCTTGTTATGATAAGTATTCATTTCTTTTCCATTTTATAAAAAAAAACTTATCATAATCATTTTCATCTTCTTCTTCTTCTTGAGTTGAAGAAAAAGCTTAAGTCCATCAATGGCAACTTGAGCAAAAGTGTGAGAAATCCAATTCTAAAGTGAACCCACCTCCTATTTCTTCACCCTCTACCTCTTGCCAAGTAGTATAGGGTGTTTTCTTCACAAGTTTCACAACTTGGTGAAGTTGGAGCTTGAACTTGTGATGCCTCGACGTAGATCATCTTCGGCACGAAGCCGACGACCTAGCCCGTCCATTTCTCCGATGAAGCCGACGATTGAGTTCGGGATTCGAGACGGACAGCGAGAGGACGCCTACGTGGAGCTGAGGAAGTGGAGAAACGGATCTACAAAGGTTGTAGCCTCTCTCCTTTAGTTAAGATGTTAACTAGTTTCGTTTTTCGCCTAAACTCTAGTCAACGATCTGTATTAGGTTTTCTCGGCACCCGTTAAATTTGAAATTGCCATGGTTGATGCCTTGTGAGACTTCATTAGCGTGCCTAGGAACCCTACAGTGGTATCAGAGCCTAGCTAGAGCCTTAGGCGAAGTGTAGACGACGTTTGAAATCCGAACGAACCGAAACCCTAATTCCCAAAACGCTCTCTGGACTTTTTCTAAAAACTGGGTTTTTTCCATATTAAAAATGCTTAAAAAATTCAGCAGGAAGTTGTAAGAATTACGGTGCAAAATTGGACAAGTGATGCCTCCAAACTGTGGCGGAACCGCGGCAGAAGCCTAGCTTCTGCGGCGGTTCCGCGGTGACATGATGACGTCAGCCCTCCAAATTTGCACAGTAATTCCTAATTTACAGTTCTGAGTTTTATGGGAATTTTTAATATTTATTCAAGAGTTGAATTTTCTGGGGTGTTTTGGGAGTTCGCTGATTCGATCGGATTATCAGACTTTGTCTATATGGCTTTCCGGATATTTTGGAATATGTTAAAAAGTTCGACCGGATGTAAATACCCAATCTTTCCCCTGCCGGAAAATATCCAAGTGTTGGATTTTTCTGTGGTTTAAGTACGTTCTGAGTAGTGCGCGATGGTCCCTCTAGAAGACAACAAACCTTAACTCGATTATGTGACCGTCTTGAACTGCCCTTTGAACCTTCGGGTTTGGGGCAGTACGGCGTGCCACATGTGAGGCGTTAGCTTGACCCTTCTACGGCTGGACCGTTGGTACAGAGGCATGAAGTGAATGTTTTTGAACCTATTTCATGTGTTGGACGGTTTCGGGAAAACTTGGGTGTTCGAATGTTCGATCGGAAAGTTTAATATATTCTATTTATCCGGAATGGGATACAATAATTGGAATTCACAAACAGTTATGAGATAACTGAATGAATGTTATAAATTTAGCAGTTTAGTCTCACTTGATATTGAAAAGAGTTTTCGATAATGAGACTAAAATGCGGGGTTTATAACTGTTAGGCATGTGATGTCTAAGTATTTCATTTGATTAGGCATGCGATGTCTAAAGAAGTTGCGGATTCCAACTGTTGTAGTTTTACACTTTCTTTTCTGTGACCGTAAGTGTAATATGTGATATCGCCGGTTTCGTTGCTATATGTCAACGACAATTGGGATGCGCATATTTACTTACGTTGATGACATGTGATGTTATGTGCTGCTGGATATGTTATATTGGATTGTCGTGTTTGAATAGCCGGGGGTTTTTATGTGAGATGAGTGTTTTTCATTTTAATTCATGTAAAAACTTGTATGTAATATTCTTTTATTTGGGGCACTTCCAGGTTGCGAAAGTTGTCACCTTTTGTATATTATTTACTTTTCCGCATTAGGATAGACCCAAGGAGGGGAGCACAAGTAACCGGGTTCTAGGGTCCAGTGGGAGACCATCTCGAGGAGTCGAGTCCGGGTCTCCTAACCCTAGAATTGGTAGGGTTGCTTGCCGCTCTCGTAGGGGTCTAGGGGTGTGGGATTGGCTATTCATCATGACCGTGGAATCCGTGTTTTATACTGGCTCGTATTGAAAACACGGACGTCCTAGTATATCCAATGTTTCATATGTTTCTTCTGCTGCGATATCTGTGATGTGATCATATGATGTTCTGTGATAGATACAGTATATAGTATATATGATATATTATATAGACGTTACTTATGTTTTGCATCCGCACTAGCCCTGCCCTGCTCTGTCATTAGTTACCTAACCTAACGGTGCACGAGGGGACATCCAGGCGAATGCGGATGACATAAGTGTACGTCGTATTTATCTGTGATGTTTAGGTGACTTAAATGATGGGACTTCATTAATGGGATTAATGAAAGAATAGAAACCTAAGATGTTGTAGAATCAAATTTTAAACAAAACAGGTAGCTACAGTTCTTGCTTTGCATAGCGGTATATATGATATACCCTGCACCTTATTCGATGAGGAAAGGACCGAGATCCCTTCACCGGGAGTGACTCCTTTAGCAATAACTGGCAGATGCTACACACTCGGTTTGACTTTTGATTGCTTCTATAGTTTCTGCTTTGCACAGTGATATATATGATATATCCCGCACCTCATTCGACAAGGAAAGGGCCGACGATCCTTTCACCGGGAGTGACCCCTTTAGCAAAACTAGAAAAGCCTCAAAATCACTCCATTTCAAAAACTTCATTTGATTCTACAACGATATCAAGTTCATTACGCTCATGGTTTTCAGAAAAACCTGCGTAGCCCTCCGTCAATTCAGATATGTAATATTCAGTATTCGTGCTACGGTTGTTTGGCATGCGTCAAGGCGTAGTGTACGGTAGCTGATTATTACTTATCTGTAGCATGCGATGAGATTGGATTAAGGTATTCGTACGGCGTTGTTTGGCATGCGTCAAGGGTCGTACGGGTGGGTTTAATTCGATCACGAATTGTACGGGTTGAACTTGACTAGCGGACTATGGGTTGTTTGGCATGTGTCAAGGTCATAGCACGCTAGGGGCAAAAGTATTATCGGGAATTTCAAGTGTTGAAATTTGCAATGAGACTGCATACCTTCTATGAGATAGTTGGATCCCGATACCCACTGTGAGTAAGTGTTACTCCTGGGAGAGTTTTACACATTGCAATTAGCTGATCAAGTAGGTGTCTGGAAAGGTGTCAACGGGGTTACGCCTCTGGGAAAACGAGGTTTACATTAATTAGGTTCGTGCGAAAGCACGGGGGACCTCCCTCAAAGTACCGACACTGGCCTGGCTGAAAGATTGGCGAACTTGTAGTGTGTAATTAATCCCGGCTAGTCTTTCCTTTTAGGGTTTGAAGGAAGATTTGATAAAAACCAGTGGGAGCCATCCTGATTAGATAAGATAATAACCAATCTGATCTTGCACGAGCATACGCTAAAGTGTTTTCTTCTCTCTCTCTCCAGGTAGCGACCATTTCATGCCCTAATCAAGATAATAATATGGATGTATTGACCGAACCCGCATGTTATACTGTGCTGGGGAACGTTGGTTCCGTTCTTTCCTATAAGAGTTATAGGACTGAACAGGATATAGGGGAATACCAGGATTCCCATGCCACCCGAATGAAGAAAGTACATGTTGATGCATTTTCTTCGGGTGTGTTCGTTACAGAGAACTGTTTCTCCATTTGCTCTACGTCCTGGGTATTAGATATCGGGTCAGGATCCCATATATGTAATCAGTTACATGGGCTTAAGAAAGGTAGAGAACTTGGAGAAGGTGATAAAGACATTAGAGTTGGAAATGGTGCAATTGTTGCAGCTAAGACTGTCGGGGAATATCACCTTGTATTACCAACTGGTAATACATTGGTTCTGAACGAATGCTATTACATGCCGAACCTGATATGCAACATTATATCGGTTTCTTTATTGAGTAAAGAAGGATATAATTTTGTATTACAGGACAATGTTATGAACATTTTCCGTAACCAAAAGTTGGTTGCATCAGGCACGTTATACAATGGCATTTATGTTCTAAATCAATCAACAGTTCTGAGCATAACAAACACACACAAGAGGAAGAGTTCTGAACTGAACGAATCCTTCTTGTGGCATTGTAGACTGGGTCACATCAATGCGACACGACTAGCAAAGTTGCATAAGGATGGATATTTAAATCCGTTTGAATTTTCATCTTATGACACTTGCCAGTCATGTCTCAAAGGCAAGATGACCAAAACTCCGTTTACAGGACACGGAGAAAGAGTTACCGAACTCTTGGGACTGATACATAGTGATGTATGCGGTCCCATGTCTACACATGCCAGGGATGGTTCTTCGTACTTCATTACATTCACTGACGATCTCTCTAGATTCGGATATGTGTTCCTGATGAAACACAAATCAGAAGCTTTTGAGAAATTTAGAGAATATAAACAAGAAGTCGAGAACCAAACCGGAAAAAGTATTAAAATCCTTCGATCTGATCGAGGAGGTGAATACTTGAGCAATGAATTCCTGGACTTCCTAAAAGAGAATGGGATTCTCTCTCAGCTGACTCCTCCATATACACCACAGCACAACGGTGTATCAGAACGGAGGAACCGCACCCTATTAGATATGGTGCGCTCTATGATGAACACAGCTGAGTTACCTATTTCCTTCTGGGGATATGATCTTGAGACAGCCATGGACCTATTGAATAGAGTTCCTACCAAATCAGTGACTACCACTCCATATGAGATATGGAAAGGGAAGAGACGACATCTTAATTACATTAAGATATGGGGTTGTCCAGCCTGTGTCAAAAGACAAAATCCGGACAAACTCGAGGCAAGATCAGTCTTATGTAAGTTTATAGGATATCCCAAAAATTCACAAGGGTATATCTTCTACCATCCCGAGGAACAAAAGGTGTTTGTTTCTAGATATGCCACTTTCTTAGAATTTTTTTTTTTTATGAAACAGATAAGTGGCATTGAGGTAGAACTGGAAGAGGTTCCAGCAACACAAACTATAACAGAAGACTTGGTAGAACCAGAGGATTCAGTAGTACCCAACGAACTCCAGCCTCTTCGCCGATCTAGTAGGGTTCCTCGCCAACCTGAGAGATACTACGGTTTTCTCATGGATGGTGGGAGCGAGGATTGCATCATGGAGGATGATGACCCAAATAGCATCGAGCAGGCCATCACGAGTAGGGACTCAGTGAAATGGCTGGATGCAATGCGGTTCGAGATGGAATCCATGTACACCAACAAAGTATGGACTTTGGAAGTTGCTCCTGAAGGGGTAAAACCCATTGGGAGCAAATGGATCTTCAAGAAAAAACTTGGTGTAGATGGGAAAGTGGAGACTTTCAAAGCTAGACTTGTTGCAAAGGGTTTTCGTCAAAGACCAGGTATGGACTATGACGAAATCTTTTCTCCAGTAGCTATGTTTAAATCCATCCGGATCATGCTTGCCATCGCTGCATATCATGACTACGAAATCTGGCAAATGGATGTTAAGACCGCCTTTCTAAACGGTGATTTAGAAGAGTGCGTGTACATGACTCAGCCAGAGGGCTTCGTAGATAGTGGGAGCAGCGGGAAGGTGTGCAAGCTGCTTAAATCCATTTATGGATTAAAGCAAGCATCACGGAGTTAGAACATCTGCTTTGACGTCGTTATCAAAGAGTTTGATTTCGTCAAAAACCCAGATGAACCTTGTATCTACAAGAAGGTGGCAGAGAGTAAGGTTGTCTTCCTCGTATTGTACGTGGATGACATACTCTTGATAGGAAATGATATTCCTATGCTGCAATCGGTCTAGCTCTTCTTATCACAAAGATTCTCAATGAAAGATCTTGGTGATGCCTCCTGCATATTGGGAATTAGGATCTATAGAGATAGATCCAAACGGATATTGGGATTGTCCCAATCCAGGTACATTGACACCATACTAAAGAGGTTTAGTATGGAAGAATCCAAATGTAGGAATTTGCCCACGATCTCTGGAGTCACTCTCTCCAAAGAGATGTCTCCCAAGACTAATTTGGAGAGAGCTCGCATGTAAGGGATACCCTATGCTTCGGCTGTAGGCTCTATCATGTACGCGATGCTATGTACCAGACCCGATGTTGCATACTCACTAAGTGTAGTGAGCAGGTATCAAGCTGATCCTGGAGAGAGTCACTGGACAGCTGTGAAGAGCATTCTCAAGTACTTACGAAGGCCTAAAGAGATGCTCTTGGTGTATGGTAACGGAGAACTCCAAGTGGAGTCCTTTACCGATTCGAGCTTCCAGAGTGATAAGGACGACTCTAAGTCGCAGTCGGGATTTGTCTTTACCCTTTACGGAGGGGCGGTTAGCTGGAAGAGTTCCAAGCAGGAAACCGTGGCAGACTCGACGATGGAGGCTGAATACATCGTTGCCAACGATGCTGCTAAAGAGGCTGTCTGGATCAAGAAGTTCATTACTGAACTTGGTTTGGTTCCATCCATTGAGCATCCAATACCTTTGTATTGCGATAACAATGGAGCAGTGGCTTTGGCCAAGGAACCTAGATCCCATCAGCGATCCAGGCATATTCTGAGGCGGTATCACCTGATCCGGGAGATAATTGATCGCCGAGAGATCGAGGTCAGGAGGGTTGACACGAAGAACAACACGGCGGATCCACTCACGAAGGCCATTCCCAAGATACAGTTTGAGAGACTCTTCGGGATGCTCGGTATGCGATACTACAGCAGCTGGCCCTAGTGCAAGTGGGAGATTGTTAGTTTTATGTATGCCCTAGAGGCCAGTATTGTACAGATGATGTATATTATATTGGATGCTTGGACATATATAGAGATGACTTTCTTGCTCGATATGATAGTATGCTATCTGGTTGCTCTTTATTTTAACATGTACACTAGTCTCTTTGAACTGTCTTATAGTTACATGTTGGTAAAGCCCTTAGGATGTGTACTTGACTACCTGGAGTATGATGCGGATAATACAAGTGGGGATATGGTAGTCTATAGGTACATCCTTCAAGGTCCCTAGTCATGGGTGTATTGAGATGGGGCATCGATATACCAGTGTAGACTAGCGTATACGCTTCTCGACCCATGAGATGGGCGATGGATGATCCCATATCCATTGGTGTTTGACATTAGAGATGGTATACGGGTGCTCAGTGGAGACTGGGTACACTGGACGGACTCGCCGAAAACTCCCAGATGGTATTATACCTCACGTCAGATGGCAGTTCTCAGGTGACACTTGTGCAGGTTAGTCTGTAGACCCGAGATCGTCATAGAGTCTTGTGTGATTCCCACTGTGCCTTGATCTCCACCTTACCACGTCCATGAGGGTTTGCAAAACGGTGGTCTTTGGGTACAGTCCCGAGTCACATGGAGGCAATGAGCGATAGGAGGGGTTTCGTCTCTCCCGGTATTGGGGGTTGATGTTGCGCTGTGATCGATTGGCCGTAACAGGTAAGTCCCTGGCCAGGGCTGATCAGAGATTTGCTGGTAAGTGTTACCAGTAGTTTCTCGACCCGTTATGAGCCTCACATCGGCATGACTTATCGGTTATTGGGGTCTGACGTTTACCACCCCTAGACTTGATATGCGACATATCAGACGAACAGACCGGACTGTACGGTAAGTGTTACTGGTTGGATTCACAGAAGTGTGAGCAGGCTGGCTCGTCGATCTTCTGATCGCTCAATACCCGGATTGTCGTTACGTTTAGCAGACCGCTTGCGGCTTGTGGGTGCTTGATATGATCATCATCTGCTGCCGGCGTATTGACGAGTCTTTAGAGTCCTACACAGAGGTTTCCTGGCTCAAGCGAAACGAAATAGGAGCGCATATGAGATATGTGCGGGACCGAGAATAATGCGTGTATGTGATACCGTATTTCATTCTCGTGATGAATGTTTCGATTGGTTATATGCGATATAACCTAGTTATCGAATCAAAGATTGATTCGATAAGTCGATTCATTTGATACTAGTCGGTTATGTGTGACATGACCGGATCATTGAATTAAGTGTTGATTTAATGATTTAATGTATAATTATATATTTGATATATTACTTTGCATTAACTAGTATTGGTTCATTTTAAAAGGATTTTCTCACTTGATGTGCAAGATGTATATGTGATATATTTTTTGTGCACATGTTTGTATCATGTTTGATGATACTTGCTCATTTGGTTAAGTGTAAAGAATTAAACCTTGGTTAAGTAAATGGTTAGGGTTTTTATTTATTCATTCATTTATCTTTTTAATTTGGATTAAAAAGAAATTGCAAAAGAAAACAAAGTGGTTGCTTTCATTCTTGAAGCTTGTTGAAGCTTCATGAAGCTTTGACCAAAGTGACCATTTTGTCTTCATGCTTAACCCTAACCATTCATCTAACCTTAGTCAATTCTCTACACCTAACCATGGTTCTTGTTATGATAAGTATTCATTTCTTTTCCATTTTATAAAAAAAAACTTATCATAATCATTTTCATCTTCTTCTTCTTCTTGAGTTGAAGAAAAAGCTTAAGTCCATCAATGGCAACTTGAGCAAAAGTGTGAGAAATCCAATTCTAAAGTGAACCCACCTCCTATTTCTTCACCCTCTACCTCTTGCCAAGTAGTATAGGGTGTTTTCTTCACAAGTTTCACAACTTGGTGAAGTTGGAGCTTGAACTTGTGATGCCTCGACGTAGATCATCTTCGGCACGAAGCCGACGACCTAGCCCGCCCATTTCTCTGATGAAGCCGACGATTGAGTTCGGGATTCGAGACGGACAGCGAGAGGACGCCTACGTGGAGCTGAGGAAGTGGAGAAACGGATCTACAAAGGTTGTAGCCTCTCTCCTTTAGTTAAGATGTTAACTAGTTTCGTTTTTCGCCTAAACTCTAGTCAACGATCCGTATTAGGTTTTCTCGGCACCCGTAAAATTTGAAATTGGCATGGTTGATACCTTGTGAGACTTCATTAGCATGCCTAGGAACCCTACAAAATGAAGTAGGGCACATATGGTGATATGTGCGGGTGCTTGATTGGATACGAGTATGTAATACCGTATTCTAATCTCACGATATTTAATATCAGTCAGGTTATATGTGATATAACCGGATTATTGAATCAAGTGTTGATTCAATCGTATATGTATATGTTGTTAATATATATTTGATATATAAATTTGTATATTTGATATTAGCCAGATTATATTTGATATAGCTGGATTATTGAATCAAGTGTTGATTTAATAATTTGATATATATATATATATATATTAACTAGTATTGAATATAAGATGGTTATATGTGATATAACCGGATTATTGAATCAAGTGCTGATTTAATAATTTGATATACATATATATGATATTAGTCGGTTATATATGATATAACCGGATTATTGAATCAAGTGTTGATTTAATAATTTAATACATATTAATACATATTATATATATATTAACTAATATTAGCTCATTAAATATTTTCTTCTCTTTATATATATTAATATATATATATATATATATATATATAAATATATGTATAGATTATTGAATCATGGTTGATGATATATTGAATAGGGATGTATGAGAATCATACACAAGGATTGTGATGAGTAGGAAAATAGATTGATGTATGAATTAAAGAATGGAAATGAGTCATAATTCTTGGATGCTTGTGGAAGTTTTGAGAAGCCATGACTCACCCCATTCTCTTTGTTTTATTCATAGATATTTTCCCACCATCTCATCACTTCACCTCATGGTTCACTCTCTCTCCATCCAAGCTCATCTCATCTTCTTCTTCACATGCTCTTTAGAGCTTTCTTGAGGTGAGAAAAAGAAAAGAGAAAGAAGAAAATAAAGTGAGAAAAAATCCTACTTCATCAACCTACACCATCCTAGCCCTTTAGTATAGGTTGTTTCCTTAACTAATACTTAGATTAGTGAAGAGTGGGCTTAAGTTAGAGAGACTTCAAGGTAGATTATCTTCGGCTTCGAAGACACAAAGCAAGCTCGTTCCTTTTACCAAGTGGAGTCTAAAAAGAGTTCTAGGGACTACTACTTGGAGCTTTAGAAGTGAAGGATCGGTCTACAAAGGTTGTATTCTCTTTTCACTTAGTGTAGAACTTGTTTGCTTACACTAAAACCCTAATTCTCTAGTTCGATTCTAGGTTAGTATAGTTTAGACCTCTAGATTTTTAAAAATTGCATACTTGATGCTTGAATAAACCTAGTAGAGATGCTAAGAGATACTTTCAAACGGCCCATCTCAACGGGCCATCCAAATTTGGTGTCTCAGTCTTCAACAGGCTGAGAAAAAGCTCGAACGGGCCCGCAAAGAGACTCATGATACCTGAAGGGGCTGCCCCAAAATGGATAGCCCTCCCAACTCCTGCTACGGGCGAAGCTGTCAAAAGCGCTTCCCCTATCAGAAAGTCGGTCTTTGAAAGATTGGCCATTTCTCCCCAAACTTCAATCAAGACGTCGGTCTTCAACAGGCTGACACCAACAACAGCCTCTCAGCAAAGCCGGCGGCATGAAGAAGCTGCTTCCAAATGGAGGCGGTCCCTTCTGGAAGGCACGCTCAACGTCGCCATGGGCGCCGAGTGAGAAAAGCTGGGGATAACTCCCCCTCGGGACTTACTCCGCCAGCTCCAATGGTGGAAGTTGATGCTGCTGTTCCAACCGGGAACAGCTTTGATCTGCTTAGGAGGGTGCATAAGAACTCTCCAATGGCGGTGCTGAAGAAATCATCCCCGCCTGCAAAACCAGAGTGCCCTCATCAATGGCTCTCCTCTCAAATTCTTAGGGTCTGGCGAAAAGTCCAGGACTCCGTGATTGATCAAAACCACTCTCGTCGACTGAAAAAATCGAAGGCTCCGCAAGAGGAAGACCACTCCTCCGTCATACAATGGGGGACTCCTATACGGGAGCCTGTTACAACGGCTCCTTCAACTTCAACCTCCCACAAAAGGAAAATGGGATGGACCCTAACGCTCTAAGTCTGGGGGCATGATAGTACATACGGTCCACATGGCTTCCGGGAAAGAAGAAAGCCGAGCTTCCGTAGGTCATCAACCGCAAACTCGGTCGCTGGCTCAGGAGCAATAATAAAAGCTCCAGGAAATGCTGACCAAAATGGCAGCACTTACTGGACAGAAAGAAAGTCTGGATTCAGCGGCCGAACAATGCCAGGAGTAGCAGACCGATACAGATTTCCTGTAAAGGGTGCTTGAAAGAAAGGACAAGGAAGCTGCTGAGCAAGCTGCTAACATGAAGCAGATAGTACTCTTGTTCCAGGATATGGTTGGAATGATGATCCAACCAGAGGCCCCAGCCGAAGATCCACCAATAATCATTGAGGATGATAGGGGGGAAACATCAAACCCTCTTCCGGCTTTATAGGCAGTCAAAGAGGAAACAATCTCCAAGGCCACTCTTGATGATTATACCGCTCAACAAATACGAGTTCATCAAGCTACTGAAGCCGCAGACCAAATCGTCAGAACTGGGTGACCGTATCCAGGCTGGTATGACCAAATCAAGTACCCGCCGGGATATATGATCCCCAAGTTCCATGTATACAAAGGGACAGACAATCCCCACCAACACGTCGCACAGTTCAGAGCTCTGTGCGGCAACACTAGAGGTGACGACAAACTGTTGCTGCGCCAGCTCGTTGGCAGCCTGTCAGAAACGACCTTTGAATGGTACTTGGAGCTCCTAAATGGCTCCGTAAAGACATTCACAGAGATGGAACTGCTGTTTACACAACGGTTCGCCAGCATGAGTGAGTGCACCCTGATCACGACATTAATCAATGCCAGGGTAAAACCGGGAGAAACCTGGGTCTAATATACGAGCCGGTGGTGGAACCTATGGTCTAAGTGTGAACAGCGCATTGAAGAATCCCCCACCGTGGGCATGTTCATCGGGACCTAGATCCTCAAACGACTGTGTCCTAGTTCATGACATTCTTCAAACCAACAACTTTTCATGCTCTGATAGATAAACTGGCCCAAATGGACTAGATGGGCCATGAGCCTTCCTCCTCAAATAAAGACCCTCGAAATAACAAGGGTAAAGGGAAAGCGACCTTCGTTGCCAACACGCAACAGCAACCGAGTGGCTTAAACCGGCTGCTCGGCAAGAAAACGCACGTCCGTGCCCATCCTTGGTGGAAAGACTAGGACGCGCTTATTCGTTTCCTTATGATAAGATGAAGAGACTATTTGAATTGGAAGTGCGTAACAAACTCACCACATTGCCAGATCTATGACGTCCACCGCAACCCGGTGACGTCAATAACCCTAATTACTGCTCCTATCACAGAATGGTGAGCCACCCAATTGAGGATTGCTACGTCTTCAAGAACTGGGTCGAGGACTAGTATCAACATGGGAAATTCGTGCTGTCTGATAACTGGAGGGTAAACTCACCGCAGAAGCACACTCCCAAAAAGGTAGATGCGCTAGGGGCATCATGCTCACTCATGGAAGAAACTCCATGTGAAGTCGTTCTTTCAGCAAAAACCAAAAGAATGCTGAAGGATCTATATGCATGTCCAGCAGTCAGGTGGAAAAGCCTACTTGAACCCAAAATCATCGAAGGGATTCTGAAACCGCATCCCATACCGAATGTTGTTGATAAAGGGAAAAACCCCCAAGTCAAGCCTTCAAAGTTTTCGAAGAAAAAGAAGAAGACCAAGAAGCCTGTGCAGCCTGTTGAGTATGACGACAAGCGCACAGACCTACAAAAGTACATTGACGTGCTAGAGGAGTACAACCAGAAGGCGCAGATACCGGTCACGCTCGAAGATTTCCTCATACATATTCTTGAGAACGAAAATAGTGACAATGATGAGGAAAATGACTCATCAGAAGAAACCGAAGACTATATAGCAAGTTGCCACATAGTCTCCAAATCGTTGTTAAATGACGAAGAAACTCCCTCGACATCAGAAAAAAATGCAAAGGAACCGGGGGAAGAATCGGCGCTAAAATCCTCGGAACTGCTAGAAGACCCGATCGATAGGCTGTTAAACGAAGCCTTTCAAAAAAGCAAAGTTGACCGAAAACGCGAAACAGCTATATACGAAAAGGCTAAGCGTCCGCGTCAAGATAAAGAAGCTGCGGCGAGGATGAGTCGTAAAGTACTCCAACCAAACCGAAGCATATCTGCAACAAATAACAGCAGGATCAAGGCAGAGAAGCGGTTTGCCAAAGCCCTGTCAATAGGAATGAAGCTGCCACCTCTCGTAGGAATTACTCCCGGGGTCATATGCCTTGATAGAGAGTATTTACATCCAAACTACTGCCTATATCATTGGAGGGTTACCCACCCGACTGAAGAATGAAGTGCCTTCAAGAAGTGGTGGCAATGATATGTTGCCCATCAAAAACACTTCAAGAGGATGAAGCACGAAGCTCGTCGACGACAAAAAAGTGCGACAAATGCGCATGAAAAAATGACTGGCAACTGTCATATCGTTGATACCGGTTCGGAAGGGGAAAAACCCTAAGTTATTACTTTCAGGAGCGATTCTGAAGACGAAATATCCCCCAGCCCTCTCTTTAAAGACTCCACTTCCGAAAAAGAAGAAGAGGATAAGAACTGCGAGAATATTCTGCTGCATAACCGCATGCTGCCTGAAAAGAATCTCGGACCTACAAACAAAGGTTCGAGCAAAAAGGACAAATGGAAAGAAAAAATCTCTGAGGAAATTGCCCTCCACGGTGGAGTTGTCAAAGAACACGTAGTAAGGGACCCGTATAGGAAAAACAAGATGGATTACAATGTCCTAGTACATTTGAGGAAAATACCCTCACAACTGAGTATATTGGATGCTCTACTCCTGTCCAAAGTGTAGGGTTCCTATGCACGCTCAAGAGGTCTCACAAGGCATCAACCATGCCAAATTCAAATTTTTCTTATGCCTACAAACCCTAATACGGATCGTTAACTAAAGTTTAGGCGAAACCGATAGCTAGTTAACAACTTAACTAAGAGTGAACGGAAAATACAACCTTTGTAGATCCGGTCCTCCACCTCCATAGCTCCATGATGAAGTCCCCTCGCTGCTATCATCAGATCCCGGGCTCTAGCATCGGCTTCATCGGAGAAATGGGCGGGCTAGGTCGTCGACTTTGATGCCGAAGATGATCTACGTCGAGGCAACACAAGATCAAGCTCCAACTTCACCAAGCCATGAAACTTGTGAAGAAAACACCCTATACTACTTGGCAAGTGGTAGAGGATGAAGAAATAGGAAGTGGATTCACTTTAGAACTGGATTTCTCACTCTTTTTCTCAAGTGGCCATTGATGGAGGCAAGATTTTCTTCATGTTGAAGAAGGAGAAGAAGAAGAAAAGAATATGATAAGTCATTTTAAAAATAGAAAATAAAATGATTCTTATCATATTTTTAACCATGGTTTTGTGTAGAGAACTAACTAGAGTTTAGATGAATGGTTAGGGTTAGAAGAAGAAGACAAAATGGTCACTTGGTCAAAGCTTCATGAAGCTTCAACAAGCTTCATGTTTGAAAGCAACCATTTTGTTTTTCTTTTATCTTTTAACCAAAAAAGAAAAGATAAATAAATAAGTGAAATGAAACCCTAACCATTCACTAAACATGGTTTAAGCCTTTACACAAATCCAAGTTAGCATGTATCATCAAACATGATACAAACAAGTGCACAAAAATATATCACATATACAATGTGCACATCAAGTGAGAAAAACCATCTTAAGTGAACCAATACTAGTTAATGCAAAGTAATATATCAAATATATAATTATACATTAAATCATTAAATCAACACTTGATTTAACGATCCGGTCATATCGTATATAACCGACTAATATCTAATGTATCGGCTTATCGAATCAATCCTTGATTCGATAACGAGGTTATATCACATACAACCATTCGATACATTCATCGCGAGAATAGAATACAGTATCACATACACGCATTATTCTCGGTCCTGCACATATCTCATATACGCTCCTATTTCGTTTCGCTTGAGCCAGGAAATCTCTGTGCAGGACTCTAAAGACTCGTCAATACGCCGGCAGCAGGTGATGATCATATCAAACACCCACAAGCCGCAAGCGGTCTGCTAAACGTAACGGCCACCCGGGTATTGAGCGATCAGAAGATCGACGAGCAAGCCCGCTCACACTCCTGTGAATCCAACCAGTAACACTTACCGTACAGTCTGGTCTGTTCGTCTGATATGTCGCATATCTCGCCTAGGGATGGTAAACGTCAGACCCCAGTAGCTCGATAAATCGTGTCGATATGAGGTCTATAATAGTTTAAGAAACTACTGGTAACACTTACCAGTAAATCTCAGCAACCCTGGCCAGGGATTTCCGGTTATAACCAATCGAACACAGCGCAACATCAACTCCCTATACCGGGAGAGACGAATCCCCTCCTATCGCTCATTGCCTCCATGTGATTCGGGACTGTACCCAAAAACCACCATTTTGCACGCCCTCTTGGACGTGGTAAGGTGGAAATCAAAGCACAGTGGGAATCACACAAGACTCTATGACGATCTCGGGTCAACAGACTACTCTGTACCAGTGTCACCAGAGAACTGCCATCTGACGTAAGGCATAATACCATCTGGGAGTTCTCGGCGAGTCCGTCCAGTATACCCAGTCTCTACTGAGCACCCGTATATCATCTCTGATGTCAAACACCAATGGATATGGGATCATCCATCGCCCATCTGTATGGGTCGAGAAGGTACACGCTAGTCTACTCTGGTATATCGATGCCTCGTCTCGATACACCCACGACTAGGGACGTTGAAGGATGTACTTATGGACTACCATGTCCCTACTAGTATGATTCGCATCATAGTCCAGGTAGTCAAGTACACATCCTAAGGGCTTTACCAATATGTAACAGAGAGACAATCAGTGTACACGTTAAGGTAAAGAGCAACCAGATAGCATATTATCATGTCGAGCAAGAAAGTCCTCCCTATATATGTCCAAGCATCTACTACAATATACATCCTATGTATAGTAATGGCCTGTAGGGCATACATATAACTAACAATCTTCCACTTGCACTAGGGCCATCTGATAGCAGTGGTTGTAGTATCTCATACTCAACCGTCCCATAATAGTCTCTCTCTGGGAAAAGGCCTTTGTGAGTGGATCCGCCGTGTTGTCCTCTGAGTCTGTTCTCCTAACCTCGATCACCCTGGAGATCAACCATCTCCATGATCAGGTGATACTGCCTTAGATTATGTCTGGGTCACTGATGGGACCGAGGTTCCCGGGCCAAAACCACACTTCCATTGTCACACAATGGTAGGAACCTAGTTCATCTCATGAACCAATATACACCCAAACAGCCTCTTTGGTAGCATCTTAAGTAGCGATGTATCCTGCCTTTATCGTCTAGTATGCCATGGTATTTAGCTTGGAACTCTTCCAACATACCGTCTGTCACGCCCCGCTTCCCAAAATACGGAATACGAGGGGTAGACAAGGCCAGCCATGCTCCTACGGTCAAGGAAAAGTCCTGCCGTAGTCACACTTCGGCTTCTAGTTTAACATGGTAAACAGTAAATGATTCACAGGTAATGGGAAATGCAGTAACTGGAAGAAACAATAATATAAACTGACCTGATGGGGAAACAAATTGGAGGTAACTCGGAATAGCAAGTCAAGGAGTCTGTATTGCGCGTCTAGTTCTGGTCCAGGCTAAGTCTTCTCCTCACACTGAGCATGCACACCCAGGTCGTCAGAGCGACACAATAGCAAAATAATATATATAAAATCATGTGACAATTCTAACAGTGGTAATAGATATGGGAAACAGTAAATCAATGACAGCATGAATATGAATGTGCAGTAATCAATGCAGCGGAACAGTAATGCAGTAGAACGATATGTCACGTATGTCAACACAGTATATAAGGTATATAAATGCCAGCATCCCTATCAGTCTCTAAGTCTCACTGTACAGGTCACTAAGCCTATCGTCAGTCCAAGTGTGAGAGTCAACCACTCGTGAGTGTCCTCCACCCAAGGGTAGAACCCAAGGGCAAGGGACCACGGGCCCAACATGTAACATGTATATCACGGAGTATATCACATACCCTGTAAATCTCCATATATCTCCCTAAATATATAAGCCGGCATGGGACTCCCGAGATTCTGTTGAACTCACACTTAAACTACCCCACACCCCGTGGTCTACATCAAACGCTAACCATAACCCTAAATACTAATCGATCCGTGACAAGTCTGCGCGAGAACTGGAGGCAGGACCTCCATCAAGCACGTCCCGACTAATACCTAAGATAAATGGCAGTGTCGGATGCCTTATCTGTGACACCCGTGCAAGTGCTTCCATAAGTGTCCCATACCACTTATAGTCACACGTACACGCATCCCACAGACGTCGACAATGCAATAGAATAATAGGGTCACTGATTGTGTACAAGTACGTATCACTTTCACTTAATCACGGATACACGAACACTGACGTACTTTCCACAGTCATCACTAAAATCTAACACTGGATAAATGCACGATATCACTAGATTATCACTGCAATGATATAAGTATGATATGATACGTAAACAGTATATGAAGCACGATCAAGATGTCATAGAAACAGTATTCTATCACTTGCACGATTTATCATGAAAAATACGTGTAAAGTTTAGCGAAACGATAAACAGGTAGTAATTAGTATGTTCAGTTTTCCATCCATAGAATTTAGTTTCAAGCCAATCGGGTTCCAGGATCATTAATTATAACCATTTCATTTTAAGCGCTCGCGGTTGGAAATCCGATTTCAGAATCAGAAGTCCGTTTCGCAACGCATTTTAGTCCCAGTTGAGATCAGATTTTAGCGACGCTACAGTTGGATGAAATCTAGGGTTTTCAGTAAGGTTTTCAACGTAATAGACGGATCTTCAATCGCATCTGGACATCAGGAGATATACACTGTTTAACACTAATATGTCAGTTCTGATTCTGCTGGGACTGTTATGCGTCCCGACCCTTTAAATTACAGATTAAATATCAAACGGTAACGAAACAGAATGAAACCATTTGTGTTGTCTAGATAACAGATTTACCTATAATAAGAAGTGGAGTTCCGCAACCTACGAGTTAAGAAAATCCTGTGGTACCCATTACGGAACAGCAAGCAACAACTGAAGTCGCTCTGGACTGCAGTCCAGAGTCGCACTCCGATCCAATTATCATCACGGTTTAAGTATAGGAATGTCTGGGAACTAGTATAGGGTTAAATTTCGTCGAGTTGTCTTCGATTTGAGCCCTCGAACGCACCATTCTAGTGTGTATATGATTTATGGTGAATTTAACAATTTTCAGGTACAATAAAATTACAGTTTTACGATTAAACTTGGGGGTAGTCGTTTTAATCTTTAACGGTCGTATTTTCTAATGAAATTTGCACACGTTAACCATCTCTACAAGGGCCAATGTAATTTATTCATTTCCGTCTAACTTGATAATGATTTGCTATGAAAACAAGCATCGAACAGTTGCGTCGAATAATCTAACGGAAAAGTAAGGCATGATTTATATACGATGTCGATTTGTAACATAGATAGAATAGCATGAAGCAAGTAGAGAACTTGCCTGGACACGGTGAACTGATGGCGCGGCAGCTAAAGCAGTAGTGACACGTCCCGGGTGTTAGTTGTATGTATGCCCTAGAGGCCAGTATTGTACAGATGATGTATATTATATTGGATGCTTGGACATATATAGAGATGACTTTCTTGCTCGATATGATAGTATGCTATCTGGTTACTCTTTATCTTAACATGTACACTAGTCTCTTTAAACTGTCTTGTAATTACATGTTGGTAAAGCCCTTAGGATGTGTACTTGACTACCTGGACTATGATGCGGATCATACTAGTGGGGACATGGTAGTCCATAAGTACATCCTTCAAGGTCCCTAGTCGTGGGTGTATCGAGACGGGGCATCGATATACCAGTGTAGACTAGCGTATACGCTTCTCGACCCATGAGATGGGTGATGCATGATCCCATATCCATTGGTGTTTGACATCAGAGATAGTATACGGGTGCTCAGTGGAGACTGGGTACACTGGACGGACTCGCCGAGAACTCCCAGATGGTATTATACCTCACGTCAGATGGCAGTTCTCAGGTGACACTTGTACAGGTTAGTCTGTAGATCCGAGATCGTCATAGAGTCTTGTGTGATTCCCACTGTGCTTTGATCTGCACCTTACCACGTCCATGAGGGCGTGCAAAACGGTGGTCTTTGGGTACAGTCCCGAGTCACATGGAGGCAATGACCGATAGGAGGGGTTTCGTCTCTCCCGGTATTGGGGGTTGATGTTGCGCTGTGATCGATTGGCCGTAACAGGGAAGTCCCTGGCCAGGGCTGATCAGAGATCTGCTGGTAAGTGTTACCAGTAGTTTCTCGACCCGTTATGAGCCTCACATCGGCACGACTTATCGGTTACTGGGGTCTGACGTTTACCACCCCTAGACTTGATATGCGACATATCGGACGAACAGACCGGACTGTACGGTAAGTGTTACTGGTTGGATTCACAGGAGTGTGAGCGGGCTAGCTCGTCGATCTTCTGATCACTCAATACCCGGGTGGCCGTTACGTTTGGCAGACCGCTTGCGGCTTGTGGGTGCTTGATATGATCATCATCTGCTGCCGGCGTATTGACGAGTCTTTAGAGTCCTACACAGAGGTTTCCTGGCTCAAGCGAAACGAAATAGGAGCGCATATGAGATATGTGCAGGACCGAGAATAATGCGTGTATGTGATACCGTATTCCATTCTCGCGATTAATGTATCGATTGGTTATATGCGATATAACCTAGATATCGAATCAAGGATTGATTCGATAAGCCGATACATAGGATACTAGTCGGTTATATGCGATATGACCGGATCATTAAATCAAGTGTTGATCTAATGATTTAATGTATAATTATGTATTTGATATATTACTTTGCATTAACTAGTATTGGTTCACTTTAAATGGATTTTCTCACTTGATGTGCAAGTTGTATATGTGATATACTTTTTTGCACATGTTTGTATCATGTTTGATGATACTTGCTCATTTGGTTAAGTGTAAAGAATTAAACCATGGTTAAGTAAATGGTTAGGGTTTTTATTTATTCATTCATTTATCTTTTTAATTTGGATTAAAAAGAAATTGCAAAAGAAAACAAAATGGTTGCTTTCATTCTTGAAGCTTGTTGAAGCTTCATGAAGCTTTGACCAAAGTGACCATTTTGTCTTCATGCTTAACACTAACCATTCATCTAACCTTAGTGAATTCTCTACACCTAACCATGGTTCATATTATGATAAGTATTCATTTCTTTTGCATTTTAAAAAACTTATCATATTCTATCTTCTTCTTCTTCTTCATCTTCATGAAGAAAACCTTGCCTCCATCAATGGCACCTTGAGAAAAAGAGTGAGAAATCCAATTCTAAAGTGAACCCACCTCCTATTTCTTCACCCTCTACCTCTTGCCAAGTAGTATAGGGTGTTTTCTTCACAAGTTTCGAAACTTGGTGAAGTTGGAGCTTGATCTTGTGTAACCTCGACGTAGATCATCTTCGGCATCGTAGCCGACGACTAGTCCGCTCATTTTCTCCGATGAAGCCGATGCAAGAGTCCAGGATTCGAGATGGACAGCGAGGGGACGACTACGTGGAGCTAAGGAAGTGGATAACCCGATCTACAAAGGTTGTAGCTTCTTATCTTTAGTTAAGTTGTTAACTAGTTTAATGTTTCGCCTAAAATTCTAGTTAACGATCCGTATTAGAGTTTCTCGGCACTTGTAAAATTTGAAATTGGCATGGTTGATGCCTTGTGAGACCTCTTGAGAGTGCCTAGGAACCCTACAGTGGTATCAGAGACTAGCTAGAGCCTTAGGCGATGCTTAGACGATGTTTGAAACCCGATCGAAACCGAAACCCTAAAACCAAATCGCTCTCTGGACTTTTTCTAAAAACTGGGTTTTTTCCAGATTAAAAATGCTTAAAAAATTCAGCAGGGAATTATAAGAATTACGGTGCAAAATTTGACCATTGATACCTCAAACATGCGGCGGAACCGCGGCAGAAGCCTAGCTTCTGCGGCGGTTCCGCGGCTCGATGATGACGTCAGCCCTCCACATTTGCACAGTAATTCCTCTTTCACAGTGCTGAGTTTTCTGGGAATTTTTAATTTGACTCAAGAGTTGAGTGTTCTGGGGTTGCATTGGGAATCGAAGATTCGATCGGATTATTAAACTTCGTCTATGTGTTTTTCCGGATAACTTTAGAATATGTTAAAAAGTTCGACCGGATATAAATACCCAACTTTTCCCCTGCCGGAAAAATTTCCAAGTGTTGGATTTTTCTGTGGTTTAAGGACGTTCTGAGTAGTGCAAGTAACGCGATGGTCCCTCTAGAAGACAACAAACCTTAACTCGATTATGTGACCGTCTTGAACTGCCCTTTGAACCTTCGGGTTTGGGGCAGTACGGCGTGCCACATGTGAGGCGTTGGCTTGACCCTTCTACGGCTGGACCGTTGGTACTGAGGCATGAAATGAACGTCTTTGAACTTATTTCATGCGTTGAACGGTTTCGGGAAAACTTGGGTGTTCGAATGTTCGATCGAAAAGTTTAATATTTTCTATTTATCCGGAATGGGATACAATAATTGGAATTCACAAACAGTTATGAGATAGCTGAATGAACGTTATAAATCTAGCGGTTTAGTCTCACTTGATATTGAAAAGAGTTTTCGATAATGGGACTAAAATGCGGGGTTTATAATTGTTAGGCATGTGATGTCTAAGTATTTCATTTGATTAGGCATGCGATGTCTAAAGAGGTTGCGGATTCCAACTGTTGTAGTTTTACACTTTCTTTTCTGTGACCGTAAGTGTAATATGTGATATCGCCGATTTCGTTGCTATATGTCAACGACAATTGGGATGCGCATATTTACTTACGTTGATGACATGTGATGTTATGTGTTGCTGGATGTGTTATATTGGATCGTCGTGTTTGAATAGCCGGGTTTTTTTATGTGAGATGAGTGTTTTTCATTTTCATTCATGTAAAAACTTGTATGTAATATTCTTTTATTTGGGGCACTTCCAGGTTGCGGAAGCTGTCACTTTTTGTATATTATTTACTTTTCCGCATTAGGATAGACCCAAGGAGGGGAGTACAAGTAACCGGGTTCTAGGGTCCAGTGGGAGACCATCTCGAGGAGTCGAGTCCGGGTCTCCTAACCCTAGAATTGGTAGGGTTGCTTTCCACTCTCGTAGGGGTCTAGGGGTATGGGATTGGCTATTCATCACGACCGTGGAATCTGTGTTTTATACTGGCTCGTATTGAAAACACGGACGTCCTAGTATATCCAATGTTTCATATGTTTCTTCTGCTGCGATATTTGTGATGTGATCATGTGATGTTCTGTGATAGATACAGTATATAGTATATATGATATATTATATAGACTTTACTTATGTTTTGCATCCGCACTAGCCCTGCCCTGCTCTGTCGTTAGTTACCTAACCTAATGGTGCACGAGAGGACATCCAGGCGAATGAGGATGGCATAAGTGTACGTCGTATTTATCTGTGATGTTTAGGTGACTTAAATGATGGGACTTCATTAATGTGATTAATGAAAGAAAAGAAACCTAAGATGTTGTAGAATCAAATTTTAAACAAAACAGGTAGCTACAGTTCTTGCTTTGCATAGCGGTATATATGATATACCCTGCACCTTATTCGATGAGGAAAGGACCGAGATCCCTTCACCGGGAGTGACTCCTTTAGCAATAACTGGCAGATGCTACACACTCGGTTTGACTTTTGATTGCTTCTATAGTTTCTGATTTGCACAGTGATATATATGATATATCCCGCACCTCATTCGACGAGGAAAGGGCCGACGATCCCTTCACCGGGAGTGACCCCTTTAGCAAAACTAGAAAAGCCTCAAAATCACTCCATTTCAAAACTTCATTTTGATTCTACAACGATATCAAGTTCATTACGCTCATGGTTTTCAGAAAAACCTGCGTAGCCCTCCGTCATTTCAGATAAGTACTACTTAGTATTCATGCTGCGGTAGTTTGGCCTCCGTCAAGGCGTAGTGTATGGTAGCTAACTAGTGCTTATCTGCCAGCATATGATGCGATTGGATTAGGGTATTCGTACGGTGTAGTTTGGCCTCCGTCAAGTGTCGTACGGGTGGGTTTAATTTGATCAAGAAATGACGGGTTGAACTTGACTAGCGCCCTGTGGGTAGTTTGGCCTCCGTCAAGGTCACAGGACGCTAGGGGCAAAAGTATTATCGGGAATTTCAAGTGTTGAAATTTGCAATGAGATTGCATACCTTCTATGAGATAGTTGGATCCCGATACCCACTGCGAGTAAGAGTTACTCCTGGGAGAGTTTTACACATTGCAATTTGCTGATCAAGTAGGTGTCTAGAAAGGTGTCAACGGGGTTACGCCTCTGGGAAAACGCGGTTTACATTAATTAGGTTCGTGCGAAAGCACGGGGGATCTCCCTCAAAGTACCGACACTGGCCTGGCTGAAAGATTGGCGAACTTGTAGTGTGTAATTAATCCCGGCTAGTCTTTCCTTTTAGGGTTTGAAGGAAGATTTGATAAAAACCAGTGGGAGCCATCCTGATTAGATAAGATAATAACCAATCTGATCTTGCACGAGCTTACGCTAAAGTGTTTTCTTCTCTCTCTCTCCAGGTAGCGACCATGTCATGCCCTAATCAAGATAATAATATGGATGTATTGACCGAACCCGCATGTTATACTGTGCAGGGGAACGTTGAACCCGTTCTATCTTATAAGTGTTATAAGAATGAACAGGAAACAGGAGAATATCTGGATTCTCACACCGCCCAAACGGAGAACATGCATGTTGATGTATCATCTTCGGGTGTGTTTGTCATTGAGAACTGTTTCTCAGTTCACCCTACGTCCTGGGTATTAGATACGGGGCCAGGATCCTACATATGTAAGATGTTACATGGGCTGCGGAAAGGTAGAGAACTGGGAAAAGGTGATCATTCCGTTCAAGTTGGGAATGGGGCAAATGTTGCAGCCAAAGCAGTTGGCGAATATCACCTAGTATTACCAAGTGGTGATACACTGATTCTAAATGAATGCTATTATATACCGAACATGATGTGCAACATTATATCAGTTTCTTTATTAAGTAAAGAAGGATATAATTTTGTAGTAAAGGATAATGTTATGAACATATTCCTAGATCAAAAGTTGATTGCATCAGGCTCGTTGTATAATGGCATATTCATTCTCAATCAAAATACAGTCCTCAATTTACAAAACACACACAAGAGGAAGAGTTCTGAACTGAACGAATCTTTCTTGTGGCATTGTAGACTGGGTCACATCAATGCGACAAGACTAGCTAAGTTGCATAAGGATGGATATTTAAATTCGTTTGAATTTTCATCTTATGACACTTGCCAGTCATGTCTCAAAGGCAAGATGACCAAAACTCCGTTTACTGGACACGGAGAAAGAGTTACCGAACTCTTGGGACTAATACATAGTGATGTATGCGGTCCCATGTCTACACATGCCAGGGATGGTTCTTCGTACTTCATTACATTCACTGACGATCTCTCTAGATTCGGATATGTGTTCCTGATGAAACACAAATCAGAAGCTTTTGAGAAATTTAGAGAATATAAACAAGAAGTAGAGAACCAAACGGGTAAAAGTATTAAGATCCTTCGATCTGATCGAGGAGGAGAATACTTAAGTAACGAATTCAGAGATTATCTAAAAGAGAATGGGATTCTCTCTCAGCTTACTCCTCCTTATACACCACAGCACAACGGTGTATCGGAGCGGAGAAATCGCACCCTATTAGATATGGTGCGCTCTATGATGAGTACAGCTGAGTTACCTATTTCCTTCTGGGGATATGCACTGGAGACTGCTGCATACCTATTGAATAGAGTTCCAACCAAATCAGTGCCTACCACTCCATATGAGATATGGAATGGCAAGAGACCATGTCTTAATTTTATTCAGATATGGGGCTGTCCGGCCTATGTTAAAACACAAAATCCGGACAAGCTCGAGGCAAGGTCTGTTCTATGTAAGTTTGTTGGATATCCCAAACATTCGCGAGGGTATATCTTCTACCACTCCGAGGAACAAAAAGTGTTTGTTTCTCGACATGCCACTTTCTTAGAAAAGAGTTTTCTTATGAAACAGACAAGTAGCATTGAGGTAGAACTGGAAGAGGTTCCAGCAACACAAACTGTAACAGAAGACTTGGTAGAACCAGAGGATTCAGTAGAACTCGACGAACCCTAGCCTCTCCGCCGATCTAGTAGGGTTTCTCGTCCACCTGAGAGATACTACGGTTTTCTCATTGACGGTGGAAGCGAGGATTGCATCATGGAGGATGATGACCCAACTAGCTTCGAGCAGGCCATCACGAGTAGGGACTCAGTGAAATGGCTGGATGCTATGCGGTCCGAGATGGAATCCATGTACACCAACAAAGTATGGACTTTGGAAGTTGCTCCTGAAGGGGTAAAACCCATTGGGAGCAAGTGGATCTTCAAGAAGAAACTTGGTGTAGATGGGAAAGTGGAGACTTTCAAAGCTAGACTTGTTGCAAAGGGTTTTCGTCAAAGACCAGGTGTGGACTATGACGAAACCTTTTCTCCAGTGGCTATGCTTAAATCCATCCGGATCATGCTTGTCATCGCTGCATATCATGACTACGAAATCTGGCAAATGGGTGTTAAGACCGCCTTTCTAAACGGTGATTTAGAAGAGTGCGTGTATATGACTCAGCTAGAGGGCTTCGTAGATTGTGGGAGCAGCGGGAAGGTGTGCAAGCTGCTTAAATCCATTTATGGATTAAAGAAAGTATCGCGGAGTTGGAACATCTGCTTTGACGTCGTTATCAAAGAGTTTGATTTCGTCAAAAACCCAGACGAACCTTGTATCTACAAGAAGGTAGCAGAGAGTAAGGTTGTCTTCCTCGTATTGTACGTGGACGACATACTCTTGATAGGAAATGATATTCCTATGCTGCAATCGGTCAAGCTCTTCTTATCACAAAGATTCTCGATGAAAGATCTTGGTGATGCCTCCTGCATATTGGGAATTAGGATCTATAGAGATAGATCCAAACGGATATTGGGATTGTCCCAATCCAGGTACATTGACACCATACTAAAGAGGTTTAGTATGGAAGAATCCAAGCGTGGGAATTTGCCCACGATCTCTGGAGTCACTCTCTCCAAAGAGATGTCTCCCAAGACTGATTTGGAGAGAGCTCGCATGCAAGGGATACCCTATGCTTCGGCTGTAGGCTCTATCATGTACGCGATGCTATGTACCAGACCCGATGTAGCATACTCACTAAGTATAGTGAGCAGGTATCAAGCTGATCCTGGAGAGAGTCACTGGACAGCTGTGAAGAGCATTCTCAAGTACTTGCGAAGGACTAAAGAGATGCTCTTGGTGTATGGTAACGGAGAACTCCAAGTGGAGTCCTTTACCGATTTGAGCTTCCAGAGTGATAAGGACGACTCTAAGTCGCAGTCGGGATTTGTCTTTACCCTTTACGGAGGGGCGGTGAGCTGGAAGAGTTCCAAGCAGGAAACCGTGGCAGACTCGACGATGGAGGTTGAATACATCGCTGTCAACGATGCTGCCAAAAAGGCTGTCTGGATCAAGAAGTTCATTACTGAACTTGGAGTGGTTCCATCCATTGAGCATCCAATACCTTTGTATTGTGATAACAATGGAGCGGTGGCTTTGGCCAAGGAACCTAGGTCCCATCATCGATCCAGGCATAATCTGAGGCGGTATCACCTGATCCGGGAGATAGTTGATCGCCGGGAGATCGAGGTCAGGAGGGTTGACACGAAGAACAACATGGCGGATCCACTCACGAAGGCCATTCCCCAGATACAGTTTGAGAGACTCTTCGGGATGCTCGGTATGCGATACTACAGCAGCTGGCCCTAGTGCAAGTGGGAGATTGTTAGTTGAATGTAAGCCCTAGAGGCCAGTATTGTACAGATGATGTATATTATATTGGATGCTTGGACATATATAGAGATGACTTTCTTGCTCGATATGATAGTATGCTATCTGGTTACTCTTTATCTTAACATGTACACTAGTCTCTTTAAACTGTCTTGTAGTTACATGTTGGTAAAGCCCTTAGGATGTGTACTTGACTACCTGGACTATGATGCGGATCATACTAGTGGGGACATGGTAGTCCATAAGTACATCCTTCAAGGTCCCTAGTCGTGGGTGTATCGAGACGGGGTTTCGATATACCAGTGTAGACTAGCGTATACGCTTCTCGACCCATGAGATGGGCGATGGATGATCCCATATCCATTGGTGTTTGACATCAGAGATGGTATACGGGTGCTCAGTGGAGACTGGGTACACTGGACGGACTCGCCGAGAACTCCCAGATGGTATTATACCTCACGTCAGATGGCAGTTCTCAGGTGACACCTGTACAGGTTAGTCTGTAGACCCGAGATCGTCATAGAGTCTTGTGTGATTCCCACTGTGCTTTGATCTCCACCTTACCACGTCCATGAGGGCGTGCAAAACGGTGGTCTTTGGGTACAGTCCCGAGTCACATGGAGGCAATGAGCGATAGGAGGGGTTTCGTCTCTCACAGTATTGGGGGTTGATGTTGCGCTGTGATTGATTGGCCGTAACAGGGAAGTCCCTGGCCAGGGCTGATCAGAGATCTGCTGGTAAGTGTTAACAGTAGTTTCTCGATCCGTTATGAGCCTCACATCGGCCCGACTTATCGGTTACTGGGGTCTGACGTTTACCACCCCTAGACTTGATATGCGACATATCAGACGAACAGACCGGACTGTACGGTAAGTGTTACTGGTTGGATTCACAGGAGTGTGAGCGGGCTAGCTCGTCGATCTTCTGATCGCTCAATACCCGGGTGGCCGTTACGTTTGGCAGACCGCTTGCGGCTTGTTGGTGCTTGATATGATCATCATCTGCTGCCGGCGTATTGACGAGTCTTTAGAGTCCTACACAGAGGTTTCCTGGCTCAAGCGAAACGAAATAGGAGCGCATATGAGATATGTGCAGGACCGAGAATAATGCGTGTATGTGATACCGTATTCCATTCTCGCGATTAATGTATCGATTGGTTATATGCGATATAACCTAGATATCGAATCAAGGATTGATTCGATAAGCCGATACATAGGATACTAGTCGGTTATATGCGATATGACCGGATCATTAAATCAAGTGTTGATATAATGATTTAATGTATAATTATATATTTGATATATTACTTTGCATTAACTAGTATTGGTTCACTTTAAATGGATTTTCTCACTTGATGTGCAAGTTGTATATGTGATATACTTTTGTGCACATGTTTGTATCATGTTTGATGATACTTGCTCATTTGGTTAAGTGTAAAGAATTAAACCTTGGTTAAGTAAATGGTTAGGGTTTTTATTTATTCATTCATTTATCTTTTTAATTTGGATTAAAAAGAAATTGCAAAAGAAAACAAAATGGTTGCTTTCATTCTTGAAGCTTGTTGAAGCTTCATGAAGTTTTGACCAAAGTGACCATTTTGTCTTCATGCTTAACCTTAACCATTCATCTAACCTTAGTGAATTCTCTACACCTAACCATGGTTCATATTATGATAAGTATTCATTTCTTTTGCATTTTAAAAAACTTATCATATTCTATCTTCTTCTTCTTCATCATCTTCATGAAGAAAACCTTGCCTCCATCAATGGCACCTTGAGAAAAAGAGTGAGAAATCCAATTCTAAAGTGAACCCACCTCCTATTTCTTCACCCTCTACCTCTTGCCAAGTAGTATAGGGTGTTTTCTTCACAAGTTTCACAACTTGGTGAAGTTGGAGCTTGATCTTGTGTAACCTCGACGTAGATCATCTTCGGCATCGTAGCCGACGACTAGTCCGCTCATTTTCTCCGATGAAGCCGATGCAAGAGTCTAGGATTCGAGATGGACAACGAGGGGATGACTACGTAGAGCTAAGGAAGTGGATAACCCGATCTACAAAGGTTGTAGCTTCTTATCTTTAGTTAAGTTGTTAACTAGTTTAATGTTTCGCCTAAAATTCTAGTTAACGATCCGTATTAGAGTTTCTCGGCATTTGTAAAATTTGAAATTGGCATGGTTGATGCCTTGTGAGACCTCTTGAGAATGCCTAGGAACCCTACAGTAGTATCAGAGACTAGCTAGAGCCTTAGGCGATGCTTAGACGATGTTTGAAACCCGATCGAAACCGAAACCCTAAAACCAAATCGCTCTCTGGACTTTTTCTAAAAACTGGGTTTTTTCCAGATTAAAAATGCTTAAAATATTCAGCAGGGAATTATAAGAATTACGGTGCAAAATTTGACCATTGATACCTCAAACATGCGGCGGAACCGCGGCAGAAGCCTAGCTTCTGCGGCGGTTCCGCGGCTCGATGATGACGTCAGCCCTCCACATTTGCACAGTAATTCCTTTTTCACAGTGCTGAGTTTTCTGGGAATTTTTAATTTGACTCAAGAGTTGAGTGTTCTGGGGTTGCATTGGGAATCGAAGATTCGATCGGATTATTAAACTTCGTCTATGTGTTTTTCCGGATAACTTTAGAATATGTTAAAAAGTTCGACCGGATATAAATACCCAACTTTTCCCCTGCCGGAAAAATTTCCAAGTGTTGGATTTTTCTGTGGTTTAAGGACGTTCTAAGTAGTGCAAGTAACGCGATGGTCCCTCTAGAAGACAACAAACCTTAACTCGATTATGTGACCGTCTTGAACTGCCCTTTGAACCTTCGGGTTTGGGGCAGTACGGCGTGCCACATGTGAGGCGTTGGCTTGACCCTTCTACGGCTGGACCGTTGGTACTGAGGCATGAAATGAACGTCTTTGAACTTATTTCTTGCGTTGAACGGTTTCGGGAAAACTTGGGTGTTCGAATGTTCGATCGAAAAGTTTAATATTTTCTATTTATCCCGAATGAGATACAATAATTGGAATTCACAAACAGTTATGAGATAGCTGAATGAACGTTATAAATCTAGCGGTTTAGTCTCAC